>CM035091.1:29653604-30191568 GCA_020205505.1 Panax japonicus
TATATATATATATAATATATATAGGATCCCTTCCACAGCAACCGGTTGCTGTGAGTTGTGCAACACCTCTTTTTGTACCGTTGATAAACTTATTGGAAGGCTGAGATGAAACATAAATATATCCCAGCCGGCACAACTTATATCGGCTTTTATTTTAATATGAGGCCCATAGTCAACATGTTGTATTTTATTTTTATTTTTAAGCATTTCTCCATTAATAGTCATGACTCAGCACATTACGTAAACTCAAAAAAATATAAATATATAAACAGCCGTTACAAGCTCTTACGGCTGTTAAAAAAAAAGAAAGAAAAAAATCCAAACCGCACAACCTCTTACGGCTGTTAAAAAAAAGCATCAAACCGGCACAACCTCTTCCGGCTTGTTCTTTATTTCTATTCTTTATAAAATATTGTTATTTTTATAACTCTTTCATTTAATAACAAATAAAGAATTATAATTCAAATAAAAAATAATATCCTTTTTTTTAACAGCCGTAAGAGCTTGTCCCGTTGTATAATTTTTTTTTAACAGCCGTAAGAGTTTGAAGTGGTACATTTTTTTTTATATTTTTTTCGGCCGGTACAGGCTCATACGGCTGACACCTTTTTTAAATTTTTTTTTATTCTTTCCCGGCCGGTACAGGCTCATACGGCTGGTATTAAAAAATTGAAAAAAAAAACCGCCGGTATAGCTTGTCACGGCTTGTTAAAAAAAAAAAAAATTATTTTATTCAAGCAACTCGCTGCTAAACAGACTCGAACTCGCAACCTCAAACTCCAAACACACGTCACCACCCGAGCACCACGGGCCTAGCTGTTAATTTCAGCCAAGGATATGTCTTTATATTAAAACTTCACCATCCCCAAAATCTATATTCTTGCATTATTATTATATTACGATTTATTATTAACAAGTCTATATAATACATATGGGGGTTTGATATTTAGAAATAAGTTAATATCTATATTTATTAAGCAATGATTATTAGTAATGATTTTATATATTAAGCAATGATTTTATTATTAAGAAATGATTTTATACATTAATAAACTAGTGAAGTATAATAATAATGTGATTATCGAATTTATAAAAGTAGTGAAGTATTATTAATAATAATAATGTGATTATCAATATTATAAGTACAGATTATACCAATACTAGTACTGCATAACATTAAGAGGAATAGTACATATTACATGTTCATTTTCATAAAAAAAACATAGAATGATTAATACAACCGACGCCTATTTTTTGGCTCAGGAATCCCTAGCACTCGATAGTGATTTCGCTTATCGTGGTCGGTTTCAAAGCCACAAATTGCACATTTTCGATGAGTTTTAGATGGAATGATTTTCTCGAGTGCACTCTTGAATCTAGATTGTTTTTTGCGGCCCTTTGTTTGAGAAATATTAGGCGGCAAAAACTCTTCTTCTTCTTCCACCTCTGCATCTTCATCGTCATTATCGTATCCCATATCATGATTTGGATCTCCAACTGTGCAATCAATGTCGTCATCTGCCAGTTCAGTAATATTCTCATCCGGATCATACTGGTCAACCAACTCTTTTCCTCGTGCATTCAGTTTAAGAACAGTTTTGTAACCTCGGACTGAGCAAGCCGCTTTGCTCGCTAACTCCTGGTAATCAGCCATCAAATGATTGTAGCGCATTGCTTGATTTTGTTCGAAGTCAGCAGATGTGGAGTTAAAGAGTAAGTCTTCACCATTGCTTTTGTTCGCGTCTCTTGTCCACCGATGAAGGATCATGTCGGTCGGTATTTGTGAAATACTCTTTGCTATGAAATATCTCAAGATGTGCCTGCATAATTCACCAGAGTGAGAAAACATTTGGCAGTTACATGTTACCGATCCCAGTTGTCGATTGTTGACAACTTCTTTATATCTTCCACCACTTTCAGTTGCATCTGCATTATACACTGCATAAACCTTAGTATCAGTGACACACATCTCACTAAGTTTATGAACATTGTATTTCATGGAATCGACGAATTGACGTTGGAAACGTCTAAACATCTCTTTGTGTACACTTGTGCAGCATGAACTTCTAAAGATGAACCGAGTACCATAATCCTTTTACGATGTTTTGTTATGTAGTCGGCCTTCCTCTCCCTGATAAATGTCTTTCTACAACCTTTTGACTCTGCAGTACAAAACATAGCATACCTGTTGATGCATTAACATACTCATCAAAAAGGCATTCATGCTCTCGCTTCTTCCAGTGGTAGTCATTCCTGCGGCAAAATATCTCTTTGTATATGCTGGAATCCATTTCTGTCGTACATCATACAAACTTCCAAGCCATTCATTAGTATACAATTCATAGGAACTTATCAGAATATGCCAACGCTCTTCAAATTCCTCGATGGACAATGAGTTATACACACAGTTGTTAAAATCATTTTTGAACGATGGGTGCGCATAATAAACATGATGCAATTTTTCAGGAAATTTATTGCTAATATGCCAAGAACACAATAAATGATGACTAGTTGGAAGTACCGTAGCAATAGCATTACTCATGGCTCTGTCTTGATCAGTGATGATGGTTGTAGGTGCCTTGTAGTCCATGGCTTCAAGCCATGTCTGTAAAACCCAAACGAAAGTGTCCTCTGTTTCGTCTCGTAACAGTGCAAATCCAAACAATATAGACTGATAATGGTGGTTGACCCCGGCAAATGGAACAAACGGCATGCCATACTTATTTGTCGGTATGTACTATCAAATGTCACAACGTCTCCGAACTGTTGATACATAAACCTTGATCGGGCGTCAACCCAAAATACAAGCTATGCGGTTGTTTTCACCAGGTTTCACTCGAAAAAAAAATCTGCTGGCACTTCCGGATGCAAGTTTGTTCAAATGATTGACAGCAGCTTGTGCATCATTTTCATCTGCAGAATCACGCCTTAAATCTCGCACCACATTCTCAACATTAGCAGTAGAGAAAGGAACATTTTGCAACCCACCTCCCATTGTGCTCAAAACATTCATCATCTTACTAGGACCAATACCGGACTTATTTAAAGTGTCAATTAAATTTCTTGCAACAGGAGTAATATTTCTGTGAGTCTCGATCAAATCTACTTTGGTGGGGGTCACTAAGTGATGATTGTGCTCTAATTCAACAGTAGATATACGCCAATTGTCTTCTTTCTTATTGTGGACAACATATATTCTAGCTTTGCACATTGTTCGTCCTATAGAGTCTCTCTGTCTAGTTATTTTATTACTACTATCTTCATCATCAGGTAAACTCTTGCCAACAATTGGTGTACCGGCTTTCTTACATACATACTGCCTAGATCTGATATCATTCGTATTAGCATGTTTATGACTAGTTGCAATTCTAATCTCAAATCCATTTTTGCGAGCATATGATCTATAAAAATATTCAACCTCTTCCAACGTACAAAATAATTGACCAACGTACGGAACAATATCAGATTTATTACTTTCAACTTCACTAACAAATTCAGATGTATTATATGACATTTTGAAAAACTTACTTGTGAATAATAGTGATGAATTTTGCTCGATCAGAACTTCAACTTGATTTTCTGAAGTGAAAGTGGGCAACCAGATGAAACAAATTATGAGTAGAGGAGAAAAGAGAAATATATCAGAGAACAAATTCTATGGAAGGATAAGAAGATGGGTGCTCAGAATAAACATGAGAAAATAGCAGCTTCCTAGACAATATTTAAAGGTAAAAAGATCAGCCGGTACAGCTTGTCGCAGTTAATGCTCAAGAAGTCAAACTAATGTACTTTTTCCATATAATCAATGTCAGTTTTTTCTATTCCCATAGTGTTGTATTATTATGTTTGTCTACTTATTCACTAGACAGTGTTTATATCTGTAATAATAATAATAATAATAATAATGATAATAAAATAATTAAAAGAACATAAGCCGCTAGAATATGGAACGACTTTATACTCAATTCGTAATAATAGAATAATAATAATAATCGAATAAGTATAATAAATAAGAAATTTAATTTGGGGGGAGATGGAATGGTTAAAGATATATACAAATCCAAGGTCTGATATGACAGCTAGGCCCGTGGTGCTCGGGTGGTCATATGACGAATGTTTGGAGCTTGAGGTCGCGGGTTCGAGTCTAGTTAGCAGCGAAAATATTTATTTATTCCCAGCCGATACAGCCTCTACCGGCCGAACGGTTTTTATTAATAATATATATTTTTTATTTTTCCAACCGTTACAGCCTCTACCGGCCGAAACAATTTATTAATAATATATTCCCAGCCGGTTAAGCCTGTACCGGCCGAAACTACTTAATACATATTCCCAGATTTCTTTGTCCACTTTTTCTGCAACATCACCTCGGGAAAGAACAATTTATTAATAATATATATTCCCAGCCGAAACAATTTATTACTAATACATATTCCCAGATGTTTTTGACCACTTTTTCTGCAACATCACCTCGGAAAGAACACCTACAAGCTCGTAAACTAAAAAGCTAATTAAACAACAGTATCAGTGTTTGAATTTGGTCCTAAATGTATTTCATGTACCGGCTTGCATGAGCTTATTTAAGCATCTATAGTGATCTATTGAGAACACACGTTCAACTGGGCTAGTTCAGTATATAACTAGATAAAATTACAGTAACAGAGGGAGAGAGGGAGTATTTGGAAGAGAGGAGCAAAAAACTTCAACAAGTAAGTTTTTATTTATTGTTATTTGTTCAGTTTTTAATAGTTTCTGTTATTTTTCGTATAATAGTAAAAGGATATTATTACCTCAATCAAGCCATTTTTTTATCACTGCATGTTATTACCGAGTTTTTTTATTGGCCGGGTTTGCCAAGCCGGCTGAAGCTGTACGGCGGCGGATGCTTTTTTATTTTAATTTACTGAGTCATCATTATACAATGGAGAAAAAAGATAAAAAAATTAAAAAAGCTAAGCCGGTTTAAGCTGTACCGGCCGGAAAAAAAAAACTTTTACATACCATGCATTGATAAGTATTTATTTTATTATTATTTTTATTTATTTTTATTTTATTCCAGTGTACTCAATTGTTCACTTATTGTTTTAATTTATTTTTCTTCTTATGTTTTTTTTTTAATAGTTTTTTTTTACTAGTTTTTAATGCATGTTAATATTATTACATTATATACATGCATGTTATTATTACATGCATGTTGTTCAGTTTTTAATGCATGTTAGTGTGTATTGTTATTACTGTCATTTTGCAGCATGTTACTTTCAACTGATTTGTCATGCATCTTAATACTAATACGAATTGATGTTTTTTTAGGTAAAAGATGGATAGTTGGGAATATGGGCCAATTGATCCAAGTGTTCTGCATGATCAACAAGATCATGTATCAGATGACATATATCATGGGAGAATAGGGGAAAACTAAGCTCCAGTCAATATACTGATCAGAAATATAATCAGTGGGCTTTGACAAAAGAACAAAAAATCCTTTTAGATAAATGTGGATTTGGAGTATTTAGTTATCAAGGTGTTGTACACCAAACTGATCTTGGTCTGATATCTGCCTTAGTTGAGAGATGGCGCCCGAAGACCAATACTTTTCATTTAAACTGTGGGAAATAACAATCACGTTAGAGGATGTTCACTTTATTTTTGGGTTACCGGTGGTGGGAAAGCCCTTAACGGGTCCCCTTGCTGTCACCAATTTGAATTATTTTAGGGATTGTTTTGGAGATAAATTAGCTGGTGAATATTTTAGTTCAAAAAAATGCAGTGCAATTTCATTAGTGTGTTGCACGAACATTTTAATAATTGTCCCGAGAATGCAAGTAAAGATGTTGTAGGGCGACACAAAGGCATACATGTTGTGGTTGTGCGGGGCAATAATTTCCTAATAGGAATAGAAATAGTGTGCACCCACGATATATGTTTTTATTGCCAACGCTGAAGATTGTGTAACTTACTCTTGGGGCGCGACAGTGTTAGCATATTTGTACAGATCTTTATATACTGCTACTAGGAAAGGAGTTAAATACATTAATGGTGTGTTACGTTGTTACAAATTTGGGCTTATGAGCGTGTAAGTATTGGAAAGCCAAACCCTTGGCCACAATCATCCTTATGGTTACCTAGGGCTTTAGCATGGTCCTATTTTGGAACCCACAGTTACCCTGGTAGACGTGAGAATCCCCATCACCATTTGTCATTTTACCGAGGGGAGTTAGATATTAAGTCTATGTGGGATGTGGTTTGGCGGCCTTACATAATGTGGGATGATGATATCAGTGGATTTAATTTTGAAGGCAGGTTGTTGGGATCTGGTGGGGTCCCCTTGATCCACTTTGATATTGTGGAATTTCAGATGCCGGATCGTGTGATGAGACAGTTCGGGTTCATGCAAGGCATACCATCACCAGCCAAAAACCACGGTGACCTTAGGAAGGAGAAAAAGTTTAAATTTATTGATGTCGAGGATTGCATGGCCTTGAGAGGGGAATATATTTCGATGTGGGAGGCATACATGGATCATCTCGAAGGACAACAAACTGAAGTTGCTGATTATGTCCCAATAGATGATTACATGGTCTGTATAGGAAAATTACACGTTGGAAAATCCACCGACCTCGACAGACAAGCGACCACGACAGTTGTTATGAGCCTCGGGCCATTTACAACCAACAACACCTTATTCAAATGGTATAAAATTATATTCTTCTTTAATAAATCATGTATTGGAGTAAATACTTAATATTACATTTATTCATATTTATTGTTAATAATATTTGTTTGTGTTTATCTTACATGACAGGTTGAGAGTGCAAAGTCGTTACTTGATAAATTTTCAGTACTACTCAGCTGCCTCCCGAGTTGGTTCTAAAAAAATAATTGGGATTTCCAATAGCTCTATACGACTTCGAAGCAAGAGGTAAACAAAATACTCGACAAGGGGTCCCACAAATTTTGGACAGTCGCAATACACACAACTCAGTGAAGGGCTTGGGAAACAAACTGATTATGTTGTACAAGAGAGCTACATACCCACCCCACAAGTAATCGAGGAGAGCTCCATTCCCACCACCCAAGCCTACGAGGAGTGTTACATTCCAACCTTCCAAACCTATGAGGAGTGTTACATTCCAACCAACTCTTCATTTGCGGGACTTTCGACGCCAAGGGATCTAGTTCACAAAGGTATATATAGTTATGTTAATAGTGATGGTTTTAATTATTATTGCTATAATAATAATGTACATTTGGGTCTCAATCAGTACAAGATGCGGGAGACGACATCTCTTATGGACCAAAAGGGTCCCTATCCAAAAGACTTAAAGATTGGAAGGAGACATTTGTAAATAAACATATTTTTGGAAACGTGGTGGCACCAGAAGGGGATTTATATCCTTTATCACATCGCGCCAGTTATATGAATTAGAACACAATGCAGTGCAATCCTTAGGGCCTGGGAGTTGGATATTCGAGCATGTCATGGACGCTTATATGTTGTTGCTACGAGATAGAGAGGAATACTACAGGTCGGGGAATACAAAGGTGGTCCCAATTTGGTTTCATGAATTCATTCTTCATGCATCTTGGGCAGGGCTATGTGCCATGCACTAACATGAATACTGCATGGAGTTTTTGCGATCCGTATGTTAACCAAGATGTTGGTCCACTTTACACGAATGCAAATACATATTCATGCCGGTGTGTAGTACCAATCAACACCATTTTGTCTTGTTCTATTCTCAGTTGAAGATTGGATGGTTACCATAATTGACCCGCACTACAATGACACTATGTATATTAAGTTACATGAAATGTACTCAGAATTCGTTACAGTTGCGGTATGTTTAGTTTTAAAATATTTTAATTTTATAATGTCCTTTAATATTAAAGAATTATTAACCAACTACTTTGTACATGCAGGTACATTTGATACCATTTTGTTTGCGAAATGGTAATCCGATGCGTGAGTGGCCCAGCGGTAATCCTACTGTGCAGACATTAAAGATTCGACCGAAACAACACAACAACGCAGACTGTGGCATTTTTGTCTACAAGTATGTTGACTGTTTCGTTAGGGCCAACGGTAATATTTCTGAAGAGAAGTGGTCCTTGGAAGACGTCACAGTCTTTCGTTACCGTGTCGCATGGGAGCTCTACAAGAAATCCGCAAGATTACTTCCGGCCTCTGAGATATAGTGCGTGTTGTATAATCATTCTATGTATCAAATGTATCAAAATTGTATCAAATGTATCAAAAATATAAAAAAATGTAATGTATCAAATATATCAAAAATGTATCAATGTATGAAAATTGTATCAAATGTATCAAAAATGTATCAAATGTATATCAAAAATGTATAAAAAATGTATCAAAAATGTATCAAAAATATATCAATTATCAAAATGTATAAAATCATTTCTTAATAATAAAATCATTGCTTAATATATAAAATCATTACTAATAATCATTGCTTAATAAATATAGATATTAACTTATTTCTAAATATCAAACCCCCATATGTATTATATAGACTTGTTAATAATAAAATCGTAATATAATAATAATGCAAGAATATAGATTTTTGGGGGATGGTGAAGTTTTAATATAAAAAAATATCCTTGGCTGAAATTAACAGCTAGGCCCGTGGTGCTCGGGTGTCATATGACGTGTGTTTGGAGTTTGAGGTTGCGAGTTCGAGTCTGTTTAGCAGCGAGTTGCTTGAATAAAATAATTTTATTTTTTTTAATACAAGCCGTGACAAGCTATACCGACCGTTTTTTTTTCAATTTTTAATACCAGTCGTATGAGCCTGTACCGACTGGGAAAGAATAAAAAAAAAAATTTAAAAAAAGGTGCCAGCCGTATGAGCCTGTACCGGCCGGAAAAATATAAAAAAAAATGTACCACTTCAAACTCTTACAGCTGTTAAAAAAATTATACAACCGGGACAAGCTCTTACGGCTGAAAAAAAGGATTTTTTTTATTTGAATTATAATTCGTTATTTGTTATTAAATGAAAGAGTTATAAAAAATAACAAATATTTTATAAAGAATAGCAAATAAAGAACTTGTGCAAGCCGGAAGAGGTTGTGCCGGTTTGGTGCTTTTTTTAACAGCCGTAAGAGGTTGTGCCGGTTTGGATTTTTTTCTTTCTTTTTTTAACAGCCGTAAGAGCTTGTAACGCTGTTTATATATTTATATTTTTTGAGTTTACGTAATGTGCTGAGTCATGACTATTAATGGAGAAATGCTTAAAAATAAAAATAAAACTGACAACATGTTGACTATGTGGGGTCCTCATATTAAAATAAAAGCCGGTATAAGTTGTGTCGGCTGGGATTTATGTTTCATCTCAGCCTTCAAATAAGTTTATCAACGGTACAAAAAGAGGGTGTTGCACAGTACTCACAGCAACCGGTTGCTATGGAAGGGCTCCCATAATATATATATATATATATATATATATATATATAATATAACAGAAACAATAACCACCTTTGAATTCCATCCCATTTCAATTAGTCGTGGGCCCCACACTTATTATATATATATATATATAGCAAGGATCAAGTGCATACCCCTTATCTTACTCACCCGTGCTTACCCCTTTAGGCGACGGTTTCGATCATACACCGTCGTTTATTTTAACGACGCTATATGTTGTCCGTCGCTAAAATTATAGACGACGGTTGTATGACCAAAACCGTCGCCTAAAGGGGGGTAAGCACGGGTGAGTAAGATAAGGGGTATGCACTTGATCCGGACCGTATATTATATATATATATATATATATATAGATATATATATATATATATATTCACAGATTGAAATGGGATGGAATTCAAAGGTGGTTATTATTTCTGTATTATATATATATATTATATATATATATATATATATAGATTATATATTCATATTATAATAAATTTTGTTTTTTATGAAAAATAGAATATATTATATTTTATTATACATAGTGTTGCATAGTAAAAAAAAATTCTTTCGCCGGTTGCGTCTGTGATTATTTCCATTGTTCAGTCCGTGAATAAAATTTCTAAATAGTATCATTCCATTCTCCTATAAATAGGATGCTTAGTTTAGAATTGAAAATCACACCAGAATCAGAGAGTTCTTCTTCTATAATATTGAGCGTATTTCTTTAGAGTTTAAGAAAGCTTGAGTGTAAAAAACAGTGCAAGTTTTCTTAAAGAATATCCCCGCTATACCATTTGGAATATTCTCCTTTTTAAGGTAAGAGATATTATTTTTGTTCAATATTCGTATAAAATAATATTTATTTTATACTCTGTAGTATGTAAGTAATATTATTTCGTTTTAGATTCTTAATTCTACACTCATTTTGTTAAAGTATGGCTTCTATACTCCTTGAAATTAGTAGAATATCCTGAAATTTGCGCTTCATCTAGTATCTTTTTATGAAAATTTATTATTAGCATTCTTGATAATTTTTAATCTTTTTATGCCAAAGTACTATTCACGGGGGACTATTCCCGAAGTAATATTCACGGGGTACTATTTACTCCGGTACTATTTATCAGGGGAGCTATTCAAGAAAGAAATTAATTTCTTTCGGTCCAAATTATTTTTGATACAATATTATTCTTGAATTTTACTTCACAAAGCAGTATCATGTTGACAATTTGGACATTATTGAATTTTGGATAAATAAATTATAAATATTTAAAATTTATCCCTGCTTTCATTTAATTGAATTCTTATATCATGTTCATCCTCAAGCTTATGATATGGTAAAAGTCATCTTTGACCCGTAGTGCATAGATGGACTATTGATTGGTATGATTATGACCAGGATTATTCGGTATAATCCTGACTGTAATGTTACAAATGATGTGGTAAATGTCCTCATTGGTTCGTAGTGCATTGATGGACAGTTGTTGGCATGATCATGACCATTGATGATAACAAGAATATCTTTTGCCCATACTGCATGGATAATTCTTGGACGTGATACTAATGAATATCCTTGGCCCGTAGTGCATGGATAATTCAGTGATGTGGATTATTTATTAAGCTGAGTCTCAGCGATAAAATTGATGATAAACTTTTTAAATTATAGAAGATAGTAGATATCATACTTTAATTGACTCTTCTAATGGATTGCTTGTTTGATGCAGTTAAACTTGATGTTTATGTATTTATCAGTTTAACACTGTTGAAGGCTAACGATAATTTATTCATCATTATATTAGTCATAAATTTCTTACTGGGCTAGTTGAGCTCACCCTTTTGCTTTCATTGTTCTCTTCAGGAAATGAGAACGTAGCCGGGACTAGTCGGGAAACGGATTGATGGTCTGAGATGGTGGTTATAGTAGTCCTCACTATTTTATGAAATAGTGTGATAATAAATGTAACGAGGGCTCCATTTGATTTTGGATATTGTCTAGAAGATAATATTTGCGAAGTACCCAAAATAGGTATACATCACCAATCTTGAGTCACCAAATATATGGTACAGAAATCAAATACAAACTTCTTTAATATAACTGACGTGTAAAAATACGACAAAACATAGCTGGGTTTTTAAACGAATATTGTCTTCTAGACAATATCCACACTCAATGAAGTCCTCATTACAATTATTATCACACTATTTCACAGAATAGTGAGGACTACTAAAGCCACTTATCCTGGACCATCACTCCATTCTCCGACTCCTTCCATCTATATTCTCATTTCTTGAAGAGAATAATGAAAGAAAAGGGTGAGCTCAACTAGCCTAGTAAAAATATTATGACTAAGATAATGCAGAATAAATTATCCTTAGCCTTCAATAGTATAACAACTGATAGAATATAATAGACAACAAGTTTTAGATCAACAACTGCAGCGGAACAAGCAATCCATTAGTAGAGTCAAGTAGAGCATGATATCTACTATCTTCTATGATTTAAAAAGTTTTTCATCCACTTTATAGCTAAGACTCAGCTTAATAAATAAACCACATCATCGAATCATCCCTGCACTATGGGCCAAGGATATTCATGTAATCATCAATGGTCATGATTATACAGAATAATTCTTGGTCATAATCATACCAACAACTGTCCATCAATGCTCTACGGGCCAATGAAGACTTTTACCGCATCATTTGTAACATTACGGGTCATGATTATACCGAATGATCCCTGGTCATAATCATACCAATCAATAGTCCACCTATGCACGTAAGCCAAAGATGACTTTCATCACAATATAGTTATCACAATATAAGCATGAGGATGATGACAATGATATAAGCATTAATCAAACTAAATCAAGGATAAATATTAAAGACTTTAAATTTATCCAGAGTTTAAAAATATCCAAATTGTCAACATGATACTGCTTTGTGGAGTAAAATTCAAGAATAATTTTCATGTATCAAAAATAATTTGGACAGAAAAGAAATATATTTTTTGGGTGAATAGTTCCTCATGAATAGTATCATGTGAATAGTACTTCGGGAATAGTATCTCATGAATAGTTCCCCGACATGAAAAGTGCCCTAAATACCCTAGTGAATAATATTCGTGTGAATAGTAACCGGGTGAATAGTAACCCATGAATAGTAACTCGTGAATAGTATTTCAGAATGAAAAGATCAATAATTATCAAGAATGCTCAAAATAATATTTCCATGAAAAGATATTGGATGAAGCGCAAATATCAAGGATATTCTACTAATTTCATGGAATATAGAAGGAATACGTCAACACAATGAGTGTAGAACTAGGGATATGAAACGAAATAATATTACTTACATACTATAGAGTATGGAAGAAAATAATATTTCATACGAATATTGAACAAAAACAATATCCCTTATGAATACGAAAGAAATAATACCCCTTACCTCAGAAGAAGACTGGATATTGGAATAGTGAAGTAGCAGACTACTCTTCTTCTTTCTCTCTATAGCTTCTCTCTCTCTATAGCTTCTCTATCTATAATTGCTCTTGTGAGTCTTAGTGAATTGGTGAGAATGAAGGAAGAATGAGCTTCTATTTATAGGAAAATATAGTTTTGATAATTGCACGTTTTGGGGCTCGAAATATTACAGTATAATACCTTCATCTTTTCCTTCATTTTTAATTTAGTCTTCCAAGTATTATCAAACTTACACCACCTCCCCTAATAGTATATCATGTGAATCAATAGTATAATCATGTGACTCAATAATTCTATACATGTGAAAAAAATAATTATAGTATAGTACCTTCATCTATACCTCTATTTTTAATTTAGTCATGCAAGTATTATCAATCTTGCACCACCTCCCCTAATAGTACACACATGTGAACCAATAGTTATAAGCATGTGAATTAATAGCAATTTATTGCTCATTTATCTGATTAATTACCCGATTGGTCAATATAACCTCCAGACATCAATTATTATCGAAATAAATATCGATTTCTACTAACACTAATAATCTCAACACAATGGAAATATCAATTTCATCTTTTAATTAACACGAACTTATTCATCATTAATATTATAACTCATAATATTTAACAACCAGATCATTCTCAGGAAAGAAGGGGCATTCCGATAAGGATTTCTTCCTATTGGCACGCAATTAGGTGACCAAACCTCTCATTGACAGAACTTTCTAGACATTGTCAATATTGCAAATAATAATATGAATAACTTTGACGTCTCAATTATTGATTTAATAATATAACATATTATGCAGATGATACTGTGACAACAATTGAATCAATAATATGAGAGATATGATGCAGCAATTACTGTAGCAATAATTGAGTATAACTGAGCGACTTCTCATGTAAGCATCAATAATCAATACCGTGTGCTACTATGCAACCACGCGTATTACTGTACTTTTACTACTGGGTAGTTAAACAGTTTAACGGTAAAACTTTCGCCGTTATTTTATAAAAAGATATTTCTGTCGTTTTTTAACTACGACAATACCTCCGTTGTGGGGTCAACCAATGATTTTACCGTCGTACGAATATTCCTTGTTAAAACGAATATTACCCGACCAATCGAATATTTCCCGACACAACGAATATTTTATATCAACTTGCTTACTTTACAAAAATTTTAAATGTCACCCTTAACTTTAACCTTTATCAATTTAACCATTTTCTAAATAATTATAAGAAATTGAATACTTTCATTTCATAAAATTTGGAGTCTTACAATCTCCCCTACTTATGAAATTTTGCCTTCGAAATTTACGTACGTACCTGGTATGCCGAAGAGATGAGGGTACCTCGTCAGATTCTAACTCTTGAGGTATAACCTTTGAGCATAGAATATGATCCTTCTTATCCAAGATTTTAACACATATCTCCTCATACGTTAAATCTTCTGCTATCTCGTCTAGTTCTAATTCAATAATGTGGTTCGAGTCGTTCACATATTTACGTAACATCGATACGTGAAAAATGTTATGAACACGCGACATACTTGGCGGTAAAGCGAGTCTATATGCCACAATTCCTACTTGATCGAGGATTTCAAATGGGCTAATTAAATCGAGGGTTGAGATTTCCTCTCTTCATCGACTCTTACTTCTAGAATAACACCCTCTTGAACCTTCTTCTTCGTATTTATCAGCTACGGGTCTGTAGCTTGGGCGACCTTTAACTTTATCGATTAAAGTCGATTCTACTCGTATATTTAATATCACCACGTGGGTCCCTAGAGTTTTTAACTCTATCTTCATCATTTGTAAGTTATACGAAATGGGTCTTTGTGTTAACAACGTCACACTCGTAAACGCATACGATCTTCTACTCAATGTGTCAGTTACCACATTCGCTTTTCTAGGATGGTATTGAATCGTATTATCGTAATCTTCAACAACTCGAGCCAACGTCTTCGGAGCATGTTACGTTCGTTTTGGGTGAAGAAATACTTGAGGGTTTTAGAAATGGGTTTTGTACTGGGGTCAATACAACATTCAATTTCACGATCTGGGGTAGGCCAGGAAGTCTTCAAGGAATACATTAGGAAAGTTATTAACGATCGAAATATCATTCAAAATTGTGACTCTCATCCAAGACTTGAATATCACATGTAATAAAGGTTTCTCTTAACGAAGTTTCAACAGATAAGTCAAAGTCTAATTTCTCCGGAGTCAAATTTAAATGTTGAGCGCAATTAGGAGAAATAAAAGAATGGGTAGAACCGATATCTAATAAGCTATAGACTTCACAAGAATTTATAATTAACTAACCCGTGCTAACTTCGTTCGGGTTACTCGCTTTTTGAGAAGTCACGAAAAATGCTCTTCCTGAAACCACCGACTTTGTTTTGTCCGTATCCGCCTTTGGTGCCACCGTCCCAGCTGGATTTAATTTCACTATAGGACAAAATCAAGCTATGTGACCATCTTTTCCACAACTAAAATATACCTTGGAAGGCTGTGAACAATTTGGACTTATGTGTCCCTTCTCTCCGCATCTGTAGCATCTAACTGGCGGTCGTTCTCCTCCCCTAGAATTTATTGCTGGTGCTGGTGCTGGTGCTGCTGCCGACGTCTTCCCATCATCGTTAAATCTTCTCTTCTTGAATTTTCCACTTGAATCATTTCTTCTATTATCTTGGCCATGATTATCACCAAAGTGGTTACCATTTCTGGCTTGATAATTTCCTCCACGATGGTTATCATTGTTCCGATGATCGTTGCCACTAGTACGATTATTATCGTGTTGTTGCTTGTTATCTTTTGGTTGGGTTGGCTCATTATCGCGCTCCAATAACTGAGCCCTATTCACTACATATGAATATAAATAAAGTTTGTGAGAAATGAGGTATTGATGTATCTCAGGTTTCAAACTTCTTAGAAACATTCACGTCATTATTTCCTCATTATCAACCAAGTGGGACGCAAACCGGGACAACTTGGCAAACTTATCTTCGTACTGCGACACGGTCATATTGTTTTGCTCCAGCTTGATGAACTTTACCTCTTTCATGTGACGAATACTTTCAAGAAAGTACTTGTCGTTGAACAGTTCTTAGAACTTCTCCCAAGATATCTTCAGTGCGGTAGACTGAGTATGTTTTACTGATTACCACCAGTAATCTACCTCTCCTCGCAACATGAAGGTGGCAAAGGGAACCTTTTACTCCTCGAAGTAGCCCAAGACATCAAATATCTTGGTGATCTGTTTTACTCACGTCTCTGCCTTAAGTGGTTTTGGCTCTCCTAAAAACTTCGGTGGTCCCAGCTCCTTGAACTGCTTAGCGGTGACCATCCGAGAGTTGCCAGCGTTTCCACCTGCATTTTGAACCGGAGTCTCTCTCGCTTGATGTTGCATGAATTGCATAAAGCCTCTGAACATCCCATCGTTCATCATCTGATCGGTGTTGTTATTTACCTGAGGATTATTGTCTTCCTGATACACATTATCCTGGGTATTGATCGTTGGTGACTCAAAGGTCTCATGTGCTTCATTGCTTATCTCAACTTTTTCAGATTTCATTCTCAAACACTGTCACAAAATAAGGGTTAATTGACATGTAACATATTATCCCTATACTCTGACCGACCAATTAAATAACAAATAAACTTAGGTAGGTCATACTAGCGAAGGAATTACCCGTCTCTCCCCTCCTAGTTCTAGTCTCACATCTCAGCCAGGGATCGTATCCCTAAGCTTTGATACCAACTGTGACGCCCCCAAAATAGTTATACATCACCCACCTTGAGTCGCCAAATATATGGTACAGAAATCAAATACAAATTTCTTTAATACAATTGTAGTGTAAAAATACGACAAAACATAGCTGGATTTTTAAACGAATATTGTCTTCTAGACAATATCCACACTCAATGAAGTCCTCATTACAATTATTATAACACTATCTCACAAGATAGTGAGGACTACTAAAGCCACTTATCCTGGACCATCACTCCATTCCCCGACTCGTTCCATCTATATTCTCATTTCCTGAAGAGAACAATGAAAGAAAAGGGTGAGCTCAACTAGCCCAGTAAGAAATATTATGACTAAGATAATGCGGAATAAATTATCCTTAGCCTTCAACAGTATAACAATTGATAGAATATAATAGACAACAAGTTGTAGATCAACAACTGCAGCGGAACAAGCAATCCATTAGAAGAGTCAAGCAGAGCGTGATATCTACTATCTTCTATGATTTAAAAAGTTATTCATCTACTTTGTCACTGAGACTCAGCTTAATAATTAAACCACATCGTCGAATCATCCCTGCACTAAGGGCCAAGGATATTCATGTAATCATCAATGGTCATGATTATACCGAATAATCTCTGGTCATAATCATACCAACAACTGTCCATCAATGCACTACGGGTCAATGAGAACTTTTACGACATCATTTGTAACATTACGGGTCATGATTATACCGAATGATCCCTGGTCATAATCATACCAATCAACAGTCCATCTATGCAAGTAAGCCAAAGATGACTTTCATCACAATATAGTCATCACACTATAAGCATAAGGATGATGATAATGATATAAGCATTAATCAAACGAAATCAAGGATAAATATTAAAGACTTTAAATTTATCCAAAGTTTAAAAATATCCAAATTGTCAACATGATACTGCTTTTTGGAGTAAAATTCAAGAATAATTTTCATGTATCAAAAATAAGTTGGACAGAAAAGAAATATATTTTTCGGGTGAATAGTACCCCATGAATATTATCCTGTGAATAGTACTTTGGGAATAGTATCTCGTTAATAGTACCCCGACCTGAAAAATACCCCAAATACCCGAGTGAATAATATTCGTGTGAATAGTAACTGGGGTAATAGTATTGTGACGCCCCCAAAATTAGGTATACATCACCCATCTTGGGTTATCAAGTACATGGTACAAAATTCAAATACAACTTACTAATACAACTATTGTGTACAATACGACAAAACATAACTGTGAGTTTGAATACAATTATTGTCTACTAGAGATTATACAAGCTCAAAAGGAGTCCTCATTACAATTATTAACACACTATTTCACAGAATAGTTAGGACTACTAATGCTATCCTCTGGACAGTCAGTCCGTTCCCCGACTAGTCCCTGCTATGTTCTCATTTCCTGAAGAGAACAGTGAAAGAAAGGGTGAGCTCAACTAGCCCAGTAAGAAATATTATGACTAAGATAATGCAGAATAAATTATCGTTAGCCTTCAACATGTTAAACTAATAAAATATAACAACATCAAGTTTAACTGCAGCGGAACAAGCAATCCATTAAAAGAGTCAAGTAGAGAATAAAATCTATTATCTTTTATGATTTAAAAGGTTTTTCATGACTTTTATCGCTGAGACTCAGCTTAATAAATAATCCACATCATCGAATCACCGTTGCACTACGGCCAATGATATTCTTTAGTATCACGACCACAAATTATCCATGCACTACAGCCAAGGACATTCGTGTATTCATTAATGGTCATGATCATGCCAACAACTGTCCATCAATGCACTACGGGCCAATGATAACTTTTACCACATCATTTGTAATATTACGGTCATGATTACATCGAATAATCTTTGGTCATAATCATACCAAGTCCATCTATGCACTACAGGCCACAGATGACTTTCAACATAATATAAACATGAGGATGATGACAATGATATAAGAATTCAATAAAACAAGTTCAAGAATTAATTTATCTAGGAACTAATAACGTCCAAATTGTCAACATGATACTATTTTGTAGAGTAAAATTCAAGAATTCTCAGAAGAATATTTCCATGAAAAGATACTAGATGAAGCGCAAATATCAAAGGTATTCCAATAATTTCATGGAGTATAGAAGTCAAAGTTTTAACCAACTGAGTATAATAAAGAATGGAATAACAAAAAAAATCACCATGCATGCGATAGACCGCACAGGCAGGTTATTCTAACAGAATAATAAATAACGGAACCAGGTCCGACGTAAAACGCACAGACAGGATATTCCAACAGAATAATAAAGAATGGAACCAGGTCCGGCGTAAAACACACAGATAGGATGTTCCAACAGAATAAAAAAGAATTGAACCAGGTCCGACGTAAAACACACAGACAGGATGTTCTAACAGAATAATAATAAAGACGGAACCAGGTCCGGTGTAAAACACACAGACAGGATGTTCCAACAGAATAATAGAAGAATGTCACCAAGTATAGGGTAAACTGCGTATACAGGTTATTCCAACATAATAATAAGCAATGGAATAACAACAGTTCTCTTCATGAATAAAAAAGAATAACACCCTTTACATTAGTAGTAGATTGAATACTGCAGTAGTGTAGTAACATAATACTCTTCTTCTTTCTCTCTTATTCTCTCTATACTATCTCTCTCTATAGCTTGAATGAATTTGTGAAAAATAATGAAGCACTAGGCCACTATTTATAGAAGATTTCTAGCTTAGCACTTGAAATGTGAAAAGGCAAGTGGCTTGACGACTGATGATGTGAACAGAAAAGTTGTTTGACGCCTGTAATGTGAAACGATAATTGGTTCGACGCATGTAATGTGAAACGGCAAGTGGTTCAACGCCTGTAATATGAAACGGCAAGTGGTTTGACGTCTAGTAAATGTAATTACTATTGACGAAGGTAATTACTATTGACGAAGGTAATTACTATTGACTAAGGTAATTACTATTAACGAAGGTAATTACTATTGACGAAGGTAATTACTATTGACGAAGAGACTCTTAGATGATAACATATTGGCCCCCCATAATATAACCAAACTTACCACAAATGTCTTATAATAGACTCTTTATATACATCAAGGATTGAATAAATATTACCACAAATCATTTTATTTTTAATCAACACATATTTAATCTTTCAACAATTATTAATCATTTATAACTTATCGTCTCAATTATTGATTTAATAATATAACATATTATACAGATGATACCGTAATAATAATTGAATCAATAATATAAGAGATATGATGCAGCAATTACTGTAGCAATAATTGAGTATAGCTGAGTAACTTCTGACGTAAGCATCAATAATCAATATCATGTGCTACTATGCAACCACGTGTATTACTATACTTTTACAACTAGGTGGTTTAATAGTTTTAACGGTAACACCTCCGTCGTTATTTTCATAAAGTATTTTTGTCGTTTTCTCAATCCGACAATAATTCCGTTGTGGGGTCTACCAATGATTTTGCCGTCGTACGAATATTCCCCGATAAAAAGAATATTCCCCGACCAAACGAATATTTTATAACAACTTGCTTACTTTGTAAAATTTATAAATATTACCCACAACTATAACATTATATCAAATTTACTCCATAATATTCAAAAATAATATTTATAGAAAATTCATCTTTATTTATAAAAGTTGGGGTTTTACAACCTCCTCTGCTTATGAAATTTTGCCCTCGAAATTAGGGTACGTACATGGTATGTCAAAGAGGTAAGGATACCTTGATTTCATTTCAGATTCTAACTCCCAAGTTATTTCCTCAACATTGTGGTTTCTCTACAAAACTTTGACTTGAGGTATAGCCTTGGAGCGTAGAATTTGTTCCTTCTTATCCAAGATTTGAACAGGAACCTCTTCATACGTCAAATCTTCCGCTATTTCGTCCGATTCTAACTCAATAATGTGGTTTGGGTCTTTCACATATTTACGTAACATGGATATATGAAAAACGTTATGAACACGAGACATACTTGGCGGTAAAGTGAGTCTATAGGCCACAGTTCCTACTCGATCGAGGATTAAAAATGGGCCGATGAATAGAGGATTGAGTTTTCCTCTCCTTCTAAATCTCGTAACTCCTTTCCATGGAGAAACACGCAACAACACATGATCTCCTATATCGAATTCCACGTCCTTTCGATGAAGATCAGCATAACTCTTTTGTCGATCTTGTGAGGTTTTTATATGTTGTCGGATCATTTGAATCATTTTCGTAGTCATACGTACCAACTCTGGTCCCACCAACGTTGCTTCACCCACCTCATCCCAGCATTACTGGAGAACGACACTTTCTTCCATACAACGCTTCGAATGGAGCCATGCCAATACTTGTTTGATAACAGTTGTTATAGGAAAACTCCACCAATGGTTAGAACTTGTCCCAAATTCCCTTAAAATCAAGGACACAAAGTCTTAATAGATCTTCAAGAGTTTGAATAGTCCTCTCCGACTGTCTGTCCGTCTGAGGATGATATGCCGAGCTAAATCGTAAGTCTGTGCCCATAGCTTTTTACAAACTAACCCAAAATCGTGAAGTGAATCTTCGATCTCGATTAGAAACTATTGATACCGACATACCATGCAGTCTTACAATCTCGTTTATGTACATACGAGCAAGACGTTCAAGTGTATAAGTTTCTCGTATCGGTAAAAAATGAGCAGACTTGGTCAATCTATCAACAATGACCCAAATTGCATATATGCCTTGAGAAACCTTAGGAAGACCGGTAACAAAATCCATGGTAATGTGCTCCCACTTCCATTCTGGAATTTCAAGTGGTTGAAATGGACCTTTTGATACTTGATGCTCCGCTTTAACTCGTTGACAAGTTAGACACCTTGAGATAAATAACGCTATCTCTCTCTTCATATTGCTCCACCAAAATGTATGACGAATATCATGATACATTTTGGTACTCCCAGGATGGATTACAAACGGTGTGTTGTGCACCTCCATCATGATTTTATACTTTAAATCAGGGTCGTTAGGAACACAAAGTTTGGAGTTGACTCTAAGTATTCCTTCTTCATCGATTCTTGCTTCCGGCATAGCACCTTCTTGCACTTTCTTCTTCATACGCATCAGCTCCAGGTCTGTAACTTGAACAACTTTAATTTTATCGATTAAAGTTGGTTCTACTCGTATATTCACCATCATCACATGGGTCCCTGGAGTTTTTAACTCTATCTCCATCCTTTGCAAGTCACACAAAATGGGCCTTTGCGTTAACAATATCACACTCGTACTTACATATGATCTTCTACTCAATGCGTCAGCTACCACGTTCGCTTTTCCAAGATTGTATTGGATGGTATGATCATAATCTTTCAACAGTTCAAGCCAACATCATTGTCGCATGTTGAGTTCCTTTTGAGTAAAGAAATATTTGAGGCTTTTATGATCCTTAAAGATCTCCACCTTCTCCCCATACAAGTAATGTCTCCAAATCTTTAGTGCGAAGACAACAACTGCCAACTCTAGATCATGAGTAGGATAATTCCTCTCATATTCTTTGAGTTGTCTTGAGGTATTGGTTATGACTTTTCCATGTTGCATCAGAACACATCCCAACCCTTTGCCCGAAGAATCACTGTAGATGATAAATCCCTCCGAGCCAGATGGTATTGTCAGAACAGGTGCCAAAATGAGTCTCCTCTTGAGTTCTTGAAAACTCTTCTCACATTCTTCGCTCAAACGAAACTTTGTATCTTTCTGAGTCAGCTGAGTCAATGGAGTAGCGATTCGAGAAAATCCTTCCACGAATCTCCGATAATAACCAGCTAAACCGAGAAAGCTACGTACTTCGGTCACTGATTTAGGTTGCTCCCAGCTTTGAATTGTTTCAATCTTTGCTGGGTCAATAGATATTCCATGACTTGATACTACGTGCCCAAGGAATGCAACTTCCTCAAGCCAGAATTCACATTTCTTCAACTTGGCATAAAGCTTGTATTCACGAAGCTTTTGGAGTGTTAGCCTCAAGTGTTTCTCATGATCTTCACTACTTTTGGAATAAATAAGGATGTCATCAATAAAGACGACCACAAAGTGATCCAAATATTCCTTGAATACTCGGTTAATCATATCCATGAAGGCAGTAGGAGCATTAGTCAATCCAAAGGATATGACTAGGAATTCATAATGCTCGTACCGAGTTCTGAAAGCCGTCTTTGGAATGTCATCGGTTCTAATCTTTAATTGGTGATATTCGGAATGAAGATCAATCTTTGAAAATAATTTGGCTCCTTGCAACTGGTCAAACAGGTCATCAATACGTGGCAATGGATACCAATTTTTGATGGTGACATGATTTAACTCCTGATAATCAATACAAAGTCGCATACTCCCATCTTTCTTCTTCATGAATAGAACAGGAGCACCCCAAGGAGAAGTACTAGGACGAATAAAGCCAATGTCTAATAATTCCTATAGTTGGGTCTTTAACTCCTGAAGTTCAATAGGAGTCATTCGATATGAGGCTTTGGAAATGGGTTTTGTATCGGGTTCAAGGTCGATACAAAATTCAATTTCACGCTCTGGGGGTAGGCCAGGAAGTTCTTCAGGGAATACGTCAGGAAATTTATTAAAAATAGAAATATCGTTCAAAACTGACGTATTTTTGTTTAAATCTGTGACATGAGCTAAGAAAGCTTGACATCCGTTTTTCAATAAACGAATAATTTTTTGGCTTGAGATGACCGTGATTGATTTTAATGGTTTGGTCGCTTGAATTCGTATAATAGGTTGATTAGGAATATGAAAGCTAACAACATTACGGAAATAATCAATTTTTGCATGATGAGTAGTTAATCAATCAATCCCTAGAATCATGTCAAATGCAAGTATTTTCAATGAAATAAGATCTACAGGTAATGTGAGGGTACCGATTTGAACCAAACAATACTTATAAACAGTGGATGTAATGAAGGTTTCTCCCAACGGAGTTTCCACAGATAAGTCAAAGTCTAATTTCTCCTGAGTCAAATTTAATCGATGAGCGCAAGTAGGAGAAATAAAAGAATGGGTAGAATCGATATCAAATAAAGTATAGATTTCATTAGAGTTTATGATAAGCTTACCCGTGATGACCTCATTGGGGTTCCTTGCTTTCTGGGAGGTCACAACAAACGCTCTCCCTTGCACTACCGATTTTGACTTTTCTGGGACGGCCTTTGGTGCCTCCATCCTAGCTGAATTTGTCTTCGATAAATGACAAAATCGGGCTAAGTGACCTTCTCTTCCACAATTATAACATGCTTTGGACGACATCGCGCAGTTTGGACTGATGTGCCCCTCCCCTCCGCATTTGAAACATATGATAGGTGGTTGTTCTCCTTCCTTAACGATAGGTGCTGGTGCTGACGTCTTTCCATCATTGTTGAATCTCCTCTTCTTGAAATGTCCATTCTTATTGTTTTGGCCCTGATTACCACCAAAGTGGTTACCATTTCTGGCCTGTTGATTCCCTCCACGCTTGTTGTCACCGCTTCGATGACTGCTCTCGCTGGTATTATCATTTTTCTAGCTGCTCTCTTTTAGTTGCGTTGACTCGTTATCGTGCTCCACTAATTGAGCCCTATTTACAACATCTGAATATAAACACAGTTTATGAGAAATAAGATGTTAACGTATCTTCGGCTTTAAACCTCTTAAAAACATCCGTGTCATTCTCTCTTCATTATCCACCAAGTGGGACGTAAACTGGGATAACTCCGCAAATTTAGGCTCGTATTGCGACACGGTCATATTGTTTTATTCCAACTTGATAAACTCCACCTCCTTCATGTGACGAATACTTTCGGGAAATTATTTTTCATTGAACAGCTCTTGGAACGTCTCCCAAGACATCTTCAGTACGGCAGGTTGAGTACATTTTACCAATTCCCACCAGTAATCTGCCTCTCCGCGCAACATAAAGGCGGTAAAGGGAACCTTTTGCTACTCGGAGCATCCCAAGACATCAAATATCTTGGTGATCTAATTTATCCATGCTTCCGCCATAAGTGGTTTTGGCTCTCCCTTAAACTCTGGTGGTCCCAGCTCCTTGAACTGTTTAGCGGTGACCGCCCGAGAGTTTCCAGTGTTTCCACCTGCATTTTGGACAGGAGCCGCTCTCGCCTGCTGTTGCATGAAATGCATAAAGCCCCTGAACATTTGATCATTCATCATTTGGTCAGTGTTGTTGCTTGCATGAGGATTGTCGCCTTCCTGATGCACATTATCCTAATTATTGATATGTGGTGAATCAACGGTCGCCTGTGCTCCATTGCTATTCTCAGTATTCTCGGATGTCATTTTCAGATACTGCCACAAAACAAAGGTTAATTGACATGTAACATATTATCCCTAAATTCTGACCGACCAATTAAATACCACATAAACTTAGGTAGGTCATACTAGTGAAGGAATTCCCCGTCTCTCCCCTCCTAGTACTATTCTCACATCTTAGCCAAGGATCATATCCCTAAGCTTTGATACCTACTGTGACGCCCCCAAAATTAGGTATACATCACCCATCTTGGGTCGTCAGATACATGGTACAAAATTCAAATACAACTTACTAATATAACTGTCGTGTATAATATGACAAAACATAACTGTGAGTTTGAATAAAATTATTTTCTACTAGAGATTATACAAATTCAAAAGGAGTCCTCATTACAATTATTAACGCACTATTTCACAGAATAGTGAGGACTACTAATGTTATCCTCTGGACCGTCACTCCATTTCCCGACTAGTCCCTGCTATGTTCTCATTTCCTGAAGAGAACAGTGAAAGAAAGGGTGAGCTCAACTAGCCCAGTAAGAAATATTATGACTAAGATAATGCATAATAAATTATCGTTAGCCTTCAACGGTGTTAAACTGATAAAATATAACAACATCAAGTTTAACTACAGTGGAACAAGCAATTCATTAAAAGAGTCAAGTAGAGAATAAAATCTACTATCTTTTATGATTTAAAAGGTTTTTCATGACTTTTATCGCTGGGACTCAGCTCAATAAATAATCTACATCATCGAATCACCCATGCACTACGGCCAAGAAAATTCTTTAGTATCACGACCACAAATTATCCATGCACTACAGCCAAGGACATTCGTGTATTCATTAATGGTCATAATCATGCCAACAACTGTCCATCAATGCACTACGGGCCAATGATAACTTTTACCACATCATTTGTAACATTACGATCATGATTACACCGAATAATCCCTGGTCATAATCATACCAAGTCCATCTATGCACTACAGGCCATAGATGACTTTCAACATAATATAAACATGAGGATGATGACAATGATATAAGAATTCAATAAAACAAGTTCAAGAATTAATTTATCCAGGAACTAATAATGTCCAAATTATCAACATGATACTGCTTTATAGAGTAAAATTCAAGAATGATCAGAAGAATATTTCCATGAAAAGATTCTGGATGAAGCGCAAATATCAAGGATATTCTACTAATTTCATGGAGTATAGAAGTCAAAACTTTAACCAACTGAGTATAATAAAGAATGGAATAACAAAAGAAATCACTATGCATGCGGTACTTCGCATAGGCAGGTTATTCCAACAGAATAATAAATAACGAAACCAGGTCCGGCGTAAAATGCACAGACAGGATATTTCAACAGAATAATAAAGAATGGAACCAGGTCCGGCGTAAAATACACAGACAGGATGTTCTAACAGTATAATAATAAAGACGGAACCAGGTCCGGTGTAAAACACACAGATAGGATGTTCCAACAGAATAATAATAAAGACGGAACCAGGCCCGGTGTAAAACACACAGACAGGATGTTCCAACAGAATAATAATAAAGACGGAACCAGGTCCGGTGTAAAACACACAGACAGGATGTTCCAACAGAATAATAGAAGAATGTCACCAAGTATAGGATAAACCGCGTATACAAGTTATTCCAACAGAATAATAAGCAATGGAATAACAACAGTTCTCTTCATGAAAAAGAAAGAATAACACCCCTTACATTAGTAGTAGATTGAATACTGCAGTAGTGTAGTAACAGAATACTCTTCTTCTTTCTCTCTTATTCTCTATACTTTCTCTCTCTATAGCTTGAATGAATTCGTGAAAAATAATGAAGCACTAGGCCTCTATTTATAGAAGATTTCTAGCTTAGCACTTGAAATGTGAAAAGGCAAGTGGCTTGACGACTGGTGATGTGAAAAGAAAAGTGGTTTGACGCTTGTAATGTGAAACGACAATTGGTTCGACGCCTGTAATGTGAAACGGCAAGTGGTTCAACGCCTGTAATATGAAACGGCAAGTGGTTTAACGTCTGGTAAAGGTAATTACTATTAACGAAGGTAATTACTATTGACGAAGGTAATTACTATTGACTAAGGTAATTACTATTGACGAAGGTAATTACCATTGACGAAGGTAATTACTATTGACGAAGAGACTCTTAGATGATGACATATGGGCCCCCCATAATATAACCAAACTTATCACAAACGTCTCATAATAGACTCTTTATATACATCAAGGATTGAATAAATATTACCACAAATCATTTTATTTTTAATCAACACATATTTAATCTTTCAACAATTATTAATCATTTATAACTTGTCCTCTCAATTATTGATTTAATAATATAACATATTATATAGATGATACTGTGACAATAATTGAATCAATAATATAAGAGATATGATGCAGCAATTACTGTAGCAATAATTGAGTATAGCTGAGTGACTTCTCACGTAAGCATCAATAATCAATACCGTGTGATACTATACAACCACGCGTATTACTGTACTTTTACTACCGGGTAGTTCAACAGTTTTAACGGTAACACCTCCGCCGTTATTTTCATAAAGTATTTTTGTCGTTTTCTCAATCCGACAATAATTCCGTTGTGGGGTCCACCAATGATTGTGCCGTCGTACGAATATTTCCCGACAAAAAGAATATTCCTCGACCAAACGAATATTTTATAACAACTTGCTTACTTTACAAAATTTATAAATATTAATCACAACTATAACATTATATCAAATTTACTCCATAATGTTCAAAAATAATATTTATAGAAAATTCATCTTTATTTATAAAAGTTGGGGTCTTACAAGTAACCCATGAATAGTATTTCAGTATGAAAAGATCAATAATTATCAAGAATGCTCAGAATATTATTTTCATGAAAATATATTGAATGAAGCGCAAATATCAAGGATATTCTACTAATTTCATGTAATATAGAAGCAATATGTCAACAAAATGAGTGTAGAACTAGGGATACGAAACGAAATAATATTACTTAACACTAATAATCTCAACACAATGGAAATATCAATTTCATCTTTTAATTAACACGAACTTATTCATCATTAATATTATAACTCATAATATTTAACAACCAAATCATTCCCAGGAAAGAAGGGGCATTCCGATAAGGATTTCTCCCTATTGGCGCGCAATTAGGTGACCAAACCTCTCCTTGACAGAACTTTCTAGACATTGTCAATATTGCAAATAATAATATGAATAACTTTGTCGTCTCAATTATTGATTTAATAATATATCATATTATGCAGGTTATACTATGTCAACAATTGAATCAATAATATGAGAGATATAATGCAGCAATTACTATAGCAATAATTGAGTATAACTGAGTGACTTCTCACGTAAGCATCAATAATCAATACCGTGTGCTACTATGCAACCACGCGTATTACTGTACTTTTACTATTGGGTAGTTCAACAGTTTAACGGTAAAACTTTCGACGTTATTTTATAAAAAGATATTTCTGTCGTTTTCTAACTACGACATTACCTCCGTTGTGGGGTCCACCAATGATTGTGCCGTCGTACGAATATTCCCTGTTAAAATGAATATTCCCTGACCAATCGAATATTTTCCGACACAACGAATATTTTATATCAACTTGCTTACTTTGCAAAATTTTTAAATGTCACCCTTAACTTTAACCTTTATCAATTTAACCATTCACTAAATAATTATAAGAAATTGAATACTTTTATTTTATAAAATTTGGGATCTTACAATATTCGTGTAAAAACTCTCAGTTACGCTTTTGTCGTAATGTAGAAAAGAAGTTTGTATTTAAATTATGTACCATGTATTTGTCGTTTTGAATAATTATGGTGTGGATTTGTTATAATATTAAAGTTGTGTGTAAAATTTATAAATTTTGCAAAGTAAGCAAGTTGTTATAAAATATTCGATTGGTCGGGGAATATTTATTTTAACAGAGAACATTCGTACGACGTCACAATCGTTGGTCGACCCCACAACGAAATTATTGTCAGAGTTAGAAAACGACAGAATTATCTTTTTATAAAAATAACAACGAAAGTTTTACCGTTAACTGTTGAAATATCCGGTGATAAAAGTACAGTAATACGCGTGATTGCATAGTAGCACACGGTATTGATTATTGATGCTTACGTGAGAAGTCACTCAGTTATACTCAATTATTACTACAGTAATTGCTGCATAATATCTCACATTATTGATTCAATTATTGTCACAGCATTATCTGCACAATATTTTATATTATTAAATCAATAATTGAGATGACTCGTTATTCATATTATTATTTGTATTATTGACAATGTCTATAAAATTCTATCGAGGAAAGGGGTTTGGTCACCTAATTGCGTGCCAATAAGGAGAAATTCTTATCAAAAATCTTTCTACTTCCTGGGAATGATCTGGTTGTTAGTATTGCAAGTTATAATATTGATGAATAAATGTTGTTAAAAATATTGATGGGATTTTTATGAAGTATTTGTGGTAAATTTTGCTTATTATTTGGAACCCCCGTGTAAGACCCCAACTTTTTATAAATAAAATTGAATTTCATCTAATTATTATTTTGAATAATAAGGTGTTAATTTGATATAATGCTTTAGTTATGGGTGAAATGTGCAAATTTTGCAAAATAAGCAAGTGGTTATAAAATATTTATTATTGTCGGGGAATATTCGTTTGGTCGTGGAATATTCTTGCTGTCGGGGAATATTCATACGATGGCGCAACCATTTGTGTGCATAACGGAAAATGGCCGGATGAAGAAAACGACAAGTATGAGTTTTTATAAATAACAGTGTAGTTATTACCGTTAACACTGTTGTAATACCCGGTGGTTAAAATACAGTAATACGCGTGATTGCACAGTAGCACACGGTATTGCACAATATTTTTGAATTATTAATTCTTACGTAAGAAGGCGCTACTTAATAATTGTTACAGTAATTACTGTTCAAAATTTTATTTTATTGATTCAATAATTGCTACGTTGATATTTTATATTATTTTTGTTTCAATAATTGTCACTGCACAGTATTTTCCATTGTCAAATTAATAATTCATATTATTTGAATAATATTATTAGATACCAGTATTGGAAGTGTCTAAGGAATTCTGTTTAGGAAAGGGGTTTGGTCACCTAATTGCGCGCCAGTAAGGAAAAATCCTTATCGAAAAACCCTATCTTTTCTGGGAATGACCTGGTTGTCATAATTGTGACTCTGTAATATTATTTATGAATAATTAATTATTGATAAAAAATATTTATTTAATGTGGATATAAATGGATGAATTTTTAGAAGAGTGAAAATTATTGAAAATTGATATTTTATCTTTTCTGATAAAATAAGTCATTCAAATATATTATTATATTACATTATAAATGTATAATGTGATAATATAATAATGGTGATATTTTTACACTAAATTCACGGTATATGAATAAAATGAGGTGGAAGAGAGAAAATAAAATTATGAATTCTTTTTAATAATTTTATATGTTTTAATATATATATATATATATATATATATATATATATATATATATATATATATATATATATATATATATATAAACATGTGGTGGGTGGAGTTGTCCTTTTTGGTAGGTTTTGAAGTTTCAAAGAAGGAATGCTGCAGAGAAGAAAAAAAAACCTCCGTATATATTTTGTTGAAATGAAAGTGTGGAAAATCATTCGTATGTGGATTTCAGTTATTTTCTATTTGAAATTTGGAAAAACTTTCTTCTACAAAGTTGCAGAGAATTTAATTTCCTATGGAATGGACATAAAATTCGTATTTTTATGATAAAAGGGCTATTTATTATGAATTATTAAAGTTTTAGAAATAAATGTTATTTTAATTAAAATGTGGGTGGGCCCCACATTTGTATTTTTTAGAAAATTACTGAATTGGTGGGGCCCACTTGTGGTGGCTGATTTTTTTTCAAAGAAGTGTGCATAGAAAAAAATTATTCTATTAATTTAGTCTCCTTTGGCGTTCTAACATTTTCCTATAAATAGGGTGCTTAGTTAGAATTGAAAATCACACCAGAATCATAAGTTTTCTCTCTCTATATTATCGAGCGTATTTTTTTGAGTATTTAGATATTTTGAGAATTGCTATTCAGTGTAAGTTTCCTTCAGCATTACATCCGATATTTCATTTAGAAATACTGTTCTTTTGAGGTAAGGGATGTTATTTTCTTCGTAAATGATGTTATTCTTTCAATATCATTAATTATACCGAAATATTGGTATGAATTTTATTGTAAAATTTCTACCTTTTTCATGTCGGAGTTATTATTCACGTACACGGCACTATTCACAAAAAATAAATTTTTTTCTTTGTCCCAGTTGTCTATTGTGGTTACTATCTTTGAATGTATCCATGTTTTGATCTTTATTTTTGAATTGTGCTCCACAATTGATTATTACGAAGTATTTTTGAAATTGGATAAACTGCAGTACGAATCCCTAATATTTGTCCTTTTGTCTCACTGGATTTGTTTTTTTAAGATATTTTTCATCATCCTCCGTCTTAAATGATGATATTACTGAATATCTTTGGCATGTAGTGCAAAGATGAATGATTAACTGATGAATATCGTTGGCTCGTAGTGTAAAGATGAACAGGTGTTGAGATGAACATGACCAACTGGTGATACAAATGAATATCTTTGGCCTATAGTGCAAAGATGAATATTTGATTCAAGATGTATATTGATTGATGTTACAGGGATAAAATATTGATGATGGACTTTTAAAACTTAAAATATAGTAAAATTCATTCTCTACTTGACTCTTCTAGTGAATTGTTATTTTCGCTGTGAATATTGATCTAAAACTCTTTGTCTATTATATTCTATCAGATTTTTCCTTGTTAAAGACTAATGATAATTTGTAGTATATTATCTTAGTCATAATATTTTTTACTGGGCTAGTTGAGCTCACTATTTTCCTTTTTGTTCCATTTTTCTTCTCAGGATGCGAGAATATAGCGGGAACTAGTCGGGTGTGGAGTGATGTTTCCAGTCAGTTTTTTTAGCAGTCCTCACTATTTTATAAAATAGTGTGATAATAATTGTAATGAGGACTCTTTTTGAGCTTGAATACTGTCTATTAGACAATATTTGTATTTAAACTCACAGTATATGTGTTGTCGTATTTTGCACGATAATTATTTTAATGAAGTTGTATTTGTTATTGTACCATGTATTTGGTGACTCAGAATGGCTGATGTATACCTATTTTGGGGGCGTCATAGTTGGTATCAGAGCTTAGGGATATGGTCTTTGGCGGAGATCGGGGAATAGAACTAGGAGGGGAGAGACGAGTAAATCCTTCGCTAGTGTGTCCTACCTAAGCTTATTTGTTGGTCGGTCATAATATAAGGGTATTATGTTGTATATCAATTTCTTTAATTAACTCTTGTTTTATGGCAGTATTTGAGAATGACAGTTGAGAATGTTAACAATGGAGTGAATGAGACCGTGGTGACACCTTTAATCACCAACTAGGGGAACGTACAACATGAAGGCAATATTCCTCCTGTAAACAACACTATCGAACAAACGCTAAATGATGGAATGTTTAGAAGCTTTTTGCAGTTCATGCAAAATCAGACGAGGGAGACTCGTGTACAAAATATAGGTGGAAATGATAATAACGTGCGGCTTGTCACAACTAAGCAGTTCAAAGAGTTAGGACCACCAGAATTTATGGGAATGCCAAATCCGATCAAGGCGGAAACATGGGTTAAACAAATTACCAAGATATTTGATGTCTTGAGATACGCGGAGGAATAGAAGGTTCTATTCGCCACCTTTATGTTTTGTAGTAAGGCAAACTACTGGTGGGAGTTTGTGAAGCGTACCCGGCCAGCCGCACTCAACATGTCTTGGAAAACATTTCAGAAACTGTTCAATGACAAGTACTTTCCAAAAGTATTCGTCATATGAAGGAGGTAGAGTTTATCAGACTTGAACAAAACAACATGACTGTGTCTCAGTATGAGGCTAAGTTCGCAGAGTTATCTAGGTTTGAACCTCATTTGGTAGAGAATGAGGAACGAATGACGCAGATGTTTCTGAGAGATCTAAAACCCAAGATTCGGCAATATCTTATCTCTCATAAATTTTCTTTATATTCAGATATTATAAACATGGCTTAATTATTAGAGTGAGATAATGAGTATGTTCAACCGAGGGACCACAACCAGGGTCATACCGGTGGTAGCAGTCATCGGAGAAATGACAACCAGCGGGGAGGAAAACATCCGGATAAAAGCGGTAACCACTCTGGTGGTAATCGTGGCCATGATAATAGAAGAAGCGAGTCAGGGGGAGATTTCAAAAAGAGAAGGTACAACAATGATAACGTGAAGATGTCAGCACCAACTATTTCTAGGGGAGGAGAACGATCACCGGTCGTTTGTTATAAATGCGGGAAAGAGGGACACATCAGCTTAAACTACCCACAACAATCCAAGGTGTGTTATAATTGTGGAAATGAAGGTAATATAGCTAGAGATTATCTTGTAGCGAAACCAAGTCCAACGGGGATGGTGACTCCAAAGGCTGTCCTGGACAAGTTAAAGTCGGTGGTTCCTGGAATAGCGTTTGTCGTGACTGCCCAAAACGCGAGGAACCCGAATGAGGTGATCACGGGTAAGCTAATCATAAACTTTTATGAAGTTTTTACCTTATTAGATACCAGTTCTTTCCATTCTTTTATCTCTCGTGCTTGTGCTCAACGTTTGAACTTGACTCAGGAGAAATTAGACTTTTACTTATCTGTTGATACTCCGTTAGGAGAAACTTTCATTACATCTACTGTTTATAAATCTTGTTTGATTCAAGTTGGAACCATCACATTACCTGTCGATCTTATTTCGTTGAAAATACTTGCATTTGATGTGATTATAGGGATTGATTGGTTAACCACTCATCATGCAAAAATTGATTATTTTCGTAAGGTTGTTAGTTTTCATATTCCTAACCAACCTGTTATGCGAATTCAAGCAACCAAACCACTAAAGTCAATCACTGTCATATCAAGTCATAAAGTCATTCGTTTATTGAAAAATGGATGTCAAGCTTTCTTAGCGCATGTCATGGACTTGAACAAAAACACGTCAGATTTGAATAATATTTCTATTGTTAGTGAATTTCCTGACGTATTTCCTGAAGAACTTCCCGGTCTGCCCCCATAACGTGAAGTTAAATTCTTTATTGAACTTGAACCCGGTACAAAGCCCATTTCTAAAACCCCATATCGAATGGCTCCTATTGAACTTCAGGGGTTAAAGGTCCAACTACAGGAGTTGTTAGACATCGGTTTCATTTGTCCTAGTACATCTCCTTGGGGTGCTCCTATTTTATTCGTAAAGAAGAAAGATGAGAGTATGCGACTTTGTATTGACTATCGGAAATTAAATCATGTCACCATTAAGAATAAGTATCCGCTACCTCGCGTTGATGACCTGTTCGACCAGTTACAAGGATCACAATTCTTTTCAAAGATCGATCTTCGTTCTGGATATCATCAGCTGAAGATTAAAACTGAGAATATTCCGAAGACTGCCTTCAGAACTCGGTACGGGCATTATGAATTCTTAGTCATGTCTTTTGGATTGACTAATGCTCTTGCTGCTTTTATGGATATAATGAACCGTGTGTTCAAAGAATATTTGGATCAATTCGTTGTCGTCTTTATTGATGACATTCTCATCTATTTCAAAAACCGTGAAGATCATGAGCGCCATTTGAAGCTGGTACTTCAAAGGCTTCGTGATAACAAGCTTTATGCCAAGCTGAAGAAATATGAGTTCTGGCTTGGGAAAGTAGCATTCCTTGGGAACGTAGTGTCAAAAGATGGAGTATCTGTTAACCCGACGAAGATTGAAGCAATAAAAAGTTGGGAGCAACCAAAGATGGTGACCAAAGTATATAGCTTTCTGGGTTTAGCTATTTATTATTGGAGATTCGTGGAAGGATTTTCTCGGATCACTACTCTGTTAACTCGACTGACTCGGAAAGATACAAAATTTGTATGGAGCGAAGAATGCGAGAAGTGTTTCCAAAAGCTCTAGAGAAGACTCATTTTGGCACCTGTTCTGATAATACCATCTGGTTTAGATGGATTTGTTATCTACAGCGATGCTTCAGACAAAGGGTTAAGGTTTGTTCTCATACAACATGGGAAAGTCATAGCTTATGCCTCGCGATAACTTAAAGAATATGAGAGGAATTATCGTACTCATAATCTGGAGTTGGCAGCAGTCATTTTCGCGTTAAGGATCTGTAAACACTACCTGTATGGGGAGAAAGTGGAGATCTATACAGATCATAAAAGCCTCAAATATTTCTTCACCCAAAAGGAACTCAACATGCGGCAACGACGTTGGCTCGAGCTGTTGAAAGATTACGATCATACCATCCAATACCATCCTGGAAAAGCAAACGTGGTAGCTGACGTATTGAGTAGAATATCATATGCGGGTACGAGTGCGATGTTGTTAACACAAAGGCCCATTTTGTATGACTTGCAAAGGATGGAGATAGAGGTAAAGGCTCCAAGTACCCACGTGATGATATCAAACATACGAGTAGAACCGACTTTAATCGATAAAGTTAAAGTTACTCAAGCTACGGACTTGGAGCTGATGTGTATGAAGAAGAAATTGCAAGAAGGTGTTATTCCAGAAGCAAGAATCGACGAAGAAGGAATACTTCGAGTCAACTCTAGACTTTGTGTTCCTAACGATTCTAACTTGAAGCATAGAATCATGATGGAGGCACACAACATACCGTTTGCAATTCATCCTGGGAGTACCAAAATGTATCATGATCTTCGACATACATTTTGGTGGTGCAATATGAAGAGAGAGATCATGGAGTTTATCTCGAGGTATTTAACTTGTCAACGTGTCAAGGCGGAGTATCAAGTGCCAAAGGGTCCATTGAAACCACTTGAAATTCCAAAATGGAAGTGGGAACACATTACCATGGATTTCGTTACGGGTCTTCCCAAGGTTTCTCAAGGCATAGATGTGATTTGGTTTATTATTGATAGATTAACCAAATCTGCTCATTTATTGCCGATACGGGAGACTTATTCCATTGAACGTCTTGCTCGTATGTACATGAATGAGATTGTGAGATTGCTTGGCATGCCAATATGCATAGTTTTGGATCGTGACCCAAGATTCACTTCACGATTGTAGGTTAGTTTGTAGAAAGCTATGGGCAATAATTTACGATTCATTTCGGCATACCATCCTCAAACGAACGGGTAATCAGAAAGGAGTATTCAAACTCTTGAAGATCTATTAAGACTCTGTGTCCTAGATTTCAAAAGGAGTTGGGATAAGTACCTACCATTGGTGGAATTCTCCTACAACAACAGTTATCAGGCAAGTATAGGTGTGGCTCCATTTGAAGCATTGCATGGACGAAAGTATCGCTCTCCAGTATGCTGAGATGAGGTGGGAGAAGCAATGTTGTTGGGACTAGAATTGGTACGAATGACTACATAGAAGATCCAAATGATCCAACAACGTATACAAATGGCATATCGATAAAAGAGTTATGCAGATCTTTATCGAAAGTACGTGGAATTTAATATTGGGGATCATGTATTATTACGTATTGCTCTATGGAAGGGAGTTACAAGATTTGGGAAGAGAGGAAAGCTCAATCCACGATTTGTTGGTCCATTTGAGATTCTTGACCGAATAGGAAATGTGGCCTGTAGACTCGCATTACCTCCAAGCAAGTCTCGTGTTCATAATGTGTTTCACATATTTGTTCTTCATAAATATGTGAAAGACCCGAACCTCATTATTGAGTTAGAACCAGACGAGATAGCTGAAGATTTAACGTATGAGGAGGTACCTGTCAAGATCTTGGATAGGAAAGAGCATGTCCTACGCACAAAGGTTATACCTCAAGTCAAAGTTTTGTGGAGGAACCATGCTATTGAGGAAATGACCTGGGTGTTGGAATCAAAAATGAAAGCGAGGTACCCTCACCTTTTTGAAACACTAGGTATGTACGTCAATTTCGAGGATAAAATTTTATAAGGAGAGGAGGTTGTAAGACCCCAACTTTTTATAAATAAAATTGAATTCCAACTAATTATTATTTTGAATAATAAGGTGTTAATTTGATATAATGCTTTAGTTACGGGTGAAATATGCAAATTTTATAAAATAAACAAGTGGTTATAAAATATTCATTATTATCGAGAAATATTCGTTTGGTCGTGGAATATTCTTGCTGTCGGAGAATATTCGTACGATGACGCAGCCATTTGTGGGCCCCATAATGGAAAACGGTCGGATGAAGAAAACTACAAGTATGAGTTTTTATAAATAACGGCATAGTTGTTACCATTAACACTGTTAGAATACCTGGTGGTTAAAATACAGTAATACACGTGATTGCACAATAGCACACAGTATTGCACAATATTTTTGAATTATTGATTCTTACGTAAGTAGGAAGTACTCAATAATTGTTATAGTAATTACTGTTTAATATTTTATTTTATTGATTCAATAATTGCTGCATTGATATTTTATATTATTGTTGTTTCAATAATTGTCACTGCACAGTATTTTCTATTATCAGATCAATAATTCATATTATTTGAATAATATTATTAGATAGCATTATTGGCAATGTCTAAGGAAGTTCTGTTTAGGAAAGAGGTTTGGTTACCTAATTGCGCGCCAGTAAGGAGAAATCTTTATCGGAAAGCCCTCTCTTTTCTGGGAATGACTTGGTTGTCATAATTGTGACTCTGTAATATTATTTGTGAATAATTAATTATTGATAAAGAAATATTTGTTTAATGTGGATATAAATGGAGGAATTTTTAGAAGTGACAATTGTTGAAAATTGATATTTTATCTTTTCTGATAAAATAAGTCATTCAAATATATTATTATATTATATTATAAATATATAATGTGATAATATAATAATGGTGATATTTTTACACTAAATTCACGATATATGAATAAAATGAGGTGGAAGAGAGAAAATGGAATTATGAATTCTTTTTAATAATTATAAATGTTTATATATATATATATATATATATATATATATATATATATATAAACATGTGGTGGGTGGAGTTGTCCTTTTTGGTAGGCTTTAAAGTTTCAAAGAAGGAATGCTGCTAAGAATAAAAAAAAGCCTCCGTGTGTATTTTGTTGAAATGAAAGTGTGGAAAAATCATCTGTATATGGATATCGGTTATTTTCTGTTTGGAATTTAGAAAAACTTTCTTCTACAAAATGGTAGAGAATTTAATTTCCTATGGTTTGGATATAAAATTCGTATTTTTCTGATAAAATGGCTATTTATTATGAATTATTAAAGTTTCAGAAATAAATGTTTTTTAATTAAAACATGGGTGGCCCCACTTTTGTATTTTTTGGAAAATTACTAAATTGGTGGGCCCCACTTGTGGTGGCTGATTTTTTTTCAAAGAAGTGTGCATAAAATAAAATTATTTTATTAATTTAGTCTCCTTTGGCGTTCTAGCATTTTCCAATAAATAGGGTGCTTAGTTAGAATTGAAAATCACATCAGAATCATAAGTTTTCTCTCTTTATATTATCGAGCGTATTTTTGTGAGTATTTAGATACTTTGAGAGTTGCTATTCAGTGCAAGTTTCCTTCGGCATAACATCTAATATTACAGTCAGAAGTACTGTTCTTTTGAGGTAAGGGATGTTATTTTTTTCGTAAATGATGTTATTCTTTCAATATTATTAATTATACCGAAATATTGGTATGAATTTTAATGTGAAATTTCTACCTTTTTCATGTTGGGTTACTATTCACATATACGATACTATTCACGAATACGACACTATTCATTGAAAAATAAATTTTTCTTTCTTTGTCCAAGTTGTCTATTGTGGTTACTATCTTTGATTGTATCCATGTTTTGATCTTTATTTTTGAATTATGCTCCACAATTGATTATTATGGAGTATTTTTGAACTTGGATAAACTGTAATACGAATCCAAAATATTTCTCCTTTTGTCTCACTGGATTCGTTTTCTTTAAGATATTTTTCATCATTCTCAGTCCTAAATGATGATATTACTGAATATCTTTGGCATGTAGTGCAAAGATGAATGATTAACTGATGAATATCTTTGGAAGTAGTGCAAAGATGAATAGGTGTTGAGATGAACATGACCAACTGGTGATACAAATGAATATCTTTGGCCTGTAGTGCAAAGATGAATATTTGATTTAAGATGTATATTGATTGATGTTACAGGGATAAAATATTGATGATGGACTTTTAAATCTTAGAAGATAGTAGAATTCATTCTCTACTTGACTCTTCTAATGAATTGTTATTTCCGCTGTGAATATTGATCTAAAATTTGTTGTCTAATATATTCTATCAGATTTTCTTTGTTGAAGACTAATGATAATTTGTTGTATATTATCTTAGTCATAATATTCTTTACTGGGCTATTTGAGCTCACTCTTTTCCTTTTTGTTCCATTTTTTTTCTCAGGAGACGAGAATATAGCAGGAACTAGTCGGGGTGTGGAGTGATGTTTCCAGTCAGTTATTTTAACAGTCCTCACTATTTTATAAAATAGTGTGATAATAATTGTAATGAGGACTCCTTTTGAGTTTGAATACTGTCTATTAGACAATATTTGTATTTAAACTCATAGTATATGTGTTGTCGTATTTTGCACGATAATTATTTTAATGAAGTTGTATTTATTTATGTACCATGTATTTGACGACTCAGAATGTGTGATGTATACCTATTTTGGGGGCGTCACACCCCCACTTACCCATTTTTTAAAATTATCGGTAGAAAGTTATTCAATGTATATGTATGTATATATATATATAAAGTGGTGGGGCCCACGAGTAATTAAAATGTGATGGAATTCACGGGTGGTTACTGTTTTTGTTATATATATTATAATAAGTTGTTTTGTTTATGAAAAATAGATTATATTATATTTTATTATGCATAGTGTTTACATAATGTCTACATAGTAAAATCAAAAACAAATTCTTTCGCCGGTTGTAGGCATACACAACCGGCCGGGCTGGTCTGACCTGGGCCTGCCAGGCCTTGGGCTTTGACCAGGCCAGGCCAGACCGTTGACTTTTGGCCTTCAGGCCAGGCCAGGCCCAGACCCAAGGCCAGGCCCAGGCCCAAAGCCAGGACAGGCCTTGGCTGGTCTGGTCCCTTTTTTTAATGTTACATATTAAATATTAAAAATACAAATAATAAAATATAAATAAATAAATTTTGTAAAATTTATGCAAGATTTTTGAGATTTATTTTATTTTAACATTCTACTACACACCAATATAAGTTGAATGAATAGAACAAAAATAAATATATTCATCTTAAGTTACAAAAAAATGTAATTTAGATGTAACTGGAATATAAAACAAATTAATTTCTTAAATATATGTCTAATTGTCTACTATGCACTTCGTCGAAAATATTGTAGATTACACTTTTATTTTTTGAATATAAAGTTAGTTTCGATTTTATTTTCTTATAGTACGTACTAGGATCGGTTGAACATATATTTTGTAAAGTTTAAACACACATATATCTTTTCATTTATGATCATTAAACTCTTACATAGTTATATCTCAAGTATTAATTCCAGTTAGTTTTCTAATTACTTTATGGAATTTGTATTTAAATTGGTACAAAAGAATACCTAAAAAATAACCAAAATCATAAATCACCCCAAGAATTTAGCATATCCAAATTAATGAAAAACTAGAGTATTTACAAGAAACTACCTTATTATTAATATTTAATATTAAAAATTAGTTTATTGATGTATTAATTAATGTTAATATTTAACATTAAAGTAACAAAGAATATTAATAAAAATTTATTGTTAAATATTAGTAATTTAGTATTTACAATAAATTAACTTATTATTAATATTTAATCAACTAAGTAACTAACTTATTATTAATACTAAATATACTAACTAGTTATATTCATTGAAGATGTATATTAATTAAATGTATCAATAAGAAATCAAGAATGAATAATTAAAACTTTAAGTTTTATTGATGTATTAATTAAAACTAATGTATTATAATTTATAAATTACAATAATGAAAAAATAAAAATTTATACTTTATTAATGAATAATTATAAATTTAAAGTTCAAAAATTACAAATAATTAGATAAAAAATAATGTAAGGTCTCAGGCCAGGCCAAGCTAGACCCCAGGCCAGGCCAGGCCTCATGCTAAGCCAGGTCAGGCCAGGCCTTGACCAGGCCGGGCTTTGACCAGGCCGGGCTTTGACCAGGTCGGGCCCAAAACAGACCAAAGCCAGGCCGCAGGCCTCAGGCCTTTTGTGCATCCCTAATCGGTTGCGTCCATGATTATTTCCACTGTGCAGTACGTGAATAAAATTTCTAAATAGTTTCCTTCCATTCTCCTATAAATAGGATGATTAATTTAGAATTGAAAATCACACCAGAATTAGAGAATTCTTCTTTTATAAAATTAAGCGTATTTCTTTAGAGTTTAAGAAAGATTTGAGTGTAGAAAAAAGTGCAAGTTTTCTTAAAAAATATCCCCGTTATACCAATTGGAATACTCTATTTTTAAGGTAAGAGATATTATTTTTGTTCAATATTCGTATGAAATCATATTTTCTTCCATACTCTGTAGTATGTAAGTAATATTATTTGGTTTCATATTCCAAATTCTACACTCATTTTGTTAAAGTATGGCTTCTATACTGCTTGAAATTAGTAGAATATCCTTGACATTTGCGCTTCATCTAGTATCTTTTCATGGAAATATTATTCTGAGCATTCTTGATAATTTTTAATCTTTTCATGCCGAAGTACTATTCCTGAAGTACTATTCACTTGGGTACTATTAACCCGTGGTGCTATTCATGACAAAAATTAATTTCTTTTTTGTCTAAATTATTTTTGATAAAATATTATTCTTGAATTTTACTCCACAAAGCAGTATCATGTTGATAATTTGGACATTATTGACTTCTAGATAAATTAAATTACAAATCTTTAAAATTTATCCTTGCTCTCATTTAATTAAATTCTTATATCATTGTCATCATCCTCATGCTTATGATATGGTAAAAGTCATCTTTGACCCGTAGTGCATAGATGGACTATTGATTGGTATGATTATGACTAGGGATTATTCAGTATAATCATGACCGTAATGTTACAAATGATGTGGTAAAAGTCCTCATTGGCCCGCAGTGCATTGATGGACAGTTGTTGGCATGATCATGACCATTGGTGATAACACGCATATCCTTGGCCCGTAGTGCATGAATAATTCGTGGACGTGATACTAATGAATGTCCTTGGCCTGTAGTGCATGGATAATTCAGTGATGTGGATTATTTATTAAGTTGAGTCTCAACGATAAAATTGATGATAAACTTTTTAAATTATAGAAGATAGTAGATATCATGCTCTACTTGACTCTTCTAATGGATTGCTTGTTCCATTGCTGTTAAACTTGATGTTTATTGTATTTTATCAGTTTAACACTGTTGAAGGCTAACGATAATTTATTCTGCATTATCTTAGTCATAATATTTCTTACTGGGCTAGTTGAGCTCACCATTTTACTTTCATTGTTCTCTTCAGGAAATGAGAACGTAGCTGAGACTAGTCAAGGAACGGAGTGATGGTTTGAGATGGTGGCTATAATAGTCCTCACTATTCTATGAAATAGTGTGATAATAAATGTAATGAGGACTCCATTTGAGTTTGGATATTGTCTAAAAGACAATATTCGTGTAAAAACTCTCAGCTACTCTTTTGTCGTATTGTATAAAAGAAGTTTGTATTTTAATTCTGTACCATGAATTTGGAGACCTAAGATGGGTAATGTATACCTATTTTAGGGGCGTCACATCAATTATTGATATAACAATATAAAATACTTTGCAATTGTTACTGTAAAAATTATTGAATCAATAATATGAAGTATTGTGGAATACCGTGTGATACTGTAGAATATTGTGTGCCGCTGTAGAATATTGTGTGTTACTGTAATTTTATCATCGAGTATTTAAACAGTTAAAAGTGATAGTACCGTTGACTAATTTTTTTTTAAAAAAAGGTTATTTATGTCGTTTTCTGTATCCGATAATGTAAGACCCCAAATTTTATGAATAAAGAATAATTTTCTCGAAATATATTTTTGAATATTATGGTGTGGATTTGAAATAATGTTATAGTTGTGGGTAATATTTACAAATTTTGCAAAGTAAGTAAGTGATTATATAATATTTGATTGGTCGAGGAATATTCGTTTTAACAAGAAATATTCATACGATGTGACAATCATTGGTGGACCCCACAACGGAAGTATTGTCGTAGTTAGAAAACGATAGAATTATCTTTTTATAAAAATAACGGTGAAAGTGTTACCGTTAAAACTGTTGAACTACCCGGTAATAAAAGTATAGTAATACGCGTGGTTGCATAGTAGCACTTGGTATTGATTATTGATGCTTACGTGAGAAGTCACTCAGTTATACTCAATTATTGCTATAATAATTGCTGCATCATATCTCTAATATTATTGATTCGATTATTGTCACTGTATCATCTGCATTATATGTTATATTATTAAATCAATAATTGAGACGAAAAATTTATTCATATTATTAAATTGCAATATTTACAATGTCTAGAAGTTCTGTCAAGGAGAGGTTTGGTCACCTAATTGCGCGCCAATAAGGAGAAATCCTTATAGGAAAGCCCCCTCTTTCCTGGGAACTATCTGGTTGTTAAATATTGTGAGTTATAATATTAATGATGAATAAGTTTATGTTGATTAAAGATGAATTTGATAGTTCAATTGTGTTGGGATTATTAGTGTTAGTGGAAATCGACATCTATTCCGATGATAATTGATGTCTGGGGGCTATATCGATAAATCGGGTAATTTATCGGATAAATGAACAATTAATTGCTACTAATTCACATGTTTATATAAATATTTGTTCACATGTGTGTACTATTGAATCAAATTCTTATACTATTAGGGGAGTTGGTGCAAGATTGATAATACTTGCATGACTAAGTTAAAAATGGAGGTATAGTTGAAGGTACTATACTGTAATTAGTTTTTTCACATGATTATACTATTGAGTCACATGAATGAACTATTAATTCACATTATTTACTATTAGGGGAGGTGGTGCAAGTTTGATAATATTTGCAGGACTAAATTAAAAATGAAAGAAAAGTTGGAGATATTGTAATGTAATATTACGAGCCCCAAAATGTGTAATTATCGAAACTATATTTTCCTATAAATAAAAGCTCATTCTTCCTTCATTTCTCACTAATTCACAAAAGCTTTAGAGCAATTATTATAGAGAGAAAGAAGAAGAGAAGTTTGCTACCTCACTATTCCAGTAACCAGTTTTTCTAAGGTAAGGGGTATTGTTTCTTTCGTGTTCTTGAAGAGAGCTATTGTTATTCCATCCCTTATTATTCTGTTGGAACATCATGTTTGTGCGAATTACGCATGACCTGGTTTCGTTATTTATTATTCTGTTGGAATAACCTGTCTATGCGAAGTACCGCATACATGGTGAATTTCTTCTGTTATTCCATTCTTTATTATTCTGTTGGAACATCTTGTCTGTGCTAATTACGCATGACCTGGTTCCATTATTTATTATTCTGTTGGAATAACCTGTCTGTGCGGTCTATCGCATGCATGGTGAATTCTTCTGTTATTCCATTCTTTATTATTCAGTTGGAATATCCTGTCTGTACGTTTACGCATGACCTGGTTCCATTATTTATTATTCTGTTGGAATAACCGGTCTGTGCGGTCTTGGTGAATTCTTATGCTATTCCATTCTTTATTATACTCAGTTGGTTAAAGTTTTGGCTTCTATACTCCATCAAATCAGTGGAATATACTTGATATTTGCGTTTCATCCAGTATCTTTTCATGGAAATATTCTTCTGAGCATTCTTGAATTTTACTCTACAAAGTAGTATCATGTTGATAATTTGGACATTATTGAATTCGGGACAAATTAATTCTTGAACTTGTTTTATTGAATTCTTATATCATTGTCATCATCCTCATGTTTATAATATGTTGAAAGTCATATGTGGACTGTAGTGCATAGATGGACTTGGTATGATTATGACCAGGGATTATTAGGTATAATCATGACCGTAATGTTACAAATGATGTGGTAAAAGTCCTCATTGGCCCGTAGTGCATTGATGGACAGTTGTTGGCATGATCATGACCATTGATGAATACACGAATATCCTTGGCCCGTAGTGCATAGATAATTTTTGGTCGTGATACTAATGAATATCATTGGCCGTAGTGCATGGATGATGTGGTTTATTTATTAAGCTAAGTCTCAACGATAAAAGTGATGAAAAACCTTTTAAATCATAGAAGATAGTAGATTTTATTCTCTACTTGACTCTTCTAATAGATTGCTTGTTCCGCTGCAGTTAAACTTGATGTTTGTTATATTTTATCAGTTTAACACTGTTGAAGGCTAACGATAAATTATTCTGCATTATCTTAGTCATAATATTTCTTACTGGGCTAGTTGAGCTCACCCTTTCTTTCACTGTTCTCTTCAGGAAATGAGAACGTAGCTGGGACTAGTCGGGGAACGGAGTGACGGTCCAGATGATAACATTAGTAGTCCTCACTTTTCTGTTAAATAGTGTAACAATAAATGTAATGAGGACTCCATTTAGTTTGTATATTGTCTAGATGACAATATTCTTATTAAAAACTCTTAGATTATATTTTGTCGTATTTTACACGACTGTTATATAATTAAGTTGTATTTGAATTTTATACCATGTATTTGGTAACCCAAGATGGGTGATGTATACCTGTTTTGGGGGCATCACATTTGGTATCAAAGCTTAGGGATATGATCCCTGGCTAAGATGTGAGACTAGAACTAGGAGAGGAGAGACGGGGAATTCCTTCGCTAGTATGACCTACCTAAGTTTATTTGGTATTTAATTGGTTGGTCAGAGTATAGGGATAATATGTGACATGTCAATTAACCCTTATTTTGTGGCAGTATTTGAAAATGACATCCGAGAATGTTGAGAATAGCAATGGAGCACAGGAGACCGTTGAGTCTCCACAGATCAATAATCAGGATAATGTGCAACAGGAAAGCAATAATCCTCATGCAAACAACAACACTGACGAAAATAATGAACGATGGAATGTTCAGAGGCTTTATACAATTCATGCAACATCAGGCGAGAGCGACTCCTGTCCAAAATGTAGGTGGAAACACTGGAAACTATCGGACGGTCACCGATAAATAGTTTAAGGAGCTTGGACCACCGAAGTTTATTGGAGAGCCAAAACCACTTAAGGCGGAAGTGTGGATAAAGTAGATCACCAAGATATTTGATGTTTTGGGATGCTCCGAGGAGAAAAAAGTTCCATTTGCCACCTTTATGTTGCGAGGAGAGGCGGATTACTGGTGGGAATCGGTAAAGCCTACTCAACCTGTCACACTGAAGTTGTCTTGGGAGAAGTTCCAAGAACTATTCAACGACAAGTACTTTCCCGAAAGTATTCGTCACATGAAAGAGGTAGTGTTCATCAAGTTGGAGCAGAACAATATGATCGTGTCGCAGTACGAAGCTAAGTTTGCCGAGTTGTCCCGGTTTGCGTCTCACTTGGTTGACATTGAGGAGAGAATGACGCGAGTGTTTCTAAGAGGTTTAAAATCCGAGATACGTCAATATCTAATTTCTCATAAACTATGTTTGTATTCAGATGTTGTTAATAGGGCTCAGTTATTGGAGCGTGATGACGAGTCAACTCAACCAAGAGAAAGCAGCTGACAAAATGATAATACCAGTGGTAGCAGTCATCGAAGCGGTGACAACAAACGTGGAGGGAATCAACATTCCAGAAATGGTAAAGACATTAAAAATGGACATTTCAAGAAAAGGAGATTCAACAATGATGGAAAGACGTCAGCACCAGCACCCGTTTTTAAGGAAGGAGAACGACCACCTAACATATGCTTCAAATACGGAAGGGAGGGACATATCAGTCCAAACTGAGCGATGCAGTCCAAAGCGTGTTATAATTGTGAAAGAGAAGGTCACCTAGCCCGATTTTGTCGTGCACCAAAGACAAGTCCAGCTTAGATGGAGGCACCAAAGGCCGTCCTAGAAAAGTCAAAGCCGGTAGTTCAAGGGAGAGCATTTGTCGTAACCTCCTAGAAAGCAAGGAAGCAAAATGAGGTCATCACGGGTAAGCTTATCATAAACTCTATCGAAGTCTATACCTTATTTGATACCGGTTCTACCCATTCTTTTATTTCTCCTACTTGTGCTCAACGTTTAAATTTGACTCCGGAGAAATTAGACGTTGACTTATCGGTTGAAACTCCGTTGGGAGAAACCTTCATTACATCCACTGTTTATAAGTCTTGTTTGATTCAAATCGGTAACCGCACGTTACCTGTCGATCTTATTTCTTTAAAAATACTTGCATTTGACGTGATTCTAGGGATTGATTGGTTAACTACTCATCATGCTAAAATTGATTGTTTTCGTAAGGTTATTAGCTTTTATATTCCTAATGAACCTATTATGCGAATTCAAGTGTCCAAACCATTAAAATCAATCACGGTCATCTCAAGCCATAAAGCTATTCGTTTATTGAAAAACAAATGTCAAGCTTTCCTAGCTCATGTCACAGATTTAAACAAAAGTATGTCAGATTTGAAAGATATTTCTATTGTTAATAATTTTCCTGACGTATTCCCCGAAGAACTTCCTAGCCTGCCCCCAGAGCGTGAAATCGAGTTTGGTATCGACCTTGAATCCGGTACAAAACCCATTTCCAAAGCCCATATTGAATGGCTCCTATTGAACTTCAGGAGTTAAAGACCCAACTACAGGAATTGTTAGACATCAGTTTCATTCGTCCTAGTACGTCTCCTTGGGGTGCTCCTGTTCTATTCGTGAAGAAAAAAGATGGAAGTATGCGACTTTTTATTGAATATCGGGAGTTGAATCATGTCACCATAAAAAATAGGTACCCATTGCCTCGTATTGATGACCTGTTTGACCAGTTGCAAGTTCTTTTCAAAGATTGATCGTCGTTCCGGATATCATCAGTTGAAGATTAAAGCTTATGACATTCCAAAGACTGCTTTCAGAACTCGGTACGGGTATTATGAATTCTTAATCATGTCTTTTGGATTGACTAATGCTCTGGTTGCCTTCATGGATATGATGAACCAAATATTCAAGGAATATTTGAATCACTTTTTGGTCGTCTTTATTGATGACATCCTCATATACTCCAAAACCTGTGAAGACCATGAGCAACACTTGAGGCTGATACTCCAAAAGCTTCGTGAAAACAAGCTATATGCCAAGTTGAAGAAATGCGAGTTCTGGCTTGAGGAAGTTGTATTCCTTGGGCACGTGATATCAAATCATGGGATATTTGTTGACCCGACAAAGATTGAAGCAATTCAAAGCTGGGAGCAACCTAAATCAGTGACCGAAGTACGTAGCTTTCTCGGCTTAGCTGGTTATTATCGGAGATTCGTAGAAGGATTTTCTCGAATTGTTACTCCATTAACTCAGCTGACTCAAAAAGATACAAAATCCGGTTGGAGAGAGGAATGTGAGAAGAGTTTTCAAGAACTCAATAGGAGACTCATTTCAGCACCTGTTCTGACAATACCATCTGGCTCGGAGGGATTTGTCATCTATAGTGATGCTTCAAGCAAAGGGTTGGGATGTGTTCTCATGCAACATGGGAAAGTCATAGCCTATGCCTCACGACAACTCAAAGAATATGAGAGGAATTATCCTACTCATGATCTAGAGTTGGCAGCAGTCATTTTTACGCTTAAGATTTGGAGGCATTACCTGTATGGAGAGAAGGTGGAGATTTATACGGATCATAAAAGCCTCAAATATTTCTTAACTCAAAAGGAACTCAACATGAGGTAATGACGATGGCTTGAGTTGTTTAAAGATTACGATCGTACCATTCAATACCATCCTGGAAAAGCGAACGTAGTAGCTTATGCATTGAGTAGAAGATCATATGCGGATACGAGTGCATTATTGTCAACGCAAATGCCCATTTTATATGACTTACAAAGGATGGAGATAGAGTTAAAGACTCTAGGGACCCATGTGATGATGGTGAATATACGAGTAAAACCAACTTTAATCGATAAAGTTAAAGCTGCTCAAGCTACAGACCTGGAGCTGATGCGTATGAGGAAGAAAGTGCAAGAAGGTGCTATGCCGGAAGCAAGAATCGATGAAGAAAGAATACTTAGAGTCAACTCCAGACTTTGTTTTCCTAACAACCCTGATTTAAAGTATAAAATCATGATGGAGGCGCACAACACGCCATTTGCAATCCATCCTGGGAGTACCAAAATGTATCGTGATCTTCGACATACATTTTGGTGGAGCAATATGAAGAGAGAGATAGCGAAGTTTATCTCAAGGTGTTTAACTTGTCAATGAGTCAAGGCGGAGCATCAAGTACCTAAAGGTCCATTGCAACCACTTGAAATTCCAAAATGGAAGTGGGAGCACATTACCATGGATTTCGTTACTGGTCTTCCCAAGCTTTCTCAAGGCATAGACTCAATTTGGGTCATTGTTGATAGATTGACCAAGTCTGCTCATTTCCTACCTATACGAGAAACTTATACACTTGAATGTCTTGCTCGTATGTACATAAACGAGATTGTAAGACTGCATGGTATTCCAGTATCCATAGTTTCTGATCGAGACCAAAGATTCACTTCACAATTTTGTGTTAGTTTGTAAAAAGCTATGGACACAGATTTACGATTTAGTTCGGCATATCATCCTCAAACAGACGGGTAGTCGGAGAGGACTGTTCAAACTCTTGAAGATTTATTAAGAATCTGTGTCCTTTACTTCAAAGGAAGTTGGGACAAGTTCTTACTATTGGTGGAGTTTTCCTACAACAACAGTTATCAAACAAGTATTGGCATGGCTCCATTTGAGGCGTTGTATGGAAGAAAGTGTCGTTCTCCAGTATGTTGGGATGAGGTGGGTGAAGCAACGTTGTTGGGACCGAATTTGGTACGTATGACTACGGAAGAGATTCAAACGATCTGACAACGTATAAAAACCTCACAAGGTCGACAAAAGAGTTATGCTGATCTTCATCGAAAGGACGTGGAATTCAATATTGGAGATCATGTGTTGTTACGTGTTGCTCCATGGAAAAGAGTTACGAGATTTGGAAAGAGAGTAAAGCTCAATCCTCGATTCATTGGCCCATTTATAATCCTTGATCGAGTAGGAACTATGGCCTATAGACTCGCCTTACCGCCAAGTATGTCTCGTGTTCATAATGTTATTCACATATCTATGTTACGTAAATATGTGAAAGACCCGAACCACATTATTGAATTAGAACCAGATGAGATAGATGAAGATTTAACGTATGAAGAATTACCTGTTAAAATCTTGGATAAGAAGTATCATATTCTACGCTCTAAAGTTATACCTCAAGTCAAAGTTTTGTGGAGAAACCATGATGTTGAGAAAATGACCTGGGAGTTAGAATCTGAAATGAAATCAAGGTATCCTCACCTCTTTGATATACCAGGTACGTACCCTAATTTCGAGGATGAAATTTCATAAGAAAGGGAGGTTGTAAGACCCCAAATTTTATGAATACAGAATAATTTTCTAGAAATATATTTTTGAATATTATGGTATGGATTTGACATAATGTTATAGTTGTGGGTAATATTTACAAATTTTTCAAAGTAAGCAAATGGTTATATAATATTCGATTGGTCGGGGAATATTCGTTTTAACAGGGAATATTCGTATGATGGCACAATCATTGGTGGACCCCACAACGGAAGTATTGTCGTAGTTAGAAAATGACAGAATTATCTTTTTATAAAAATAACGGCGAAAGTGTTACCGTTAAAACTGGTGAACTACCCGGTAGTAAAAGTACAGTAATACGCGTGGTTGCATAGTAGCACACGGTATTGATTAATGATGCTTACGTGAGAAGTCACTCAGTTATACTCAATTATTGCTACAGTAATTGCTGCATCATATCTCTCATATTATTGATTCAATTATTGTCACAGTATCATCTGCATTATAACTATATTATTAAATCAATAATTGAGACGACAAAGTTATTCATATTATTAAATTATAATATTTACAATGTCTAGAAGTTCTGTCAAGCAATCCATTAGAAGAGTCAAGTAGAGAATAAAATCTATTATCTTCTATGATTTAAAATGTTTTTCATCACTTTTATCGCTGAGACTCAGCTTGATAAATAATCCACATCATCAAATCATCCCTGCACTACAGGCCAAGGATATTCTTTAGTATCACGACCACAAATTATCCATGCACTACGGGCCAAAGATAATCATGTTTTCATCAACGGTCCTGATCATGCCATAAAATAATTCATCTTTGCACCCTTGGCCGAAGAAATCCATATCTATAATCATACCAAAAACTGTCTATCAATGCACTACGGGCCAATGAAGACTTTTTCCATATCATTTGTAACATTACGGTCATGATTATACCGAATAATACCTGGTCATAATCATACCAAGTCCATCTATGCACTACAGGCCACAGATGACTTTCAACATAATATAAACACGAGGATAATGACAATGACATAATAATTCAATAAAACAAGTTCAAGAATTAATTTATCCAGGAACCAATAACGTCCAAATTGTCAACATGATACTGGTTTGTGGACTAAAATTTAAGAATGCTCAGAAGAATATTTCCATGAAAAGATACTGGACGAAGCACAAATATCAAGGATATTCCACTAATTTCATGGAGTATAGAAGTCAAAACTTTAACCAACTGAGTATAATAAATAATGGAATAACAAAAGAAATCACCAGGCATGCGATAGACCGCACAGATAGGTTATTCCAACAGAATAATAAATAACGGAACCAGGTCATGCATAAACGCACAGACAGGATGTTCCAACAGAATGATAAATAATGGAACCAGGTCATGCGTAAAGCACAGACAGGTTGTTCCAACAGAATAATAAAGAACGGAACCAGGTTCGGCGTAAACGCACAGACAGGATATTCCGACAGAATAATAAATAATGGAACCAGGTCTGGGGTAAACGTACAGACAGAATATTCCGACAGAATAATAAATAATGGAACCAGGTCCGGCATAAACGCATAGACAGGATATTCCGACAGAATAATAAAGAACGGAATATTAGAAGAATTCCACCATTTATGCGGTACTTCGCATAAACAAGTTATTCCAACAGAATAATAAGAATGGAATAACAGAAGAATTTCACCAAGAATAGGGTATCCCGCGTATACAGGTTATTCCAACATAATAATAAAGAATGGAATAACAGAAGTTCTCTTCACGAATAAGAAAGAAATAATACCCCTTGCAAGTACAACAAATAATATTCATTACCATAAAAGAAGAGTATTCCGACTTGTAGGGCGAGGATATACTCGAAGAAAACTTGTACTACGCTTAAGATTATAAAAAAAGAACTCTCTCTATAGTTTCCCTCTCTAGAGTTTCAGTGAATTCGTAAGAAATAATGAATGAATGAGCTTCTATTTATAGAAGAATGGACTGCATAGTAACTAATTTATGAATGGTCCAGATTGATTTACTTTAATCTGACGGTCCATATTTAAAGCAAAATCTTTTAAATAATATATAATATATTCTATTTATAATCTAATAAAACGAATAACTTTATAAAAGATTTTGCTATGCAAACACTATGCAGGCACTATGCAAACACTACACAGGCATTATGCAAACACTATGCATAATAAAATATAATATATTCTAATTCTTGTCTAATAAAATAGATAACTTTATAAAATTATTCTGTTTTATATAAAAAGATTTTACTATTAGCCTAATAAAATGAATAACTTTATAAAAGTATTCCGTTTTATTTAAAAAGTTTTTTTGTTTTATTACATTAATAATACCAATAAAACTAAACTGAGTGACTTATCACATAAGCATCAATAATCAATATCGTGTGCTACTATGCAACCACGTGTATTACTGTACTTTTACTACCGAGTAGTTCAATTGTATTAATGGTAAAACTTCCGCCGTTATTTTTAATAAAATATTTTTGTCATTTTCTCAATTCGATAATAATTCCGTTGTGGGATCCACCAATGATTGTACCATCGTACGGATATTCCCTTATAAAAAGAATATTCTCCGACCAATCGAATATTATACAACAACTTGCATACTTTTCAAATTTTATAAATACTACCCACAACTATAATATTATATCAAATCTACACCATAATATTCAAAACATTATTTCGAGAAAATTAAATATTTATTCATAAAATCTGGGGTCTCACAATCTCCCCTCCTTATGGAATTTCGCCATCGAAATTTACGTACGTACCTGATATGCCGAAGAGGTGAGGATACCTTGACTTCATTTCAGATTCTAATTCTTGAGGTATAACCTTTGAGCGTCGAATTCCAGGATGTTAACACGTATCTCCTCATACGTTAAATCTTCTGCTATCTCGTCCAGTTCTAAAATAATAATGTGATTCGGGGTCGTCCACATATTTACGTAACATCGATACGTAAAAATAAACTTTCTGAACATGCAACATACTTGGTGGTAAAACGAGTCTATAAGCCACAATTCCTACTTCATTGAGGATTTCAAATGGGCCAATTAAGTCGAGGGTTGAGATTTCCTCTCTTCGTCGATTCTTGCTTCTAAAATAACGCCCTCTTGAACCTTCTTCTTCACATTCATCAGCTCTGAGTATGTAGCTTGAACGGCTTTAACTTTATCGATTAATGTCAATTCTAATCATATATTCTTTATCTTCACGTGGGTTCGTATATTCGCACTTGTAACCGCATACGATCTTCTACTCAACGCGTCAGCTACCACGTTCGTACTTCCACGATGATATTACATGGTACGATCGTAATCTTTAACCGCTCGAGCCAACGTCTTTGGCGCATGTTACGTTCATTTTAGTTGAAAAAATATTTGAGGGTTTAAGAAATGAGTTTTGTACTAGGTTCAATACAAAATTTGATTTCACGCTGAAACAACCCGGGTCAAATCTCGAGTCCGGAACAAATCTTGGGTCAAATCCCAAGTCCGAATCGAATCAAATCCATCCAAATAAGGCCTCAAACCACTGGCCCAATAGTATCTTCCTGGGTCATCTAGCCCACCACAGGCTCCCAAAAGGTCATGACTTGAAGGTACTATTGGTAGTTACTTAATTCCTTATATGCAGATAAATTTTCCCCCTATCTTTCGATGTGGGACTGGGGTGTTATAAACTCCCCCACTTAAATTTCTGGCGTCCCCGTCAAAATCCGATCACACACACGGGCCCAAAGATCTTTGCCTCTCTAGCCATTGTGGGATAATAACGGCTGGCTTCGTGTCCCCACCTCCGGACCTTCATCTCTCCATTGTGGGATAATACCACCAGCCTTCGTGTCCCCACCTCCGGCAACCCAATCGGATAACCCGACCCGAGCTTTCGAGAGTCGGCTCTGATACCATATGAAACAACCCGGGTCAAATCCCGAGTCCGGAACAAATCTTGGGTCAAATCCCAAGTCCGAATCGAATCAAATCCATCCAAATAAGGCCTCAAACCACTGGCCCAATAGTATCTTCCTGGGTCATCTAGCCCACCACAGGCTCCCAAAAGGTCGTGACTTGAAGATACTATTGGTAGTTACTTAATTCCTTATATGCATACAAATTTTCCCCCTATCTTTCGATGTGGGACTGGGGTGTTACACACGCTCTAGGGGTAGGCTAAGAAGTCTTCAAGAATACGTCATGAAATTTATTAACAATAGAAATATCATTCAAAACTGTGACCCTCATCCAAGACTTGGATAGTACGTCACATTGATACCTATCAACTTTTCATCGTCATTCACGACATCGCCTACAGAAAGTTTGGCTTCGGTGCATTCCATACAAGAAATTCAACAACAAAAGGACTGAGGCTCTTTACTTATGGCTTGATATGACAATGATTGACTTTAGTGTTTTGGTTGCTTGAATTCGCATAACAGGTTGGTTAGGAATATGAAAGCTAACAACCTTACGAAAAGCATGATGAGTAGTTAACCAATCGATTCCTAAAATTGCATCAAAGGCAAGTATTTTCAAAGAGACAAGATCGACACGTAACGTGAAAGTGTTGATTTGAACAAGATTTATAAATAGTGGATGTAACGAAGGTTTCTCCCAACTGAGTTTAAACAGATATATCAAAGTCTAACTTCTCCGAAGTTAACTTCAAACATTGAACACAACTAGGTGAAATAAAAGAGTAAGTAGAACTGGTATCTAACACGGTTTAGACTTCACAAGAGTTTATGACTAACATACCCGTGATAATTTTATTCAGGTTCCTTGTCACGAAAAAAAACGCTCTCTCTTAAACTACCGACTTTAGCTTATCTGGGACATCCTTTGGCATCACTATCCCAGCTGGACTTGACTTCACCATACGACAAAATTGAGCTAGGTGACCTTCTCTTCCACAATTAAAACACGTTTTGGATTGCTGTGTACAGTTTGGACGGATGTGTCCCTCCTGTCCGCATTTGAAACATACGACCGGTGGTCGTTCTTCTTCCTTTGAAACGGGTGCTGGTGGCGACGTCTTCCCGTCATTGTTGAACCTTCTCTTCTTGAAATGTCCATTCTTATTGTTTTGATCATGATTACCACCGAAGTGGTTACCATTTCTAGCATGTTGATTCCCTCCATGCTTATTGTCACCGCTTTGATGGCTATTATCACCGGTATTATCATTTTGTCGGTTGCTCTCTTTTGGTTGCGTTGACTCGTTATCGCGCTCCACTAACTGAGCCCTATTTACAACATTTGAATACAAACACAGTTTATGAGAAATAAGATATTGACGTATCTCCAGCTTTAAACCTCTTAAAAACATCCGCGTCATTCTCTCTTCATTATCAACCAAGTGGGAAGCAAATCGGGACAACTCGGCAAACTTGGCTTCGTACTGCGACACGGTCATGTTGTTTTGCTCCAACTTGATAAATTCCACCTCCTTCATATGACGAATGCTTTCGGGAAATATTTGTCATTGAACAGCTCTTGGAACTTCTCCCAAGACATCTTGAGTGCGTCAGGCTGGGTACATTTTACAGATTCCCACCAGTGATCTGCCTCTTCACGCAACATAAAGGTGGCAAAGGGAACATTTTGCTCCTCGGAGCATCCCAAGACATCAAATATCTTGGTGATCTATTTTAACCACGTCTCCGCCTTAAGTGGTTCTGGCTTTCCCAAAAACTCCAGTGGTCACAGCTCCTTGAATTGCTTAGCGGTGACCAACCGTGGGTTGCCATTGTTTCCTTCTGCATTATGAACAGGAGCCGCTTTCACCTGATGTTGCATGAATTTTAAAAAGCTCCTAAACGTACCATCATTCGTCAATTGATCAGTGTTGTTGTTTACAGGAGGATTATCGCCATCCTGTTGCACATTGTCCTGATTATTGATCTGTGGAGAATCAACAGTCTCCTGTGCTCCATTGCTATTCTCAACATTCTCGGATTTCATTTTCAGATACTGCCACAAAACAAAGGTTAATTGACATGTAACATATTATCCCTATATTCTGACCGATCAATTAAATACCAAATAAACTTAGGTAGGTCATACTAGCGAATGAATTCCCCGTCTCTTCCCTCCTAGTTCTATTCTCACATCCTAGCCAGGGATCATATCCCTAAGCTTCGATACCAACTGTGACGCCCCCAAAATAGGTATACATCACCCATCTTGAGTCGCCAAATACATGGTACAAAATTCAAATATAACTTAATTATACAACAGTCGTGTAAAGTACGACTAAACATATGATGTGAGTTTTAATACAAATATAGTCATCTAGACAATATACAAACTCAATGGAGTACTCATTACATTTATTATTACACTATTTCATAGAATAGTGAGGACTACTAATGCACCATCTAGGACCATCACTCTGTTCCTCGACTAGTCCCTGCTACATTCACATTTCCTGAAGAGAACAATGAAAGCAAAAGGGTGAGCTCAACTAGCCCAGTAAGAAATATTATGACTAAGATATTGCAGAATAATTTATCGTTAGCCTTTAACAGTGTTAAACTGATACAATATAACAAACATCTAGTTTAACTGCAGCGGAACAAACAATCCATTAGAAGAGTCAAGTAGAGAATAAAATATACTATCTTCTATGATTTAAAATATTTTTCATCACTTTTATCGCTGAGACTCAGCTTAATAAAAAATCCACATCATCAAATAATCCCTGCACTACAGGCCAAGGATATTCTTTAGTATCACGACCACGAATTATCCATGCACTACGGGCCAAAGATAATCATGTTTTCATCAACGGTCCTGATCATGCCATAAAATAATTCATCTTTGCACCCTTGGCCGAAGAGAATCCATAGCCATAATCATACCAAAAACTGTCCATCAATGCACTACGGGCCAATGAGGACTTTTTCCACATCATTTGTAACATTACGGTCATGATTATACTGAATAATCCCTTGTCATAATCATACCAAGTCCATCTATGCACTACAGGCCACAGATGACTTTCAACATAATATAAACATGAGGATGATGACAATGACATAATAATTCAATAAAACAAGTTCAAGAACTAATTTATCCAGGAACCAATAACGTCCAAATTATCAACACGATACTGCTTTGTGGAGTAAAATTTAAGAATGCTCAGAAGAATGTTTCCATAAAAAGATACTAGATGAAGCGAAAATATCAAGGATATTCCACTAATTTCATGGAGTATAGAAGTTAAAACTTTAACCAACTGAGTATAATAAAGAATGGAATAACAAAAGAAATCATCAGGCATGTGATAGACTGCATAGACAGGTTATTCCAATAGAATAATAAATAACGGAACCAGGTCATGCGTAAACGCACAGACAGGATGTTCCAACAGAATGATAAATAATGGAACCAGGTCATGCGTAAAGAACTGACATGATGTTCCAACAGAATAATAAAGAACGGAACCAGGTCCGGCGTAAACGCACAGACAGGATATTCCGACAGAATAATAAATAATGTAACTAGGTCCGGCGTAAACGTACAGACATGATATTCCGACAGAATAATAAATAATGGAACCAGGTCCGGCGTAAATGCACAGACATGATATTCCGACAAAATAATAAAGAACGAAATATTAGAAGAATTTCACCATGTATGCGATACTTCGCATAAACAGGTTATTCCAACAAAATAATATGAATGGAAAAAAGAAGAATTTCACCAAGTATAGGGTATCCCGCGTATACAGGTTATTCCAACAGAATAATAAAAAATGGAATAACAGAAGTTTTCTTCACGAATAAGAAAGAAAGAATACCCCTTACGAGTACAATGAATAATATCCATTACCGTAAAAGAAGAGTATTTAGACTTGTAGGGCGAGGATATACTCGAAGAAAACTTGTACTACGCTCAAAGCTTTCTTAAACTCTAAAGAAATACGCTCAAGATTATAAAAGAAGAACTCTCTCTATAGTTTCTCTCTCTAGAATTTCAGTCAATTCGTAAGAAATAATGAATGAATGAGCTTCTATTTATAGAAGAATGGACTGCATAGTAACTAATCCATGAACGGTCCAGATTGATTTACTTTAATCTGACGGTCCATATTTAAAGCAAAATCTTTTAAATAAAATATAATATATTCTATTTATAATCTAATAAAATGAATAACTTTATAAAAGATTTTACTATGCAAGCACTATGCAAATACTATACATAATAAAACACAATATATTCTAATTATTGTCTAATAAAACAGATAACTTTATAAAAGTATTCTGTTTTATATAAAAAGATTTTACTATTAGCCTAATAAAACGAATAACTTTATAAAAGTATTCTGTTTTATATAAAAAACTTTTCTATTTTATTACATTAATAATACCAATAAAACAAAACTGAGTGACTTATCACATAAGCATCAATAATCAATACCGTGTGCTACTATGCAACGCGTATTGCTGTACTTTTATTACCGAGTAGTTCAACAGTATTAATGGTAAAACTTCTGCCGTTATTTTTAATAAAATATTTTTGTCGTTTTTTCAATCCGACAATAATTCCGTTGTGGGGTCCACCAATGATTGTACCGTCGTACGGATATTCCCCGACAAAAAGAATATTCCCCGACCAACCGAATATTATACAACAATTTGCATACTTTTCAAAATTTATAAATACTAACCACAACTATAACATTATATCAAATCCACACCATAATATTCAAAAAAATTATTTCGAGAAAATTAAATATTTATTCATAAAATCTGGGGTCTCATATATTGTACTGTAATATTTTGAGCCCCAAAACGTGAAATTATCGAAACTATATTTTCCTATAAATAAAAGCTCATTATTCCTTCATTTCTCACCAATTCACAAAAGCTTTAGAGCAATTATTATAGAGAGAAAGAAGAAGAGAAGTCTGCTACCTCATTATTCCAGTATCCAATTTTTCTAAGGTAAGGGGTATTATTTATTTCGTGTTCTTGAAGAGAGCTATTGTTATTCCATTCCTTATTATTCCGTTGGAACATCCTGTCTGTGCGAATTACGCATGACCTGGTTCCGTTATTTATTATTTTGTTGGAATAACCTGTCTATGCGAAGTACCGCATACATGGTGAATTTTTTCTGTTATTCCATTCTTTATTATTCTGTTGGAACATCCTGTCTGTGCGAATTATGCATGACCTGGTTCCATTATTTATTATTCTGTTGGAATAACCTGTCTGTGTGGTCTATCGCGTGTATGGTGAATTCTTCTGTTATTCCATTCTTTATTATTTAGTTGGAATATCCTGTCTGTGTGTTTACGCATGAACTGCTTCCATTATTTATTATTCTGTTGGAATAGCCGGTCAGTGCGGTCTATCACATGCCTGGTGAATTCTTTTGTTATTCCATTCTTTATTATACTCAGTTGGTTAAAGTTTTGGCTTCTATACTCCATGAAATAAGTGGAATATCCTTGATATTTGCGCTTCATCTAGTATCTTTTCATGTAAATATTCTTCTGAGCATTCTTGAATTTTACTCTACAAAGTAGTATCATGTTAACAATTTGGACATTATTGAATTCGGGACAAATTAATTCTTGAACTTGTTTTATTGAATTCTTATATCATTGGCATCATCCTCATGTTTATAATACGTTGAAAGTCATCTGTGACCTGTAGCGCATAGATGTACTTGGTATAATTATGACCAGTGATTACTCGGTATAATCATGACCGTAATGTTACAAATGATGTGGTAAAAGTCCTCATTGGCCCGTAGTGCATTGATGGACAGTTGTTGGCATGATCATGACCATTGATGAATACACGAATATCCTTGGCCCGTAGTGCATGGATAATTTGTGGTCGTGATACTAATGAATATCATTGGTCGTAATTCATGGATGATGTGGTTTATTTATTAAGTTGAGTCTCAACGATAAAAGTGATGAAAAACCTTTTAAATCATAGAAGATAGTAGATTTTATTCTCTACTTGACTCTTCTAATGGATTGCTTGTTCCGCTGCAGTTAAACTTGATGTTTGTTATATTTTATCAGTTTAACACTGTTGAAGGCTAACGATAAATTATTCTGCACTATCTTAGTCATAATATTTCTTACTGGGCTGGTTGAGCTCACCTTTTCTTTCACTGTTCTATTCACGAAATGAGAACGTAGCCGGGACTAGTCGAAAAATGGAGTGACGGTCCAGATGATAACATTCGTAGTCCTCACTATTCTGTTAAATAATGTAACAATAAATGTAATGAGGACTCTATTGAGTTTGTATATTGTCTAGATGACATTGTTCTTATTAAAAACTCTTAGATTATATTTTGTCGTATTTTACACGACTGTTGTATAATTAAGTTGTATTTGAATTTTGTACAATGTATTTGGCGACCCAAGTTGGGTGATGTATACCTGTTTTGGGGGCGTCACAAATAATATTTTGTTGTAGGGCCCACTAATGATTGGTTATTTCGGCGTTATCGTACTTTACAGAATATTTCTGACAGAATAATATTCCTCGACAGAACGAATATTCCCCGACATACTTTTTATAATTACACACATCACCCTTAACTTATCATTTTATCAATTTAACACCTTACTGTTAAGAATAATAATTACAAGAAAATTAAATTCTCTTTATTAAAAATTCAAGGTCTTACAAATATGCATATAGAATATAAATATGACAATTAATACTAAGGACATTATAGAAAAAATATTATAAAAAACAAATTATTTAAGATAAGTAGACAGTTAACTTGTAACTACTTAAAATAGTAATAAGCACTTTTGTCCTCTGACCAAAGGAGTATTAAAAAGCATAGCATATATTACAAAAATATATCAATGATTAAACTTTATTTGCCAAATTTGTTTCAAATGGGAGATCTTAAAGTTAAAATAAATTCCTCACTTATATATTAGTTATTAAAATGTAGTTGCATTTTAAAACTAAAAATCATAGATGATAACTTATTAATCTACAATAATTTTATTTCATATATAATCCCTTAAACACCAAGTTTAGGCTTCTACTCGTTTTTGAACTCTAAAAAATTATACATAAATTTGAAGATTGAAATAGCAACTAAATATTAAATTAAAATTAACAGCAAAAATAATACATTATTAATACTCAATTGTGAGTATTTGATAATCATTTATTTGAATAATGTATTGTAGCCATTTTATTACTAATAGTAAGTTAATTTGAATCTAAAAAAAATTCATAATCATTATTTATATAATAAGTAAAAAATTAAAAATAATTTATTAAAAAATAAACTTGTACTTGTCACGAAACACTTAGCTAGTTTATTTTAACTAAAATACTTCCATATTATCACATTTCATAAAAAAGAATCCAATATGCATATTAGGGATGACAATTGAATTTGAAATGGCATCGAATTTGGTTAAACTACATCGTACTAGCCGAGTTCATATTATGAATTTTTTTTAATGAACATTAAAACAAAACGATTATTTAAATATAAAACTTAAATTTTTAAATATCCAAATTTAAATAATTATTTTTTAAATATAAAACTTAAATTTTTCTTTATTTTCCTTATTTATATCCAAATTTGTTTTAGAATCGTGCTGTCAGCTAGCACTAGGATTAGGGTTTTATGTAGTTCTCTCTATCTTGCTATATAAATAGAAGCCGGCTCCCACTACCTTCATAACCCAAATTTCATTTTTAGCCGCCCTCTCCGATTTCATCCTTTTCTTGAGCGTCGTTAAAATGGATGTATGTTCTTTATGTACATATAGATCATCTCCATTAAATCATTCCTTCAATCTAATTTCAGTTAAATTAGTCTAATTTCAGTTAAATTATATTTCGTTAAATTTACTATGTTCTGTTAATTTATCACTGTTTAATTCTGTATTGTTTGAGTTGAGTTAGGGTTGGTTGCGATGATTATAAAGTAATTCCTCGTACTGAATGCTATAGCCATGGCATGACAGACTCATTTTACACCCATAGAATATGAGCAACCACTAAAATCATTGATTAATATTTTGAGCCTATTGGATTTAGTCAAGATTTTGCTTGTTAATTTGTTGAATGAAAATTCCTTGATCGCTAATTTTTCTTCTTGTTTGTAGCTATAGATTTGCATTGGAAATTTGGGATTCATGATTATGAGCTAAATCTATTGGCCATTTATCTGTAGGAGTTGGCTTTAAATACAGAGCGGTGGAAGTTTGATTTTTGCTGTCTAATTATTAGAGCCTCTCCTAAAAAGTTAAATATGGTGGTGTTTAAAGCCCTAATCTGTCGAAAAGAAAAAATCCAGAGGTTAGGGTTACGCACACCTCCAAATTTACAAGTGCTCAACTCTTTATTTGGATTTGTGATGCTTTTTTATATTGAAATTGTCTCTCTGCTTTATTGAGATGTGCAAAAATGGTGTAAACCTCATTTTGCAATAAAGGCATTTATGCAAGATGTTTGATGAATTTATTTGTTTTTTCTTTAAGAATATATTGTGTTTGGTGTTTAAGCTAGTCAATTGACTAATACATTATTTAACACTATAAATCATTTTTTATTTTTGTATTGATCAATTGATTAAAATTAATTAATTTTGTGTTAACGACTGTTTGTATGATCTTGTTTCCATCATTCTATTTGTTTACTATATTTGGACCTGCTCTTGGAATTTAATTTTTAAGATCAAGTTGAGGCGACACATTTATTTCTGATCATCTGTTTACTCAAACTGTACTTAAAAGATATCACAGATCAAAACCAGATCCATAAATTTTCTCCATAAAATTTTCTTTTTCTCCGTAAATTTTTATATTATATTTTAAAATAATTTTTTATTTTCTTCATAAATTTTTCCTGCATGTATTTTCCTTTAAATACAAAGGATTAACGATTTTTTAACTTTTTGTAATAAAAGTAAAGTGAATTTAAAAAACATTTAACAACAGAATTTTATTTGATTTGTATAGTGAATAGCTCAATATCCGGCGCCTTGATCCAGTTTGGCCTCGGTCGTTAGACTGGTTTGGCCTAGTGACCAGCCTGTACCCATATGTCCAAGCACTATCCATATGATTTACAAGCTAATTCTACAGTTGAAAAAGGTTCATCATGAGAACCAGATCTAGATCCCTCAGTTGGATCTTAGATCCCGTGACTTCTAAGAACACATAATATCATATGAATGTTTTGCATAATGAGGATATTGAAATAAAACAGATATTTGATCTAAACCACAAAACCAAAGATTCATCACTTAAATCATTGCATGCGCGTAGTCAAGCTTCTTATTCCTTCTAGATATAGATATAGGGTCACGCGGTTGCTTAATATTTATAAAAAAAATTAGATTTAAATAAATCTTAACCATTTAACGGTTTTGCTTCACAACTTTTGAACCGATTAAAAATTAAATATGGCTAGATTTAGATAAATCTAGTCCACAAATTTAAATATTATCGATTTACATTGAATGAATAGTTAAAACTGATATTTAAATACAGTAAACAGTTTATATATATATATATATATATATATATATATATATATATATATATATAGGAGCCCTTTCATAGCAGTCGGTTGCTATGAGTACTGTGCAACCGTTGATAAATTGAATTGATGACTGCGATTAACTTTTCTATTTGATAAGCCGGCACAGGTGGTTGTGCCTAATTATTTACCTGTATCGGCTTCTATTTTAATAAGTAAGGCCCATGTAAAATTATATTGTCAGTATAGTTATAAAAAATGAATATTTATTATTAAAATAATCCGGCCGGTAGAGTTTGTACCGGCTTCATACTTTTTTTTTATTTCTCCATTACGGCCGGCAGAGCTTATACCGGCTTAATACTTTTTTTTTATTTCTCCATTACGGCCGGTAGAGCTTGTATCGACTTCATTTTTTTTTTATTTCTCCATTATATATCATGACTCAACACATTAAAATAGAATAAAAAATAAAATAAATTTTGGCCGGTACAGGATGATACGGCTGACATTAAAATAATAATAAAAAATTCCGACCGGTACAGGCTGATACGGTTGACATTAAAATAATATTAAAATGTCGGTCGGTACAGACTGATACGGCTTGCAATAAAAAATTGAAGTCACGGCTGACAATAAAAAATTGAAAAAAATGATTTTATTCAAGCAATTCGCTGCTAAACAGATTCAAACTCGCAACCTCAAACTCTATACACTCGTTATATGAGCACCCGAGCACCACGGGCCTAGCTACTAATTTTAACCAAGGATATATATTTATATTAAAACTTCACCATCCCCCAAAATCTATATTATTGCATTATTATTATATTACGATTTATTATTATTAATAAGTCTATATAATACATATGGGGGTTTTCTATTTAGAAATAAGTTAATATCTATATCCCTTTAATATTTTTTCTTATTTTTGTAATAATATCAATAAAAAGATTATTAATATATTAAAAAAATATCATTCTTTAATAAAATATATATAATAATTTTATATTCATGTATTACTATTATTATTATATTCATGTATTACTATTATTAAAAATAATATTAATAATGATTTTTAATATTAATATAAATAATGTGATTATTAATATTAGTCCGAATAAAAATATCCATACAGTTCAACAAAATAGATAATTTTTTTTCGTATTAATAATATGAAGTGGTTTTATGTGATTCAATAATATTCATATTACTAAGTTATGAATTTGAAAATCCCATAAAGTTCAACCAAATAGACATTCTTATTAATTAATATGTACATTAGATAACGTTGGATAAGTTCTATATCTCAGAGGCCGGAAGTAATCTTGCGGATTTCTTGTAGAGCTCCCATGCGACGAGGTAACGAAAGACTGTGACATCTTCCAAGGACCACTTCTCTTCAGAAATATTACCATTGGCCCTAACGAAACAGTCAACATACTTGCATACAAAAATGCCACAGTCTGAGTTGTTGTGTTGTTTCGGTCGAATCTTTAAGGTCTGCACAGTAGGATTACCGCTGGGCCACTCACGCATCGGATTACCATTTCGTAAATAAAATGGTATCAAATGTACCTGCATGTACAAAGTAGTTGGTTAAATAATTTTTTAATATTAAAGGACATTATAAAATTAAAATATTTTAAAACTTAACATACCGCAACTTTAACGAATTCTGAGTACATTTCATGTAACTTAATATACATAGTGTCATTATAGTGCGGGTCAATTATGGTAACCATCCAATCTTCAACTGCGAATAGGAACAAGACAAAATAGCGTTGATTGGTACTACACACCGGCATAAATATGTATTTGCATTCGTGTAAAGGTGGACCAACATCTTGGTTAACATACGGTTTGCAAAAACTCCATGCAGTATTCACGTTAGTGCAGGGCACATAGCTCTGCCCAAGATGCATGAAGAATGAATTCATGAAACCAAATTGGGACCACCTTTGTATTCTCCGCGACCTGTAGTATTCCTCTCTGTCTCGTAGCAACAACATATAAGCGTCGATGACATGCTCGAATATCCAACTCCCAGGCCCTAAGGATTGCACTGCATTGTGTTCTAATTCATATAACTGACGCGGATGTGATAAAGGATATAAATTCTCTTATGCTGCCACCACGTTTCCAAACATATGTTTATTTATAAATGTCTCATTCCAATCTTTAAGTCTTTTGGATAAGGACCCTTTTGGTCCATAAGAGATGTGGTCTCCCGCATCTTGTACCTGATTGAGACCCAAATGTACATTATTATTATATATCAATAATAATTAAAACCATCACTATTAACATAACTATATATACCTTTTGTGAACTAGATCCCTTGGCGTCAGAAAGTCCCGCAAATGAAGAGTTGGTTGAAATGTAACACTCCTCATAGGTTTGGAAGGTTGGAATGTAACATTCCTCGTAGGCTTGGGTGGTGCATTTCCCGAGGCGATGTGGCAGACAAAGGTTTGTCACTTTGTTCGGCCGGTACAGGCTTCACCGGCTGGAATTAAAAATAATATATATATTCCTCTCAAAATTCGTTCGGCCGGTAGAGGCTATAACGGCTGGAAATAATATATATATATATATATATATATATATATATATATATATATATATTAATAAATTCGTTAGGTCGGTAGAGGCTATAACGACTGGAAATAAAAAATATATATATATTATTAATAAAAATCGTTCGGCCGGTAAAGGCTATAACGGCTGGGAATAAATCAATTTTTCGCTGCTAGCTAGACTCGAACCCGCGACCTCAAGCTCCAAACATTCATCATATGACCATCCGAGCACCACGAGCCTAGCTGTCATATCTTACCTTGGATTTAGATATATCTTAATACATTCCATCTCCCCCCAAATTAAATTTATCAATATTTTAGTATAATTATTCGATTATTATTACGAATTGAGTATAAAGTCGTTCCATATTCTAGCGGCTTATGTACTTTTAATTATTTTATTATCATTATCATTATTATTATTATTATTATTATTATTATTATTATTATAAACACTGTCTGGTGAATAAGTAGTCAAACATAATAATACAACACTATGGGAATAGAAAAAAGCTGACATTGATTATATGGAAAAAGTACATTAGTTTGACTTCTTGAGCATTAACCGCGACAAGTTGTACCGGCTGGTCTTTTTACCTTTAAATATTGTCTAGGAAGCAGCTATTTTCTCATGTTTATTCTGAGCACCCATCTTCTTATCCTTCCATAGAATTTGTTCTCTGATATTATTTTCTCTTTTCTCCTCTACTCATAATTTGTTTCATCTGGTTGCCCACTTTCACTTCAGAAAATCAAGTTGAAGTTCTGATCGAGCAAAATTCATCACTATTATTCACAAGTAAGTTATTCAAAATGTCATATAATACATCTGAATTTGTTAGTGAAGTTGAAAGTAATAAATCTGATATTGTTCCGTACGTTGGTCAATTATTTTGTACGTTGGAAGAGGTTGAATATTTTTATAGATCATATGCTCGCAAAAATGGATTTGAGATTAGAATTGCAACTAGTCATAAACATGCTAATACGAATGATATCAGATCAAGGCAGTATGTATGTAAGAAAGTCGGTACACCAATTATTGGTAAGAGTTTACTTGATGACGAAGATAGTAGTAATAAAATAACTAGACAGAGAGACTCTATCGGACGAACAATGTACAAAGCTAGAATATATGTTGTCCACAATTAGAAAGAAGACAATTGGCGTATATCTACTGTTGAATTAGAGCACAATCATCACTTAGTGACCCCCACCAAAGTAGATTTGATCGAGACTCACAGAAATATTACTCCTGTTGCAAGAAATTTAATTGACACTTTAAATAAGTTCGGTATTGGTCCAAGTAAGATGATGAATGTTTTGAGCACAATGGGAGGTTGGTTGAAAAATGTTCCTTTCTCTACTGTTAATGTTGAGAATGTGGTGCGAGATTTAAGGCGTGATTCTGCAGATGAAAATGATGCACAAGTTGTTGTCAATCATTTGAACAAACTTGCATCCGGAAGTGCCAGCAAATTTTTTTTTCCGAGTGAAACCCGGTGAAAACAACTGCATAGCTTGTATTTTGTGGGTTGACGCCCGATCAAGGTTTATATATCAACGGTTCGGAGACGTTGTGTCATTTGATAGTACATACCGGACAAATAAGTATGGCATGCCGTTTGTTCCATTTACCGGGGTCAACCACCATTATCAGTCTATATTGTTTGGATTTGCACTGTTACGAGACGAGACAGAGGACACTTTCGTTTGGGTATTACAGACATGGCTTGAAGCCATGGACTATAAGGCACCTACAACCATCATCACTGATTAAGACAGAGCCATGAGTAATGCTATTGGTACGGTACTTCCAACTAGTTATCATTTATTGTGTTCTTGACATATTAGCAATAAATTTCCTGAAAAATTGCATCATGTTTATTCTGAGCACCCATCGTTCAAAAATGATTTTAACAACTGTGTGTATAACTCATTGTCCATCGAGGAATTTGAAGAGCGTTGGCATATTCTGATAAGTTCCTATGAATTGTTTACTAATGAATGGCTTGGAAGTTTGTATGATGTACGATAGAAATGGATTCCAGCATATACAAAGAGATATTTTGCCGCGGGAATGACTACCACTGGAAGAAGCGAGAGCATGAATGCCTTTTTTGATGAGTATGTTAATGCATCAACAGGTATGCTATGTTTTGTACTGCAGAGTCAAAAGGCTGTAGAAAAATAGTTTATCAGGGAGAGGAAGGCCGACTACATAACAAAACATCGTAAAAGGATTATGGTACTCGGTTCATCTTTAGAAGTTCATGCTGCACTAGTGTACACAAAAGAGATGTTTAGACGTTTCCAACGTCAATTCGTCGATTCCATGAAATACAATGTTCATAAACTTAGTGAGTTGTGTGTCATTGATACTAAGGTTTATGCAGTGTATAATGCAGATGCAACTGAAAGTTGTGGAAGATATAAAGAAGTTGTCAACAATCGACAATTGGGATCAGTAACATGTAACTGCCAAATGTTTTCTCACTCTGGTGAATTATGCAGGCACATCTTGAGATATTTCATAGCAAAGAGTATTTCACAAATACCGACCGACATAATCCTTCATCGGTGGACAAGAGACGCGAACAAAAGCAATGGTGAAGACTTACTCTTTAACTCCACATTTTGTGACTTCGAACAAAATCAAGCAAGGCGCTATAATCGTTTGATGGGTGATTACCAGGAGTTAGCGAGAAAAGCGGCTTGCTCAGTCCGAGGTTACAAAACTGTTCTTAAACTGAATGCACGAGGAAAAGAGTTGGTTGACCAGTATGATCCGGATGAGAATATTACTGAACTGGCAGATTACGACATTGTTTGCACAGTTGGAGATCCAAATCATGATATGGGATACGATAATGACGATGAAGATGCAGAGGTGGAAGAAGAAGAAGAGTTTTTGCCGCCTAATTAACTAATCCACTATATCTCTATGTGAATTATATTTAAAAAGGGTTTAAGTGCAAGTTCTTATTAGACTACATGCAATGCTTTGGTATATCTCTATCCTAAGCACAAATCATGAAGTTCAATGCCATGTAGAACACATATATACATGCTATTATGATCAGATCTAAACCCATAATCCGTCTCTCAAGTTCATATGGATTATCACAATAATTGTAAGCTAGGCAATTAAGCAATTAATGGAAAATCATAACAGATAATCCAAATATAGCTAATAAGGCTAACAAGGAAGTATATCAAAGTAAACTACATATTAAGATCCATAGTAATCTCAAAACACAGTTTAATTCATAATTGAACTAGAATCCATCATCCACAATTGATTAAGTATTAAAAAGATACAAATAGATAAGAATAGATTTTAGAAATAGGGACAAACAAATATTCATTGTCTTGCTTCCAATCTGATTCTTTTATGATGATCAGTAGCTTCAATCTTCAATTCTAGTCTAATCTAGGGTTCCTAATCTAAGAAAGAAAGTTAAAAAGAAGTTAACAGAAATCTATCAGAAGAGGGATTTAATGGAGTCCTAGAACTAGCCTCTAAAATCCAAGTTATAATCAAGTATTTTTATAGTTCTAATGGAAATCCTAGCAAATTAGGCAACTAACAATCATATTCTGGCTCAACTTGGACAACATAACCCCCAAATTAACTCTCTCCCAGCTGACTGGCGCACCCAGCGCTACTTGTAGGCCAATTTGGGTGCGCCCCGCGCTACTGTAGCAGAAATTGTGATGTTCTAGCGCGCCCCACGCTGCTCTATTTTTTGCTGCAATGTCCTTTGGTAAAATAAACATAACGTTTGATCCGCTAGGATTTAAGGGGCCTGCCACCTATCAAACTGACGATATTGACGAGGTCTACAACTTTTATTCTTTGAGAATTTATAGATTCTAGCCGGATCAAGGTCAAAATTGGGCTTGAAGTAGATGCTATGTAAATGGCAACTATGACAACTCTTAGCTTTGATCTTTGTTGATAAAAAGGACATAACTCTCGCATCCGAGCTCCGATTGGGATGATTCAAGATGTTTCAGAAAGATAAGAAGTAGATCTACAATGAAATCTAAGTTCCAAGCCATGAACATGCATCCAACTTGGTTTTAAAAGCTCTGCAGTCTTCCCTTCTTGCATTTGCTTACATATTTTAGTCCAAAAGATGTCCGAATTGCTTTTCCTTGCTTCTTCATGCCAATGTCATGTCATAGCCTATAAAATAACATATAATATATGAAATACACACACAAAACTTAAAAACAAACCAAAAGATTAAGCTCAAATGCACTCGATTCTTGGGTATAAAACCCACTCATCAAATACCCCCAAACTTAAACCTTTGCTTGTCCTCAATCAAAATGATATGCAATGCATATACATCTACTATATGCCTACGAATCCAGCAGTAAGACAGAACATAGTCTAAACACACGGCCTCAGAGAAATCAAGTAAATATGACAATATATCATATTAAGGCAAATCAATAACTTCTCAATCAATCACTAAATCTTAGACTATTATCACTGATATAGTTTGTGTGTGCTCAACAACCATGCTAACTGATATAAAGATAAATAAAACGCATAATAAACCTCTTTGAAGGAATCATACATTGTAAACTTCAGAAATTCAAAAACAAGTAACATCCAGCTAAAGTCAAACAACTACCATATTCAAGGGTCAAAACGGGATACTTACGCTTTGTTTTTTTTCATTCACGGGGCTTTTTGCTCTTCTTTCCCATTTTATTCATTTTAAATATTTTTTTTTATATAATAAACTTTTCTCATGGCTGTGCAATGTCTTATTCCCTTAGGCTTTTCAATGCTACCTTAACGAGCTTTCGACCAACGACTCCCAAGCCATTAAGGTCTTAGGGCGCTAGGTGTAGAGACATCCCCTCGGGCTTACTTACTCAAGTAACAAAGGCCACAAAACTAGACTAACAACGATGTTTATTCATATTTTTTATAGTTTATATATCCCAAATTTTCCCCCAAACTTAGGTTCTTGCATAATCTTAGCCATCACTACCTATTCATATTTTTCTTTCATTCAAACTAGCATTATCCTTAAGAATTATATTATGTGTCAATTTAAACTTAATCAATCAACATAGTGGTTTCTAAGGTGCTAATTGATTATATCAGTTTCAAACAAATAAAGATCTAAATCATGCAAAGAAATCATATCAAAGCCTTAATAGTCAATATCATACTTGTCTACATAATTCCAATCTCATCATTGGCCAAAACAGACTTAACCTATCTAACAGTTGGAATCATGCAATGCAATACTAAATGAAATAAAATAGTAAACCAAATTAATATATTTGAGTTTTTCAAAAAAAAAAATTCTTATATATATATGCAAATGAATGAACGACACCAATCAAGTCCCCCCAAACTTAACACAAGTAATGTCCTCATTACGTTAATATAAAAAAAAAAATTAAGTGCGAGGACTTCCCTGAAAATATAGCAATCTTCCTTATTGTCTGCTAAGTTTGGAGAATAGGCTAGGCACATTAGAATGAATCGGGCACCACACTTGGATTAGACTTGACTAACCTATGAACACAATAGAAGTAAGTTTATTAAATCCTAAATAAATGCAACTTTATTAACTACTATGAAACCTAATAAAAATTAAGAATTAAAATTAAACTTGGGTTGCCTCCCAATAAGCACTTGTTTTATAGTCTCAGCCTGACTTCTTGAATTCTCTATCCAATTCCTTTACGAAAATTGAGGAACCCTCCATCCATCAGTAACAATGTCTCTTTTGAAAAGTTCCCATTAGCAAAAGGCCCTTGAATTAAAGTCACCTAGCATGCTCTTTGTAGATAGGTTCCCCATTAAGAACGTCCAACAACTAGGTGTTTTCTCCATTATGTCTATGATCAGATTGGGGCATTGAAGCTTAATAAACACAATGGGTTCTTCCTCTATCTTCTCATTTTCATCCCACCACGACTCCACAGTTGTACTAGCTTTTATGTCACAAAGAGCTTTGCCTATGACATGGCTGCCGATTCGGCATGGTTTTGCAAAAATGTCCAGATTCTTGAACTTTGGTGAAGGAGGCAAATGGGATACTAATGAAATCGGCCCATCTTCGTTGAAGCTTACAGTTAAATCTTCGTCGATCTCCTTTTCTTGGTCCCCGATTGTTTCCTCTATTTCAACATCTTGTGGCTCGTCCAGCTGTAGATTTGGGTAAGGCACTTCGTCAATCTAAGAATCCATGTCATAACACCAATTGTTTTGAGGACAGTTGTTCAAGGCTTTGAACATTAGATCTAACGGATTCTGAACATTTTGAATTGACCTCTCAAGATTTTGAATTGACCTATCTTGATTAATCCTCCTCTCCTCATTTGATATTACAAACTTGGACAACAATTCCACCAACCCTGAATTATTTGTCTCAGTTTTGGAATCCATCTCACGAGGACCATGTGTGGAAGTAATGATGAGTTGTTCCATCTGGTTCTGAAAATTATGGCTTGATATTTCTTGACTCATCATCCTCTCCTCTTGGTTTGCTATGAGATTCGACATGAATTTCTCCAAATTTGATTTTTCTTCTTGTGGAAATGGAGGTGGATATAAGAGTTTCGGTGTGTATGTTGGATTTGGAGTGTAGTATTGGTTTTCATAATTGTAGCTCTATGATGAATCCGGGTGATACCCCCAAGCTTGATGAGAATTGGTATATGCGTACTGGTTGAGGTAGTTACCACCATACTGTACCGGCCCAAGTCTGATAGTGCATTGATTACTCGGGTGATTTCCAGCACAATAATTGCACGTAACTGCCATCCTTCGATTACGTTAGGGTACAACAACATCTAACCTCCTCGAAAGTGTCCTAAGCTGTGCTGATAATACAGAATTCCATTGAGTTCATCAATCCATGTGTCCATTGGCTGAGTCATTTTCGAGTATGACCCTTGATAGTTGCATCCAACCATGGTGCCTGAAAAGAGAGAAAAATAGGAATAGAATTAAATAACAAATAAAAAAAGAAAGAAAAGTTGCTTAAAGTAAGACTAATTTGATTGAAGCTAATATTGACAAAAATTATTAAACTAATTCCCCAGCAGCGGCGCAAAAAACTTATTGGGTAAATTCTAAATACGCTCACACGCAAGTATACATGGTCAACAAGTAATATAATAGTAAGTTGTGACGCCCCCAAAATAGGTATACATCACCCATTCTGAGTTGTCAATACATGGTACAAAAACAAAAACAACTACAACTTTATTATTACAACAGTAAAACTGTGAGTTTAAATACAAATATTATCTTCTAGACAATATCTATACCCAAATAAATCCTCATCACAATTATTTATACATTATTTTATAAAAATAGTGAGGACTACTAAACAACTCTCTCTATAACCATCATTCCATACCCCGACTCGTACTCGCTACATTCTCGCCTCTTGAGAAGAAAAATGGAACAAAAAGAAAAAGGGTGAGCTCAACTAGCCCAGTAAAGAATATTATGACTAAGATAATATAGAACAAATTATCGTTTGTCCTCAACAGGGAAAAATATGATAAAATACAATAGACCACAAGTTTCAGATCAATATTCGAAGCGGAAATAATAATTCATAGAAGAGTTATGTAGAGGATGAAATCTAATAATATCTATGAATTTAACAGTCCATCATCATTATTTTATCTCTGTAACATCAGTCAATATTCATCTTTGCACTACAGGCCAAAGATTTTTATCAGTCGGTCATGTTCATCTCAACAACTCTACATCTTTGCACTACGGGCCAAAGATATTCATAATAAAATCAATCATTTTTGCACTACAGGCCAAAGATATTCAACAAAGTGTCATCATTTAGGACTGAGGATGATGAAAAATATTTTAAAGAAAACGAATCCAGTGAAACAAAAGAATAAATATTAAGGATTCATATTTCAGCTATTTTATGTCCAAAAATACTTCATAAATAATCATAGTGGTGTAAAATTCAAGAATGATCAAAACATGGATACAATCAAAGATAGTATCCATAATAGATATTTTGGACGAAAAAGAAAAATTTCATTTTTTTCGATGAATAGTGACGTATTCGTGAATAGTGCCGTATACGTGAATAGTGCCATATACGTGAATAGTACCGTATACGTGAATAGTAACCCCGACACAAAAAATTCCAAATTTGATTAAAAGTTCAGATCAGTACTTCGGCATAATGATATTGGAAGAATTAATATCATTTTAAAAAAAAATAATATCCCTTACCTCGAAAGACACTACTTCTAGTTGAAACACCGGATATAGGCTATGACTTGAACTTGCACAGTATATCAATACTCAAAGTATACTCAAAATAATCACAAGGATACGCTCGATAATATAAAGAGAGAAAACTTCAGTTTCTGGTGTGATTTTCAATTTTAACCTAAGCACCCTATTTATAGGAAAATGCTTAGAACACCAAAGTAGAAAATTTAATATATTAATATTATTTATTTTTTCTACATCTTCCTACGCATCAAGCATCTGAATTCAACAACTTGACATGTGTTAAAGATGCCCACCAAACACAAAAAATGTTTTTCTTATTTAAATTATTTTAAAGTTCCAAAAATTAATTATTTCGGAGCTTTGGAACTTCAATAATTCATAATAAATAGCCCTTTTATCAGAAAAATTCAAGACACACGACTTTCCATAGGAAATTCCATTATCTATAACTTTTCAGAAGGAAGTTTTTCCAAATTCCAAACAGAAATTGACCGAAATCCATAAACAGGCGATTTTACAGGCTATAATCAAATTTCGGTCAAGAATTGGGGTCTACCGACACACAAAACCCGTGTTAATCATTTAATGCAACAAAAATACTCTTCCTCCTCATATACTCATATATCCTACATTTATTGTAAAAATATACCATTATTATATTATTAAAATATAATAATAAATTATTTTATCAGAAAAGATAAAATATCATTTTTCAACAATTATCACTTTAAAAATTTTCTCCATCTATATCCATATAAAATTAATATTTTCCTCATCATATAAATCAATAATTAATTATTCACAAATAATATTACAGAATCACAATACTGGCAACCAGGCCGTTCCCAGGAAAGAGAGGGCTTTCTAATAAGAATTTCTCCTTACTGGCGCGCAATTAGGTGACCAAACCTCTCCTTAGACAGAACTTTATATACATCGCCAATAATATTTTCTAATAATATTATTCAGATAATATGAATTATTGCTTCGATAATGGAAAATACTGTGTAGTGACAATTATTGAAACAACAGTAATATAAAATATCAACACAACAATTATTGAATCAATAAAATAAAATACTGAACAATAACTACTGTAACAATTATTGAGTAGGGCCTTCTTACGTAAGAATCAATAATTGGTGTAATACCGTGTGCTACTGTGCAACAACGCGTATTACTGTATTTTAACCACCGGGTATTCCAACAGTGTTAACGGTAACAACTACGTCGTTATTTATAAACAACTTATACTTGTCGCTTTCTTCATCCAATCGCTTTCCGTTATGGGGCCCACAAAAGACTGCGCCGTCGTACGAATATTCCCCGACAATAAGAATATTCCACGACCAAATGAATATTTCCCGACAACAATGACTATTTTATAACCACCTGCTTATTTAAAATATTTGCGCATTTTACCCATAACTAACCAAATTAATCAAATCAACCCTTACTATTTCAAAATGATAAATAGAGGAAACTAAATTTCATTTATTAATAATTTGGGGTCTTACAACCTCCCCTCCTTATGAAATTTTATCCTCGAAATTGACGTACGTACCTGGTATTTCAAAAAGATGAGGATACCTCACTTTCATTTCCGTTTCTAACTCCCAAGTCATTTCCTCAATAGCATGGTTTCTCCATAAAACTTTAACTTGTGGTATTAGCTTCGTGCATAGGACATGCTCTTTCCTATCCAAGATTTTGACAGGTAACTCCTCGTACGTTAAATCTTCGACTATCTCGTCCGGTTCTAACTTAATAACATGGTTCGGGTCTTTCACATATTTACGAAACACGGATACGTGAAAAACATTATGAACACGAGACATACTTGGAGGTAACGCGAGTCTATATGCCACATTTCCTACTCGGTCAAGAATCTGAAATGGACCAATAAATTGTTGATTGAGCTTTCTTCTCTTCCCAAATCTTATAACTCCTTTCCATGGAGCAACACGCAATAATACGTGATCCCCAATACTAAATTCCACGTCCTTTCGATGAAGATTCGCATAACTCTTTTGCCGATCCTGTGCCGTTTGTATACGTTGTCGAATCATTTGGATATTTTCCGTAGTCATACATACCAACTCGGGTCCCAACAATGCTGCTTCACCCACCGCGTCCCAACATACTGGAGAGTGACATTTTCGTCCATATAATGCTTCGAATGGAGCCATACCTATACTTGCCTGATAACTGTTGTTGTAGGAGAATTCCACCAATGGTAAATACTTATCCCAACTGCCCTTGAAGTCTAGGACACTGAGTCTTAATAAATCTCCAAGAGTTTGAATAGTCCTCTTTGATTGTCCGTCCGTTTGAGGGTGGTATGCCGAACTAAATCGTAAATCCGTACCCATAGCTTTTTGCAAGCTAACCCAAAATCTTGAAGTGAATCTCGGGTCACGATCTGAAACTATGGATACTGGCATGCCATGCAATCTCACAATCTCATTTACGTATATTTGAGCAAGACGTTCAAGGAAATAAGTCTCTCCCATCGGCAAGAAATGAGCAGACTTGGTTAATCTATCAACAATAACCCAAATAGCATTGATGCCTTGAGAAACCGTAGGAAAACCCGTAACGAAATCCATGGTAACGTGTTCCCTCTTCCATTTCGGGATCTCAAGTGGTTGCAATGGACCCTTTGGCACTTGATGCTCCACCTTTACACGTTGACAAGTTAAACATGTTGAGATAAACTTTGCAATCTCTCTCTTCATATTGTTCCACCAAAATGTATGTCGAAGATCACGATACATTTTGGTAATTATAGGATGGATTGCAAATGGTGTATTGTGTGCCTCCATCATAATCTTATACTTCAAATCAGAATCGTTAGGAACACAAAGTCTGGAGTGGACTCGAAGTATTCCTTTTTCATCGATTCTTACTTCTGGAATAGCACCTTCTTGTACTTTCTTCTTCATAATCATGAGCTCCGGGTCCGTGGCTTGAGCAACTTTAACTTTCTCAATTAAAGTTGGTTTTATACGTATACTTGACATCATTGCATGGGTCCCCGGAGTCTTGAATTCTATTCTCATCTTTTGTAAATCACACAAAATGGGCCTTTGTGTTAACAACATCGCACTCGTTCCCACGTATGACCTTCTACTCAATGCGTCAGCTACCACAAACGCTTTTCCAGGATGGTATTGAATAGTGTGGTCGTAGTCTTTCAATAGCTCGAGCCACCATCGCTGCCGCATGTTGATTTCTTTTTGAGTGAAGAAATATTTGAGGCTTTTATGGTCTGAATATATCTCCACTTTCTCCCCGTATAGATAGTGCCTCCAGATCTTTAGCGCGAAAATGACTGCTGCCAACTCAAGATCAAGAGTAGGATAATTTCTCTCATATTCTTTAAGTTGTCGCGAGGCATAGGCAATAACTTTCCCACGTTGCATGAGAACACATCCTAACCCTTTGCCCGAAGCATCGCTGTAGATAACAAATCCATCTGAACCAGATGGTATTGTTATAACAACTACCGAAATAAGTCTCCTCTTAAGCTCTTGGAAACTCTTCTCGCATTCTTCGCTCCAAACGAATTTTATATCTTTCCGAGTCAGCTGAGTTAATGGAGTAGCGATTCGAGAAAATCCTTCCACGAATCTCCGATAATAACCAGCTAAGCCCAGAAAGCTACGTACTTCGGTCACCGACTTCGGTTGCTCCCAACTTTGTATTGCTTCAATCTTCGCTGGGTCCACAGATACTCCATGTTTTGATACCACATGCCCAAGGAATGCTACTTCTTCAAGCCAGAACTCGCATTTCTTCAACTTGGCATATAGTTTGTTTTCACGAAGCCTTTGGAGTACCAACTTCAAATGGTGCTCATAATCTTCATGACTTTTGGAATATATGAGGATGTCATCAATAAAGACAACAACGAACTGATCTAAATATTCCTTTAATACTCGGTTCATCATATCCATAAAAGCTGCAGGAGCATTAGTCAATCCGAAAGACATGACTAAGAATTCATAATGCTCATACCGAGTTCTGAAGGCAGTCTTTGGAATATCCTCAGTTCTAATCTTCAACTGATGATATCCAGAACAAAGATCGATCTTTGAAAAGAATTGTGCCCCTTGCGACTGGTCAAACAGGTCATCAATACGAGGTAGAGGATACCTATTCTTGATGGTGACATGGTTCAATTCTCGATAGTCAATACAAAGTGGCATACTACCGTATTTCTTCTTTACGAATAAAACAGGAGCACCCCAAAGAGATGTACTAGGACGAATGAAACTGATGTCCAATAACTCCTGTAGTTGGACTTTTAACTCCTGAAGTTAAATAGGAGCCATTCGATATGGGGTTTTAGAAATGGGCTTTGTACCAGGTTCAAGATCAATAAAGAATTCAACTTTACATTCCGGGGGTAGACCGGGAAGTTCTTTAGGAAATACGTCAGGAAAGTCAATAACAACAGGAATATTATTCAATTTTGACGTGTCTTTATTCAAATCCATAACATAGGCTAAGAAAGCTTGACATCCGTTTTTCAATAAACGAATAACTTTATGATTAGATACGACAGTGATTGATTTTAATGGTTTAGTTGCTTGAATTCGTACAACAGGTTATTTAGGAATATGAAAGCTAACAACCTTACGAAAATAATCAATTTTGGCATGATGAGTAGTTAACCAATCAATCCCTAAAATCACATCAAAGCAAGTATATTTAAAGAGATAAGGTCAACAGGTAAGGTAATGGTGCCAACTTGGATTAAACAAGATTTATAAACAGTGGATGTGATGAAAGTTTCTTCTAACGGAGTCTCCACAGATAAATCAAAGTCTAATTTCTCCGGAGTTAAGTTTAAACGTTGAGCACAAGCATGAGAAATAAATGAATGGGTAGCAACGGTATCAAGTAAGGTATAAACTTCACAAGAATTTATGATTAGTTTACCTGTGATCACCTTGTTTTAGTTCCTCACATTTTGACCTGTCGCAACAAACACTTTTCCAGGAACCGTTGACTTTGACTTTTCTGGAACAGCCTTTTGAGTCACCGTCCCCGTTGAACTTGGTTTTACTACCGTACAATCTCGAGCGATATGTCCTTCCTTTCCATAATTATAGCATACCTTGAACTGTTGTGGGCAGTTTGGGCTGATATGTCCCTCTTTCCCTCATTTGTAGCATACGACCGGTGGTCGTTCCCCTCCCTTGGAACCTGTTGCTGTTGGTGCTGTCGTTTTCACATTGTCGTTGTTGAATCTCCTCTTTTTAAAATCTCCTCCTGACTCGCTTCTTCTATTTTCATGGCCATGACTACCACCTGAGTGGTTACCATTTTTGTCCATCTTTTTCTTTCTTCGCTGGTTATCGTTATTCTATTAACTGCTATCTCCGGTATGATCCTGGTTATGGTCCCTCGGTTGAACGTACTTGTTATCTCGTTCTAACAACTGAGCCCTGTTGACAACATCTGAATATAGAGAAAATTTATGAGAAATGAGATACTGACGTATGCCGGGTTTCAAACCTCTCAGAAACATCTGCGTTATACGTTCCTCATTCTCCACCAAATGAGGTGCAAACCTGGATAACTCTGCGAACTTCGCCTCGTATTGGGACACCGTCATGTTATTCTGCTCCAGTCTAATAAACTCCACTTCCTTCATATGACGAACACTTTCAGTAAAGTATTTGTCCATTAAATAGTTTCTGAAATGTCTCCCAAGACATGCTAAGTGCGGATGGATGGGTACGTTTCACGGACTCCCACCAGTAATCTGCCTCATTATGGAACATAAATGTGACACCCCCAAAATAGGTATACATCACCCATTCTAAGTTGTCAATACACGGTTCAGGAACAACTACAACTTTATTATTACAACATGTAAACTATGAGTTTAAATACAGATATTGTCATCTAGACAATATCCACATACAAATAAATCCCCATCATAATTATTGATACATTATTTTACAAAAATGGTGAGGACTACTAAACAACTCTCCCTAGAACCTTCATTCCATACCCCGACTCGTACTCGCTATATTCTCGCCTCCTGAGAAGAAAAATGGAACAAAAAGGAAAAAGGGTGAGCTCAACTAGCCCAGTAAAGAATATTATGACTAAGATAATATACAACAAATTATTGTTAGTCTTCAACAGGGAAAAATCTGATAGAATACAATAGACAAAAAATGTTAAATCAATATTCGCAGTAGAAAATATTAATTCATAGAAGAGTTACGTAGAGGATGAAATCTACTAATGTCTATGAATTTAACAGTCCATTAACAGTATTTTTATCCCTGTAACATCAATCAATGCACCTCTTGAATCATATATTAATCCTTGCACTACAGGCTAAGGATATTCATCAGTTGGTCATGTTCATCTAAACACATGTTCATCTTTGCACTATGGGCCAAAGATATTCATCAAAAATCATTCATCTTTGCACTACAGGCCAAAGATATTCAATAATATCATCATTTAAGACTGAGGATGATGAAAAATATTTCTAAAGAAACGAATCCAGTGAAACAAAATGACAAGGATTAAGGATTAAAGATTCGTACTTTGTTTTAACCATGTCCAAAAATACCTCAAAAATAATCATAGCGGTGTAAAATTTAAGAATGATCAAAACATGGATACAATCAAAGCTAGTATCCACAATAAATATTTTAGACGAAAAGGAAAAATTTTCATTTTTCGATGAATAATACCGTATTCGTGAATAGTGTCGTATACGTGAATAGTGTCGTATACGTGAATAGTAACTCCGACACAAAAAGTTCGAAATTTGATTAAAATTTCAGATCAATACTTCGACATAATGATATTAGAAGAAATAATATCATTTTAAAAAAAATAATATCCCTTACCTCGGAAGATCAGTACTTCTAGTTGACACACCGGATATAGGCTATGACTTGAACTTACACTGTATAGCAATACTCAAAGTATACTCAAAATACTCACAAGAATACGCTCGATATTATAGAGAGAGAAAACTTCAGTTTCTGGTGTGATTTTCAATTCTAACCTAAGCATCCTATTTATAGGAAAATGCTTAGAACACCAAAGCAGAAAATTTAATAAATTAATATTATATTTTTTCTAAATATCTCTACGCACACTTCTTCCAACTGAATTCAGCTCCTACACATGTTAAATGAGGGAAACCAAACACAAAAAATGTTTTTGTTAATTAAAACAATTAAAACTTCCAAAAATCAATTATTTCAGAGCTTCAGAACTTCAATAATTCACAATAAATAGCTCTTTTGCCAGAAAATTCAAATCTCGCGACTTTTTATAGGAAATTCAATTCTCTACAACTTTGTAGAAGGAAGTGTTTCTAAATTCCAAACAAAAATTGACCAAAATCCACAAACGAGCGATTTTACAGGCTATAATCAAATTTCAGTCAAAAAATGGGGTCCACCGACATATTTAACATGTTTTAAATATTTTTGGTAACAAAAATACTCCTCCCCCACATATACTCATATATCCCACATTCATCGTAAAAATATCATCATTATTATATTATTAAAATATAATAATATATTTAAATGAATTATTTTATCATAAAAAGATAAAATATTAATTTTCAACAATTGTCAAATTAAAAATTTTCTCCATCTATATCCACATAAAATCAATATTTTCCTCATCATATAAATCAATAATTTTATTATTCACAAATAATATTACAGAATCACAATACTGACAACCAGGCCGTTCCCAGGAAAGAAGGGGCTTTCCAATAAGAATTTCTTCTTACTGGCGCGCAATTAGGTGACCAAACCTCTCCTTAGACAGAACTTTCTAGACATTGCCAATAATGTTATCTAATAATATTATTCAGATAATATGAATTATTGCTTCGATAATGAAAAATATTGTGTAATGACAATTATTGGAACAACAACAATATTAAATATCAACGCAACAATTATTGAACCAATAAAATAAAATACTGAACAATAATTACTGTAACCATTATTGAGTAGTGTCTTCTTACGTAAGAGTTAATAATTGGTGCAATACCGTGTGCTACTGTGCAATAACGCGTATTACCGTGTTTTAACCACCGGGTATTCCAACAGTGTAAACGGTAACAACTACGCCGTTATTTTTAAACAACTTATATTTGTCATTTTCTTCCTCCAATCGCTTTCCATTATGGGGCCCACACATGGCTGCGCCGTCGTACGAATATTCCCCGACAGTACGAATATTCCACGACCAAACGAATATTCCCCGACAACAATGAATATTTTATAACCATTTGCTTATTTTGAAATATTTGCGTATTTTACCCATAACTATCCACATTAATCACATCAACCCTTACTATTTCAAAATAATAATTAGAAGAAATTAAATTTCATTTATTAATTATTTGGGGTCTTACAATAAAGGTGGCGAATGACACCTTCTGCTCCTCCGTGCATCCGAAGACATCAAATATCTTGGTGATTTGTTTAACCCACGTCTCCGCCTTAATCGGATCCGGCTTTCCCCAGAATTCTGGGGGTCCCAACTCTTTGAACTACTTGGCTGTGACAACCCGTGAATTGCTATCATTTCCTCCTATATTTTAAACACGAGTCTCCCTCGTCTGATTTTGAATGAACTGCAAAAAGCTTCTAAACATCCCCTCGTTCAGCATCTGCTCAGTGGTGTTGTTCACAGGAGGAACATTGCCAACCTGTTGCACGTTCTCCTCGTTGGTGAGTACATGCGTCTCCACGGTCTCATTTACTCCACTGTTAATATTCTCAGTCGACATTCTCAAATACTATCATAAAACAAGAGTTAATTAAGGAAATCAATATATCACATAATATCCCTATATACTGACCAACTAACAAATAAGCTTAGGTAGGACACACTAGCGAATGATTTACTCGTCTCTCCCCTCCTATTTCTATTCCCCGATCTCCGCCAGAGATCATATCCCTAAGCTCTGATACCAACTGTGACGCCCCCAAAATAGGTATACATCACCCATTCTGAGTTGTCAATACATGGTACAAAAACAACTACAACTTTATTATTACAACAGTAAAATTGTGAGTTAAATACAAATATTATCTTCTAGACAATATTTACACCCAAATAAATCCTCATCACAATTATTTATACATTATTTTATAAAAATGGTGAGGACTACTAAACAACTCTCTCTATAACCATCATTCCATACCCCGACTCGTACTCGCTACATTCCCGCCTCCTAAGAAGAAAAATGGAATAAAAAGGAAAAGGGTGAGCTCAACTAGTCCAGTAAAGACAATTATGACTAAGATAATATAGAACAAATTATCGTTAGTCCTCAACAGGGAAAAATTTGATAAAATACAATAGACCACAAGTTTAGAATCAATAGTCACAGCAGAAATAATAATTCATAGAAGAGTTACGTAGAGGATGAAATCTACTAATATCTATGAATTTAACAGTCTATCATCATTATTTTATCCCAGTAACAACAATCAATATTCATCTTTGCACTACAGGACAAAGATTTTTATCAGTCGGTCATGTTCATCTCAACACCTGTACATCTTTGCACTACGGGCCAAAGATATTCATAATAAAATCAATCATCTTTGCACTATAGGCCAAAGATATTCAACAACATGTCATCATTTAGGACTGAGGATGATGAAAAATATTTTAAAGAAAATAAATCCAGTGAAACAAAAGAATAAATATTAAGGATTCGTATTTCAGCTATTTTATGTCCAAAAATACTTCATAAATAATCATAATGGTGTAAAATTCAAGAATGATCAAAACATGGATACAATCAAAGATAGTATCCATAATAGATATTTTGGACGAAAAGAAAAAATTTCATTTTTTTCGATGAATAGTGTCGTATTCGTAAATAGTGCCGTATACGTGAATAGTGCCGTATACGTGAAAAGTAACCCCGACACAAAAAGTTTCAAATTTGATTAAAAGTTCAGATCAATACTTCGGCATAATGATATTGGAAGAATAAATATCATTTTTTTTTAAAAATAATATCCCTTACCTCGAAAGACAGTACTTCTAGTTGAAACACCGGATATAGGCTATGACTTGAACTTGCACCGTATAGCAATACTCAAAGTATACTCAAAATACTCACAAGAATATGCTCGATAATATAGAGAGAGAAAACTTCAGTTTCTGGTGTGATTTTCAATTCTAACCTAAGCACCCTATTTATAGAAAAATGCTTAGAACACCAAAGTAGAAATTTTAATAAATTAATATTATTTATTTTTTTCTACATCTTCGTACGCATCAAGCATCTGAATTCAGCAACTTGACATGTGTTAAAGATGCCCACCAAACACAAAAAACGTTTTTCTTATTTAAATTATTTTAAACTTCCAAAAATCAATTATTTCGGAGCTTCGGAACTTCAATAATTCATAATAAATATCCCTTTTATCTGAAAAATTCAAAACTCGCGATTTTTGGTAGGAAATTCCATTATCTACAACTATGCAGAAGGAAGTTTGAACAAATTACAAACAGAAATTGACCGAAATCCACAAACGGGTGATTTTGCAGGCTATAATCAAATTTCGGTCAAGAATTTGGGTCTACCGACACACAAAATATGTGTTAATCATTTAATGCAATAAAAATACTCTTCCTCCTCATATACTCATATATCCCACATTTATTGTAAAAATATCCCATTATTATATTATTAAAATATAATAATAAATTATTTTATCAGAAAAGATAAAATATCATTTTCAACAATTATCACTTTAAAAATTTTCTCCATCTATATCCACATAAAATTAATATTTTCCTCATCATATAAATCAATAATTAATTATTCACAAATAATATTATAGAATCACAGTACTAGCAACTTGGCTGTTCCTAGGAAAGAGGGGGCTTTCCAATAAGAATTTTTCCTTACTGGCGCGCAATTAGGTGACCAAACCTCTCCTTAGACAGAACTTTCTAGACATCGCCAATAATGTTTTCTAATAATATTATTCAGATAATATGAATTATTGCTTTGATAATGGAAAATACTGTGTAGTGACAATTATTAAAACAACAGTAATATAAAATATCAACACATCAATTATTGGATCAATAAAATAAAATACTGAACAGTTACTACTGTAACAATTATTGAGTAGTACCTTCTTACGTAAGAATCAATAATTGGTGCAATACCGTGTCCTACTGTAACAATTATTACTATGTTTTAACCACCGAGTATTCCAACAGTATTAACGGTAACAACTACGCCGTTATTTATAAACAACTTATACTTGTCGTTTTCTTCATCCAATCACTTTCCGTTATGGGGCCCACAAAGAATTGCTTCGTCGTACAAATATTCCCCGACAGCAAGAATATTCCATGACCAAACGAATATTCCCCGATAACAATAAATATTTTATAACCACCTGCTTATTTAAAATATTTGCGCATTTTACCCATAACTAACCACATTAATCAAATCAACCCTTACTATTTCAAAATGATAAATAGAGGAAACTAAATTTCATTTATTAATAACTTTGGGTCTTACATAAGTAGAGTATCGTTCCCACAGAGATTTATTTAACAAGAATTACCCAACTTAATCTTATTTAAACAAATGATTTAATATTTTAATTTAATATATTAAATTAAACTATTACTAATTATCCCTAGAATGAAACAAGATATTGAAGACTTGAGATTACAATTTCACTGATTGTTTCATTTAAGTCAACACATTTCCTGTTAAGCCAAATTATTTATATTGGATTTTTAATCAAAAACATGAAAGTAAAATATGGCCATCTCTCAACGCACCATATTCATATCAAATCAAATCCACAGATGATAGAATCAACTTGAACACCCTAATTAACTAATCCACTATATCTCTATGTGAATTACAATTAAAAAGGGTTTAAGTGCAAGTTCTTATTAGGCTACATGCAATGCTTTGGTATATCTCTATCCTAAGCACAAATCATAAATTCCAATGCCATGTAGAAAACATAAATAAATTCTATTATGATTAGATCTAAACCCATAATCTGTCTCTCAAGTTTATACCGATTATCACAGTAATTGTTAGTTAGGCAATTAAGCAATTAAGGGCAAATCATAACAGATAATCCAAATATAGCTAATAAGGCTAACAAGGAAGTATATCAAAGTAAACTACACAATAAGATCTATAGTAATCTCAAAACAGAGTTTAATTCATAATTGAACTAGAATCCATCATCCACAATTGATTAAGCATTAAAAAGATACATATAGATAAGAATAGATTTTAGAATTGAGATAAACAAATCTACATTCTCTTGCTTCCAATCCGATTCTTCTATGATGATCAATAGCTTCAATCTTTAATTCTAGTCTAATCTAGGGTTCCTAATCAAAGAAAGAAAGTAAAGAAGAAGTTAACAGAAATCTATCCCAAGAGGGATTTAATGGAGTCCTAGAACTAGCCTCTCAAATCCAAGTTATAATCAAGTATTTATAGTTCTAATAGAAACCCTAGCAGGTTTGGAAACTAGCAATCTTATCCTGGCTCAACTTGGACAACATAACACCCAAATTAACTCTCTCCCTGTCGACCGGCGCGCCCAACGCTACTCCTAGGCCAATTTGGGTGCATCCCACACTACTGTAGCAAAATTGCTGATGTTTGGGCGCGCCCCGCGCTGCTCTATTTTCTACTGTGACGTCCTTTGGTAAAACAGGCATAACCTTTGATCCACTAGAATTTACGTGGCCTGTCACCTATTAAATCGAAGATATCGACGAGATATACAAATTTTATTCTTTAAGAATTAACAGATCATGGTCAGATCAAGGTTGAAATTGGGCTTGAAGTAGCTGCTATGTAAATGGCAAGCATGACAACTCTTAGCTTTGTTTTTGTTTTTATATAAAAAGGCCATAACTCTCGCATCCAAGCTCCGATTGGGATGATTTAAGATGTTTCAGAAAGATAAGAAGTAGATCTACAGTGAAATCCAAGTTTTAAGATAAGAACATGCACCCAACTTGGTGTTAAAAGCCCTGCAATCTTCTCTTCTTGCATTTGCTTGAATATTTTAGTCCAAAAGATGTCCGGATTTCTTTTCCTTGCTTCTTCATGCCAATGTTGTGTTATAGCCTACAAAATAATATAAAATGTATGAAATGCACACACAACACTTAAAAACAAACCAAAAGATTAAGCTCAAATGCACTCGATTCTTGGGGTATAAAACCCACTCATTATCTCCCAAGAAAAGGAAAATCCGATTTGGTAAAAAGGAAAAACTAAGCCTGAGGTTTATAGGACCTTTTGAAGTGCTACAACGAGTTGGTGAGGTGGCATATGAGGTAGCTCTACCTCCAGAACTAGAACATATTCATAACATTTTCCATGTTTCAGTATTACGACCATATAAGTCTGATTATAATCATGTTATAGAATATGAACCTTTACAGTTTGAAAAAGATCTCTCTTATGAAGAAGTTCATGTTCAGATTATTGACAGGAAAGAGCAAGTACTAAGGAATAAAGTAATACCTTATGTTAAGGTAATTTGGAGAAACCACAATGTTGAAGAAGCTACGTAGGAACTTAAAAATGTTATGATGAAAATTTATCCTCAGTTACTTGCTTAATTTTGTATAGCGATTCTGGTGACAGAATCTTGTTAAGGAGGGAAAAATGTAACGAATAAATTTATTGAGTCGTGATTCTGGGGACAGAATCCTTTTAAGGAGGGAAGGATGTAACGAACGAGAATTTTATATTTAATTTAAAAATATTTATTGGGTTAAATAAATATTTGGATTGATTTATTTATTGAGGTAAATAGATATTTGATAAAATTATTGTGTAATAATTTCGTTAAATATGTGTATATTAACTAAATTAACATATGGTAATTTTATAGAGTTAAGATTTAATTTAATGAAATAATTAAATTAAATAAATTGTTTGATAATAGTAATGTTGTGTAGTAATGATGTTCTAGTTTAATTTAATAATTAAATTAGATGTGAAATAATTTGTTAAGCATAAATATAATTATAATTATAAGATAAGTGTAAATTTGACCTGATTAAAATTAATTAAATAAAAATGTGATAATGGAACCATATAATATAAGTGTTATAAAAATAAATTAAAGTGGGGAGTTTTAGTGTGCAGCCAAACAAAGCCTTGTGGCTTTTGGCATGATTTAACTAATAAGCCTATTGGTGTTTTTTTAACTAATGAACGTGGGAGGGATTATATGCATCAGTTTTTTTGTTTTGCGTATTATTTTTCCAAGAGGCTAAGAAGAACAGAGAAAATACTGAGAAAAATTGAGAGAGAGCTAGGGAGAAAATTGAGAATTTAGAGTAGAGGAGTCTTTGGAAAAACTTACTAATCATCTTTGTTAGTGTAAACAAGGGATTACAGGTATAATCTATTCCTAATTCCAAGTCTTGGTTTTGTAATATCTATTCTCTGTGATTTGGATTTCTTGTTGGATTAATGTTTAAGATGTTGATTATATGTATGTAATCTGTTGGTTATCATCTAAAAGTGAATTGCAGTAAGAAAATTCAAGAAAATCATGTTTTGTGTTCTTGTGTTTTCTTGGAAAAAGGGAAAATTTGGTTAAGGATTTGTTATAATGGTTGTTATGTATGTTATAGATAGTTTATAATCTGTTATATGTAGTTTACAAATGATTTTGGAGTATCAAATTCACGAGTAGTCATGTTTGAGAAGAAGGAATTGGTTTTTGTTGAATATGTATAATATGGTATATTTTGAGTCAACAATTTAAGTTCAATTCATGTAAGGACATGTTAATTGTTATTGTTAGTATATTGAAATACGAAAACAAAACATTTGGAATGAATTAATTTGGTGGATTAAAGAAGTCGTAGTGATATGATTCGCTAAACATGTCAAAGGCTCACATGATGTAGCAATTCGTATCAAAGTTGTAAACAGTTATATATAGAAAAGCTGTAAATATATATATATATATATATATATATATATATATGTGTGTGTGTGTGTGTGTGTGTGTGTGTGTAAGTGTGTGTGTGTGTAAGTGTGTGTGTGTGTGTGTGCAGACAATTAACCACCACGAAGGATTGCAAATGTAAATAAAGCAATAAAGCGATCAACTGCCTTGAAGTAAACTCCAAGCGAGACAAAATGTAAAGAAAGCAATAAAAGCGATCAACCACCTTGAAGTAAACTCCTGGCGGGACAATATATATATATATATATATATATATATATATATATATATATATATATATATATATGGGGTTCCATCCACAGCAACCGGTTGTTGGGAGCAACCCATTTTTGGCCAGCCGTAACAGCTTGTACCGGCCCTTACGCAATTTTTTTATAAGCCGGTACAAGCTGTTACGGCTGGCCAAAAATGGGTTGCTCCCAACAACCGGTTGCTGTGGATGGAATCCCATATATATATATATATATATATATATATATATATATATATATATATATATATATATATATATATATATATATACTTATGAATTATGGCTACGGTTATATACTAATAAGTATAACAGAATAATTCTAAACTAATAACATAAAATATTTATTTTAATTTTAAAGTTATAGTTTTAATATTGAATATTTAAGTAATTATAATTTAGGAAATTTTTTATAATTTCAGGTGTATTAACTAAATATAAATTGAGTTAAAAATAAATAAATAAGGAAATAAAAATATGTTTGAGGTAGGATATTTTATCCTAATGATTTCTTTTTATTCTAAATTTATATTTAGGATTTGTTCGGCTAATATTTTCGTATTCGTAATATCGAGGTAAGTGATTTTCTGAACTATTTAGTATTTTTAAGATTATCGTTACTTTTAAGTATGTCTTATTGATTATTCGGATGCCTAAATATATAATTTCAAATTTCGTTATGTTTTATTTAAGGCTTCCATTTAAATTAAAATGCTATGTTTGGTTATTCAAAATTCGGATCAAGTATTTATTTTCGAACTGTGAATGAGATTATATGATTTTGAACTGTGAAAAAGTATTGTTTATATTATCGATAATATTGAGAAAAGTTTTTGAAATCCTCAGTCTGACTATGTATAGAACCCGTTATTGATTACGTTTAGTTCTGGAGCTAATATAGGACCTACTAAGGCGCACACCTTTTAGATGCCCTTCGGGGAGCGTGCATTTTTATAGATACCTTAGTAGGGTGCGTATCATAACGTTATTGAACTTTTGGGCCGTGTTACAAGGTTATTGTAACCTTAGTCGCTTAGGCTGTGGATTAAAAGATATATGATATATATTGAAATTATTTTTCAACTGTTTTAGTTTTGAAAGCTTTTGTACTATCATTATTGAACAAAAAGTTATTTCGAAAAAGTATTTTACAAATTGTACTTGATTCGGCTAGATAGAGAGGATCGCAACTTACTGGGCTTCATCGCTCACCCCCTTACAGATTTTTATAGGTCCCATCGTTGAAAGCTGAGCCTTTATTTGATACGCTTGGAATAGCTGGAGTTTAGTTTTAGACGTTTTCTTGTGTTGATGAATTTTGATAAAACTCTTAGTTTCGAGGAGCTGCGTCTCCATTATTTGAATGTGGTATTTATTAGTATTTCATTTGGATTGATTTAAAATATATTTATTGTTGAGTTTTAAGTTAAGATTATTGTTAAGTTGTTTTTTTGGGGCTGCGCGTTATTGATATTGTTGCCTTGCGGGCATATGGGATTGTTGTGAGACCCCATATTTTATGAATAAAGATTTAATTTTCTCGAAATATATTTTTGAATGTTATGGTGTGAATTTGAGATAGTGTTATAGTTGTGGGTAATATTTATAAATTTTGCAAAGTATGCAAGTTGTTGTATAATATTAGATTGGTCGGGGAATATTCTTTTTGTCGGAGAATATTCGTACGACAGCACAATCATTGGTGGACCCCACAAAGGAAGTATTGTCGTAGTTAGAAAACGACAAAATTATCTTTCTATAAAAATAACGGCGGAGGTGTTACCGTTAAAACTGTTGAACTACCCGGTAGTAAAAGTACAGTAATACGCGTGGTTGCATAGTAGCACACGGTATTGATTATTGATGCTTACGTGAGAAGTCACACAGTTATACTCAATAATTGCTATAGTAATTACTGCATCATATCTCTCATATTATTGATTCAATTATTTTTATAGTATCATCTGCATAATATGTTATATTATTAAATCAATAATTGAGACGACAAAGTTATTCATATTATTATTTGTAATATTGACAATGTCTAGAAGTTCTGTCAAGGAGAGGTTTGGTCACCTAATTGCGCGCCAATAAGGAGAAATCATTATCGGAAAGCCCCCTCTTTCCTGGGAACTACCTGGTTGTTAAATATTATGAGTTATAATATTAATGATGAATAAGTTCGTGTTGATTAAAGATGAATTTTATAGTTTCATTGTGTTAGAATTATTTGTGTTAGTGGAAATCGACATTTGTTTAGATAATAATTGATGTCTGGAGGTTATATTGTTCAATCGGGTATTCGGGGCACTTTTCGTGTCAGAGTACTATTCACGAGTTACTATTCACAGGGTACTATTCACCCGTAAGATATATTTCTTTTCGGTCCAAATCATTTTTGGGTACAATATTATTCCATGAGGAGATGCGCTAATTTTTCAGACCGTTGGTTGAAGATATAATAGTAAATCAATATGGACCACTGGTGGAAAGTTATAATAGTAAATCAATATGGATCGCTGGTTTAAAGTTTTAATAGTAAATCAGTATGGACCGTTGCTTTAAGTTTTAATAGTAAACCAATATGGACTGTCTGTTTAAAAGTAAATCAATTTGGACCGTTCATGAATTAGTTACTATTCAGTCCATTCTCCTATAAATAGAAGCTCATTCCTTCATTATTTCTTATGAATTCACTGAAACTCTAGAGAGAGAAACTAAAGAGAGAAAGAAGAAAAGTATTATGCTACTTCACTACTCCAGTATTCAGTTTTTCTAAGGTAGGGAATATTATTTGTTGTACTCGTAAGGGGTATTCTTTCTTTCTTATTCATGAAGAGAACTTCTGTTATTCCATTCTTTATTATTCTGTTGGAATAACCTGTATACGCGGGATACCCTATACTTGGTGAAATTCTTCTGTTATTCCATTCTTATTATTATGTTGGAATAACTTGTTTATGCGAAGTACCGCATACATGGTGAAATTCTTCTAATATTTCGTTCTTTATTATTCTGTTGGAACATCCTGTCTGTGCGTTTACGCCGGACCTAGTTCCATTAATTATTATTCTGTCGGAATATCCTGTCTGTGCGTTTATTCCGGACCTGGTTCTATTATTTATTATTCTGTTGGGAATATCCTATCTGTACATTTACGCCGGACCTGGTTCCATTATTTATTATTCTGTTGGGGATAACATGTCGGTGCAGTCTATCGCACGCATGGTGAATCCTTCTGTTATTCCATTCTTTATTATTCAGTTGGAATAACATGTCTATGTGGATTACCACATGCATGGTGAATGATCCTTCGTATTCATTCCTTATTAAATTACGGAAATGATCTATCTGCATGGATTATCGCATGGCGGGTGAAAATCCATTTGCAGTGTCATATATTCTATTATACTCAGTTGGTTAAAGTTTTGGCTTCTATACTCCATGAAATTAGTGGAATATCCTTGATATTTACGCTTCATCCAGTATCTTTTCATGGAAATATTCTTCGGAGCATTCTTGAATTTTACTGCACAAAGCAGTATCATGTTGACAATTTGGACGTTATTGAGTTCAGAATAAATTAACTTATTAATCTTTAAAATTTATTCTTGAACTTGTTTTATTGAATTGTCATCATCCTCATGATTATATTATGTTGAAAGTCATCTTCAGCTTACGTGCATAGATGGACTTTGTATTATTATGACCAGGGATTATTCGGTATAATCATGACCGTAATGTGACGAATGATGTGGTAAAAGTTCTCATTGGACTGTAGTTCATTGGTGGACAGTTGTTGGTATGATTATGACCAGGGATTATTCGGTATAGTCATGACCATTGATGATTACATGAATATCCTTGGTCGTGGACCAGGGATGATTTGATTTTATTTATTAAGCTGAGTCTCAGCGATAAAGTTGATGAAAAACTTTTTAAATCATAGAAGATAGTAGATTTTATACCTTACTTGACTCTTCTAATGGATTGTTTGATCCGCTGCAGTTAAACTTATTGTCTATTATATTCTATCAGTTTAATATTATTGAAGGCTAATGATAATTTATTCTGCATTATCTTAGTCATAATATTTCTTACTGGGCTAGTTGAGCTAACCCTTTCTTTCACTGTTCTCTTCAGGAAATGAGAACGTAGCTGGGACTAGTCGGGGATCAGAGAGATAGTCCTAGATGGTGCATTAGTAGTCCTCACTATTTTGTGAAATAGTGTGATAATAAATGTAATGAGGACTCCATTGAGTGTGGATATTGTCTAGATGATAATATTTGTATTAAAACTCACAGCCTATGTTTTGTCGTATTTTATATGACAGTTGTATAATTATGTTGTATTTGCTTTAGTTTTGAAAGCTTTTGTACAATTGTTATTGAACAAAAAGTTATTTCAAAAAATTATTTTGCAAATTGTACTTGATTCGGCTAGATAGAGAGGATTACTACTTGCTGGGCTTCATCGCTCACCCCTTTATTGATTTTTGCAGGTCCCATCGTTGAAAGCTGAGCCTTTATTTGATACGCTTGGAATAGCTGGAGTTTAGTTTTAGATATTTTCTTTTGTTGATGAATTTTGATAAAACTCTTAATTTCGAGGAGCTGCGTCTCCATTATTTGAATGTGGTATTTATTAGTATTTCATTTGGATTGATTTAAAATATATTTATTGTTGCGTTTTAAGTTAAGATTATTGTTAAGTTAATTTTTTTTGGGCTGCGCGTTATTGATATTGTTGCCTTGCTGGCCTATGGGCTTGCGACATGTAGCACTTCGGGCCTATATCAGGTTTGGGGTGTTACAGAGGTGGTTTCAAAGTAGTGGACCCTCGCAATGTGTTAGGTTGAAAAACCTACATATTTCCAGGGGGAGTGATTTTGGGAGTTAGCTGTGGGTAAGAGTATTGACTAAATTTACTAATTTTAAAATTAAATAGAGAATAATGTATGAAATCTATGTTTTGTTTGACGTTTGGTACTCGAGGCTAATTGAGTATTTTATTTTATTCGTTATTAGTTTTGTACAGTGTTGTTGAGTGGGGATTTCTTTTTGTAGGGAAAATGCCGTCAAGAAGAAACAACCTTACTAACACTAATTTTGGCGTTAATGGTCTGACTCAGCTGGCTACTACTTTAGCTTAGCTAGTGCAGAACCAACAACCTGGACAACGTGGCATAGTAGCGGAATTTAAGCGATTGAATCCGCCAATATTTGAAGGGGCTACGAACCCTTCCATAGCTGACAAGTGGATTCAAGAAATGGAGAAGGCGTTTGATTTTCTAGGGAGTAGTAAGGCTAATAAGGTGACGTTGGCAGTTTACCAGCTTCAGGGTGGGGCGTATGATTGGTGGCTTATGGAGAAAAGAAAGCATGAAGGGAATCCTGAACCCTACACATGGAACATGTTCAAGGATACATTTACTAATAAATACTTTCCTAGAACAATTCGGGCACAAAAGGAGAGAGAATTTATTAGGCTCGAGCAAGGGAGCAAGACAGTTGCTCAATATGAAGTTGAATTCGTGAAGCTTGCCAAGTATGCACCGACCTTGGTGGCAGATGAGGCGGCGAAAGCGCGGAGGTTGGAGGATGGATTACGGGCTGACATAAGACATGGTGTGGCGTCTTTTGAGCTGCCCACATATGATGCGGTGCTCAATAAGGCGTTAGTGATCGAGAAGGGCTTAGAGAAAATGGAGAAAGGGAAGAACAATAAGAGGGATGAACCATCTGGTGAAGAGTCCAGCCATGGAGGACCTACAAAGAAGTTGAATACACAAACCACTAAGTTTAGAGGAAACCAATGGAATCAAGAGAACAAATTGAAGTGTTCAAGGTGTGGTAGAAACCACCTAGATAAAGAATGTCGTTGGAATAAGGGAGCGTGTTTTCATTGTGGATATTTCGGTCATAGGATTGCACAATGCCCCAAGAACCCTCCACCGAAAAGAGATGAAAAAGTGGAAGAAATAACATTGGCAAGCCTAGGACCAAATCGAGGACATGTGTTTCAGCTTTCAGGCAACCAAAATTAAGGTACGGAAACTCTTTAATTATTTGCATTTAGTAATTAGATAATGAATAGATCTTGATTCTGTGATATTCGTGTTTTCTTTGGAATTGTAATTTGGAAATTTGGAGGACCAAATTCTTTTAAGGTGGGTAGAATGTAATACCCGGTTAAAAATAAAATAAAATATAAAAGATAATAAAATAATATAATTAGATAATAGAAGTGTAACTAATAATTATGTATACATATCTAAAACCTATAAGGATAAGAAAAGTCATTCAAATTTAACAAACTTTTAATTTTAAAAAGGACTCTTTTACCTAGTAACCTATTTTACAAAGGAATTACATATATTTAAATAACTAGGGAGAGAGAAGAACGTATAAATTTATTTGGCTTTGGCGTACTGCAGAACAGAGAAGAAGAAAAGAAGAAAATTTAAAAAAGTAAATTTTGGTGTGTTTGTCAATATATATATTTATATTTATATGTTATGAATCATGGCAGCTTGTTTAATATTATGTGAATCAGTATTTATATATATATATATATATATATATATAGGGACCGGATCAGGTCCGGGAGTCCGGATTTTAACAAAATCCGGACCTTTTTTTTTTTTTTTTTTTTTGCTTTTTTTTTTTGAAACAACAAAAAAAAAAAAAAAAAATTTATGGAACTGAAATTTTTCCATAATACAGTGTTTTGGGCGTGATTTGGATGCCTATACCAAAACATTTCTGTACAGTCTGGGCAGACTGTACATACATTGGTTGGTGTGGGTGTTAAAAACACACCCAAAACACTGTTTTATGGAAAAATTTCAATTCCATAATTTTTTTTTTTTTTTTTTAGTTGTTTCAAAAAAAAAAAAGCAAAAAAAAAGAAAAAAAAATTTGGTCCGCATTTTAGGACCTGTCCGGACTCCCGGACAGGATCCTGGTTGTATATATATATATATTTATATATATATATATACTTATGAATCATGGCTACGGTTATATACTAATAAGTATAACAGAATAATTCTAAACTAATAACATAAAATATTTATTTTAATTTTAAAGTTATAGTTTAAATATTGAATATTTAAGTAATTATAATTTAGGAAAATCTTTATAATTTCAGGTGTATTAACTAAATATAAATTGAGTTAAAAATAAATAAATAAGGAAATAAAAATATGTTTGAGGTAGGATATTTTATCCTAATGATTTCTTTTTGTTCTAAATTTATATTTAGGATTTGTTCGAATAATATTTTCGTATTCGTAATATCGAGGTAAGTGTTTTTTTGAACTATTTAGTGTTTTTAAGATTATCGTTACTATTAAGTAAGTCTTATTAATTATTCGGATGCCTAAATGTACAGTTTCAAATTTCGTTATGTTTTATTTAAGGCTTCAATTTAAATTAAAATGCTATGTTTGGTTATTCAAAATTCGGATCAAGTATTTATTTTCGAACTGTGAATGAGATTATATGATTTTGAACTTTGAAAAAGTATCGTTTATATTACCGATAATATTGAGAAAAGGTTTTAAAATCCTCAATCTGACTATGTATAGAACCCGTTATTGATTGCGTTTAGTTCCGGAGCTAATATCGGACCTACTAATGCGCACACCTTTTAGATGCCTTTCGGGGAGCGCATTTTTATAGATACCCTAGTAGGGTGCGTATCATAACGTTATCGAACTTTTGGGTCGTGTTACAAGGCTATTGTAACCTTAGTTGCTTAGGCTGTGGATTAAAAGATATATGATATACATTGAAATCATTTTTCAATTGTTTTAGTTTTGAAAGCTTTTGTACTATTGTTATTGAACAAAAAGTTATTTCGAAAATGTGTTTTGCAAATTGTACTTGATTCGGCTAGATAGAGAGGATTGCTACTTGCTGGGCTTCATCGCTCACCCCCTTAATGATTTTTGCAGGTCCCATCGTTGAAAGCTGAGCCTTTATTTGATACGCTTGGAATAGCTGGAGTTTAGTTTTAGATATTTTTTTTGTTGATGAATTTTGATAAAACTCTTAGTTTCGAGGAGCTGCGTCTCCATTATTTGAATGTGGTATTTATTAGTATTTCATTTGAATTGATTTAAAATATATTTATTGTTGGGTTTTAAGTTAAGATTATTGTTAAGTTAATTTTTTTTGGGCTGTGCGTTATTGATATTGTTGCCTTGCGGGCCTATGGGCTTGCGACATGTAGCACTTCGAGCCTATATCAGATTTGGGGTGTTACAGAGGTGGTATCAAAGCAGTGGACCCTCGCAATGTGTTAGGTTGAAAAACCTACATATTTCCTGGGGAGTGATTTTGGGAGTTAGCTGTGGGTAAGGGTATTGACTAAATTTACTGATTTTAAAATTAAATAGAGAATAAGGTATGAAATCTATGTTTTGTTTGACGTTTGGTACTCGAGGCTAATTGGGTATTTTATTTTATTCGTTATTAGTTTTGTACAGTGTTGTTGAGTGGGGATTTCTTTTTGTAGGGAAAATGCCGCCTAGAAGAAACAACCTTACTAACACTAATTTTGGCGCTAATGGTCTGACTCTGCTGGCTACTACTTTAGCTTAGCTAGTGCAGAACCAACAACCTGGACAACGTGGCATAGTAGCTGAATTTAAGCGATTGAATCCGCCAATATTTGAAGGGGCTACAAACCCTTCCATAGTTGACAAGTGGATTCAAGAAATGGAGATGGCGTTTGATTTACTAGGGAGTAGTGAGGCTAATAAGGTGACGTTGGCAGTTTACCAGCTTCAGGGTGGGGCGTATGATTGGTGGATTATGGAGAAAAGAAAGCATGAAGGGAATCCTGAACCCTACACATGGAACATGTTCAAGGAGACATTTACTAATAAATACTTTACTAGAACAATTCGGGCACAAAAGGAGAGAGAATTTATTAGGCTCGAGCAAGGGAGCAAGACAGTTGCGCAATATAAAGTTGAATTCGTTAAGCTTGCCAAGTATGCACCAACCTTGGTGGCAGATGAGGCGGCGAAAGCGCGAAGGTTGGATGATGGATTACGGGCTGATATAAGACATGGTGTGGCATCTTTTGAGCTGCCCACATATGATACGGTGCTCAATAAGGCGTTAATGATTGAGAAGGGCTTAGCAAAAATGGAGAAAGGGAAGAACAATAAGAGTGACGAACCATCTGGTGAAGAGTCCAGCCATGGAGGACCTACAAAGAAGTTGAATATGCAAACCACTAAGTTTAGAGTAAACCAATGGAATCAAGAGAACAAATTGAAGTGTTCGAGGTGTGGTAGAAACCACTTAAATAAGGAATGTCGTTGGAATACAGGAGCGTGTTTTCATTGGGGAGATTTTGGTCAACGGATTGCACAATGCCCCCAAGAACCCTCCACCGAAAAGAGATGAAAAAGAGGAAGAAATAACATTGGCAAACCTAGGACCAAATCGAGGACGTGTGTTTCAGCTTTCAGGCAAGCAAAATTAAGGTACGGAAACTCTTTAATTAATTGCATTTAGTAATTAGATAATGAATTGATCTTGATTCTGTGATATTCGTGTTTTCTTTGGAATTGTAATTTGGAAATTTGGAGGACCAAATTCTTTTAAGGTGGGTAGAATGTAATACCCGGTTAAAAATAAAATAAAATATAAAAGATAATAAAATAATATAATTAGATAATAGAAGTGTAACTAATAATTATGTATACATATCTAAAACCTATAAGGATAAGAAAAGTCATTCAAATTTAACAAACTTTTAATTTTAAAAAGGACTCTTTTACCTAGTAACATATTTTGCAAAGGAATTACATATATTTAAATAACTAGAGAGAGAAAAGAACGTAAAAATTTATTTGGCTTTGGAGTACTGCAGAACAGAGAAGAAGAAAAGAAGAAAATTTAAAAATGTAAATTTTGGTGTGTTTGTCAATATATATATTTATATTTATATGTTATGAATCATGGCAGCTTGTTTAATATTATGTGAATCAGTATTTATATATATATATATATATATATATATATATATATATATATATATATATATACTTATGAATCATGGCTACGGTTATATACTAATAAGTATAACAGAATAATTCTAAACTAATATCATAAAATATTTATTTTAATTTTAAAGTTATAGTTTCAATATTGAAAATTTAAGTAATTATAATTTAGGAAAATCTTTATAATTTCAGGTGTATTAACTAAATATAATTTGAGTTTAAAATAAATAAATAAGGAAATACAAATATGTTTGAGGTCGGATATTTTATCCTAATGATTTCTTTTTATTCTAAATTTATATTTAGGATTTGTTCGGCTAATATTTTTGTATTCGTAATATCGAGGTAAGTGGTTTTTTGAACTATTTAGTATTTTTAAGATTATCGTTACTTTTAAGTATGTCTTATTAATTATTCGGATGCCTAAATGTACAGTTTCAAATTTCGTTATGTTTTATTTAAGGCTTCCATTTAAATTAAAATGTTATGTTTGGTTATTCAAAATTCGGATCAAGTGTTTATTTTCGAACTGTGAATGAGATTATATGATTTTGAACTATGAAAAAGTATCGTTTATATTATCGATAATATTGAGAAAAGTTTTTGAAATCCTCAGTCTGACTATATATAGAACCCGTTATTGATTGCGTTTAGTTTCGGATTTAATATAGGACCTACTAAGACGCACACCTTTTAGATGTCTTTCGGGGAGCCTGCATTTTTATAGATACCTTAGTAGGGTGCGTATCATAACGTTATCGAACTTTTGGGCCGTGTTACAAGGCTATTGTAACCTTAGTCGTTTAGGCTGTGGATTAAAAGATATATGATATACATTGAAATCATTTTTCAATTGTTTTAGTTTTGAAAGCTTTTGTACTATTGTTATTGAACAAAAAGTTATTTCAAAAAAGTATTTTGTAAATTGTACTTGATTCGGCTAGATAGAGAGGATTGCTATTTGCTGGGCTTCATCGCTCACCACCTTACTGATTTTTGCAGGTCCCATCGTTGAAAGCTGAGCCTTTATTTGATACGCTTGGAATAGCTGGAATTTAGGTTTAGATATTTTCTATTGTTGATGAATTTTGATAAAACTCTTAGTTTCGAGGAGTTTAGTCTCCATTATTTGAATGTGGTATTTATTAGTATTTCATTTGGATTGATTTAAAATATATTTATTGTTGGGTTTTAAGTTAAGATTATTATTAAGTTATTATTTTTGGGCTGCACGTTATTGATATTGTTGCCTTGCGGGCCTATGCGCTTGCGACATGTAGCACTTCGGGCCTATATCGGGTTTGGGGTTTTACAGAGGTGGTATCAAAGCAGTGGCCCCTTGCAATGTGTTAGGTTGAAAAACCTACATATTTCCTGGGGAGTGATTTTGGGAGTTAGTTGTGGGTAAGAGTATTGACTAGATTTAATGATTTTAAAATTAAATAGAGAATAAGGTAAGAAATCTATGTTATGTTTGAAGTTTGGTACTCGAGGCTAATTGGGTATTTTATTTTATTCGTTATTAGTTTTGTACAGTGTTGTTGAGTGGGGATTTCTTTTTGTAGGGAAAATGATGCCTAGAAGAAAAAACCTTACTAACACTAATTTTGGCGCTAATGGTCTGACTCAGCTGGCTACTACTTTTGCTTAGCTACTGCAGAACCAACAACCTGGACTACGTGGCATAGTAGCGGAATTTAAGCGATTGAATCCGCCAATATTTGAAGGGGCTACAGACCCTTCCATAGTTGAGAAGTGGATTCAAGAAATGGAGAAGGCGTTTGATTTGCTAGGGAGTAGTGAGGCTAATAAGGTGACGTTGGCAGTTTACCAGCTTCAGGGTGGGGAGTATGATTGGTGGCTAATGGAGAAAAGAAAGCATGAAGGGAATCCTGAACCCTACACATGGAATATGTTCAAGGAGACATTTACTAATAAATACTTTCCTAGAACAATTCAGGCACAAAAGGAGAGAGAATTTATTAGGCTCGAGCAAGACAGTTGCTCAATATGAAGTTGAATTCGTGAAGCTTGCCAAGTATGCACCGACCTTGGTGGCAGATGAGGCGGAGAAAGCGCGAAGGTTGGAGGATGGGTTACGGGCCGACATAAGACATGGTGTGGCGTCTTTTGAGCTGCCCACATATGATGCGGTGCTCAATAAGGCATTAGTGATCGAGAAGGACTTAGCAGAAATGGAGAAAGGGAAGAACAATAAAAGGGACGAACCATCTGGGGAAGAGTCCAACCATGGAGGACCTACAAAGAAGTTGAATACGCAAACCACTAAGTTTAGAGGAAACCAATGGAATCAAGAGAACTAACTGAAGTGTTCGAGGTGTGGTAGAAACCACCTAGATAAGGAATGTCGTTGGAATACGGGAGCGTGCTTTCATTGTGGAGATTTCGGTCATAGGATTGCACAATGCCCCAAGAACCCTCCACCGAAAAGAGATGAAAATGAGGAAGAAATAACATTGGCAAGCCTAGGACCAAATCGAAGATGTGTGTTACAGCTTTCAAGTAACCAAAATTAATGTATGGAAATTCTTTAATTAATTGCATTTAGTAATTAGATAATGATTTGATCTTGATTCTGTGATATTGGTGTTTTCTTTGGAATTGTAATTTGGGAATTTGGAGGACCAAATTCTTTTAAGGTGGGTAGAATGTAATACCCGGTTAAAAAAAACATAAAGGATAAAAGATAATAAAATAATATAATTAGATAATAGAAGTGTAACTAATAATTATTTATACATATCTAAAACTTATAAGGATAAGAAAAGTCATTCAAATTTAACAAACTTTTAATTTTAAAAAGGACTCATTTACCTAGTAACCTATTTTGCAAAGGAATTACAAATATTTAAATAACTAGAGAGAGAGAAGAGCGTAAAAAATTATTTGGCTTTGGAGTACTGCAGAACAGAGAAGAAGAAAAGAAAATTTTTAAAGGTAAATTTTGGTGTGTCTGTCAATATATATATATATATATATATATATATATATATATATATGTTATGAATCATGGCAGCTTGTTTAATATTATGTGAATCAGTATTTATATATATATATACTTATGAATCATGGCTACGGTTATATACTAATAAGTATATAACAGAATAATTCTAAACTAATAACATAAAGTATTTATTTTAATTTTAAAGTTATAGTTTCAATATTGAATATTTAAGTAATTATATTTTAGGAAAATCTTTATAATTTTAGGTGTATTAACTAAATATAAATTGAGTTAAAAATAAATAAATAAGGAAATAAAAATATGTTTGAGGTAGGATATTTTATCCTAATGATTTCTTTTTGTTTTAAATTTATATTTAGGATTTGTTCGGCTAATATTTTCGTATTCGTAATATCGAGGTAAGTGGTTTTCTGATCTATTTAGTGTTTTTAAGATTATCGTTACTTTTAAGTATGTCTTATTAATTATTCGGATGCCTAAATGTACAGTTTCAAATTTCGTTATGTTTTATTTAAGGCTTCAATTTAAATTAAAGTGCTATGTTTGGTTATTTAAAATTCGCATCAAGTATTTATTTTCGAACTGTGAATGAGATTATATGATTTTGAAATGTGAAAAAGTATCGTTTATATTATCGATAATATTGAGAAAAGTTTTTGAAATCCTCAGTCTGACTATGCATAGAACACGTTATTGATTACGTTTAGTTCCGGAGCTAATATATGACCTACTAAGGCGCACACCTTTTAGATGCCCTTCGGGGAGCGTGCATTTTTATAGATACCTTAGTAGGGTGCGTATCATAACGTTATCGAACTTTTGGGCCGTGTTACAAGGCTATTGTAACCTTAGTCGCTTAGGCTGTCGACTAAAAGATATATGATATACATTGAAATCATTTTTCAATTGTTTTAAATTTGAAATCTTTTGTACTATTGTTATTGAACAAAAAGTTATTTCAAAAAAATATTTTGCAAATTGTACTTGGTTCGGCTAGATAGAGAGGATTGCTACTTACTGGGCTTCATCGTTCACCCGCTTACAGATTTTTGCAGGTCCCATCGTTGCACCCCCTTACACTAATAATCATTTCATATATTATTTAAATAATATATAAATTTATTTTCATGGAAAATAATTACTAAAATCATTTCTACTATAAAATTAATTACTATAAAAATATACTTTATAATAATCAATAATTCTTAAATAAAATTATTTGAAATTATTCATGTAATAAATAAATTTTATTTATCACAAAAATACATACACATTATCTGGCACATATTTCCACTTATTTATATAGAAAATATCGGATTATTACATATGCTACATTATAGATGTACAAAGTTAAACAATACATTTCAAGTAGATGTACCAAAAAGAAGTAAATATCTAGTTGTTATTTTTTTGAAATTTATAAAACTTTGTTATTTTTACTTTAGACCCCCAAAATTTATAAAAGAAATTTAAATATATAATAATACTCTTTAAAAGAAAATAAGAAAGTACATCTCCCATTAATTTTAATTTGGTAAGTCAACTTAAAACATGGGCAATTCAATAAATAGAACACTCTTTTTATTTTCTTAGCAGTATATATATATATATATATATATATATATATATATATATATATATATATATATATATTAGGGTCTCTGTCTTAGTTTTTAGTCTGTCTACTCAAGGTTTTCATACTCGGACCGATAATCGAACCGAAAAAGATATTGGGTGATTGATCAGTGATCGAACCGTTATTAACTCAGTGACGTCATTAATATATAAAAATATTTATTATTAGTAATTAATAAAAATTTTAAAAAAACTCAGTTTTATGAACTAAAACATAATAATGTTGAGTTACAATTTTATTAAAAGTGGTTAATTTTAATATTAAAAAAAATTTGGTACAAAAAAATGGTTCATTATGCCAATTAATTAGTTTTACTGGTTGAATCACCGGTTCGACCAGTGATCAACCTGTTTTTGACCAAATCAATTAAATCAGACCGGAGTGTTGACCATTTTCAATTTTTACCGGTTAAATCGGTTGTTCGATACGGGTTTAATAACCATGCATCCACTATAAAAATCCATATATATACTGCATACAAAAAGTAATACTCCCTTTGTCTCAGGATAAAAGTCTTAGTTGACTTTTTGCGTTTATTAAGAAAGAAGATAAAATGACAAAATTGATTATATTTAAATTTTCATTTAAGTGTATAGTTTTCTGCACATGACTAGTGATACTTCATAAATATATATAGAGAATGGAAATATGACAATTAATAATCGGATCAGACTAAGAAGAAAGGTAAGGTGTTCGCGATTTCGAAGAAAAGTAGCATGTGATCCGTTCTAAGATGGCTCGCTTAGTCTTCTTCAATACATCACATCGTCAATGTCAATGGCTGCTAATGTCGCGACGAGGGCGCTACGGGTTGTTGTCTTCCTTTCTTTTTTTTTTTGTAATGGGCGAATTAGGTATTGTAAATAATGAAAAGCTTATTAGTGGCGCCTCGTTGAATGAAATAGGCTTTCGATCGGGCTACCGACTGCCTTCACTTACTGTCGGAGTCAAGATTGCGTAAGTAAGATAAGAGCAAAGATCTTATTATAAATAAATTATTATAGAAAATAGATTATTTATGATAAAGTAGATATTTAACTTAAAACAAACTAAAATAATAATAAAAACTTTTATCTTTGGAGGAATGAATAATTTTATTTTATTCCAAAGATATAAAAACTTCAAAATATTGGATCGAAAGAGTTGTCACAACTTTTGTCAAATATTTTATCTTTACGAGGGTGGTTAGCATTAAGTGAACGTCATAATAAGTTCATTTCATACCCAATATAATACTGACATACAGGCGAAGAGATCATCATCCCCTATTTATCAACATTGTATTGAACTTGAAATGAACTTACTATGAAAATTCACTTCATTCTAACATGATACTATCTTTACAGTATTATGCGCTCTCACCAGAAGATTTTTTCTGTAGGCTTCATCCATGATGTTAAAGACACGTGTCATGTATCATCTCGAGAATCATCACATGGCATGCCACGTCACTTGGCGACAACATGACTGACAATTTTTTCCAAGACTAACCTGGATTTAATCTTACCCAGAGGATAATGCAGAAGTATATAATGCCTCTAGGATCAAATTCCAACAACTTGGTAGAGTATTTTAAATAGTTGGAGTTGGCCAGTTGGTCCCACTCACGGCATCAACAATCTCACTACAAGCGATGCCTTTGCAAATCAATAGAGAACCGAAAGTTAGACAAAATAAAATAAAATACCATTAATTAGCAATGCTCTATTGCTTTTGGTCGGAAAGTAACCATATACTAATAATTTTATTACAATACTTTTTGTTATTTCTACAACAAAAGTATCGATATAAATGTATAGCGACAGTAAAAATCGTCGCTATATGATCTATAGCGACACTTTTGTTGTGAAAATAACATTTTCTGAATTTAACAATTCCCTTTATTATATACTCCCTCCGTCCCAAATTAACTGCTCAGTTTTGATTTTTTTAAGTCAAATTGACTATTTTTAGAATTAATAATTAAGCATATATAAATATATTTCTAAAATTATAAAAATTAGGATTAGTAATAAATTGTATATACTTTCTTTTGGTTATAATCTCTTCACCTATATTTTAGCAAAAATAGTAAAAAGATTAATTTTAAAAATGGTCAATTTGACTTTAAAAAGTCAAAACTGAGCAGTTAATTTGGGACGGAGGGAGTATAGTTTTGAAACGTGAACATGACAAAGTTTGGTTAGCAAGTGTGATTGATAAACCCCATGAAGATTAGTTATCCTTAAACTAATGCCTAAACTACCCAAATAGATTATCCATTTATAACAAAGATTATCTGTATAAAATATAGTAATTTATTTCTATAAACTACCCAAATAGATTGTCCATTTATAACGGTCTGAAATTCAATATTAATGTCATTTTGGGCTGCTCACTTCCTAGTAGCTATGTTATAGAATATTGAAAAATATATGTTTAATGGATTTCTCACCAACATGAGTTATTCAAAGCTTATGTCACATGCAATGAATTAAAAAACTTTAAAGGAATTGATTAGTTAAATGATTAATGTGGATTCTTAATAATTTGGACGCAATTATCGAATATTCACACTCATAAGATTGGTCGAGATTAGTATAATAAAGTCTTTTTATTTATTTATTTATATATAATATTTTTAATTTTTAATTTTTAATTTATTTTAATACAATTGATATGAGGTCTGGCATGTGAGAAGATCTTGCGATTGACTCCTCCAGCACGAGGTAGTAGACAAGTTTTCCTTCCTCCCCTTTCATGATCCAATCTCAATCTTTCATGATTAGTCTTTATGTTTAATTAATATGAAATTAATCAAGCTAATACATAGTAAACTATACAGCATGTTCTTCACGGATCCGGATACCATAAAGTTAACTTTATAGTAAGTTAGTCAATTGACCAATACAGTGGTGTCACGTAGAAAGAGATCACCTTCTGACCTGCGTGTCGACGCTGTATTAGTCAATTGACCAAAGTTAATTTCATGCTAACCATTCCCGTTCTTCACACATGAACGCCATTTTAGGTTTTTATTTTTATTATTTTTTAAAATAAAAAACTTTAAGAATACTTTTCTTAAAGTTTTATAGGACCATAGTAAGGTCAGCAATGTTAAAGATTTAAATGGTAGGTGATGAAAAAGTAATAAGATGAGAGTTGTTGAGATAAAAATATGAAGGTGTATATATGTGTGTATACAAGGTAAGAGAGGATTAGAAACAATGACATCTGAAAAAAGATTGTAGTGCATGGCACCAATAAAATGATTGAACATTGGTTGAGATGGTTTGATCATGTCTGACATTGATATTTAAAAGCCAGTGAGCAGAGAAGATATAAGAAGAGAAAGTTGATGCGATGAAACCAACGTTTAGCGGAGCAGTGCGGTGTGAAGCCATAAAATAAAGTATTTTTAAATGTAAAGTTTTTAACAAAAGTATTTTTATAAGAAAATTAAAGGGTCCTTTAAACTAATATACAACATTTAGAAAGTAATTACAAAAATAAAACATACACAACATAATTACAAAAATAAAACATAAGCAATATAACGCGCCTAAAATCACGTGTCATTATCCAGTCAGTTATCCAATTTCATATTTGAAATTAACCGTCCCTAAAATCATGCAAATTTGAAATCGGAACAACAGATCAACGACGGAGAAGACAAAAATACGAAGCCGAAGCCTCCTGTCGCGACTAAACTCGTAATCGGAGAAGACGAAGCCGGTTGTCGCGACGCATCTCTAAGATCGAAAATAGCATACAAAATCAACAACGCCTTCAAGACCAGTAACCAAATACTGCAGTGATTGTTGAATACAAGATCAACATCAACTTCGATCAAAAAATAATGAGGTATGTGAGTTTAAAATTTATAATAATATTGTTAGCTATTGTTACTACGAATTACTATATTGGTTACCTTTCTTAAGTTTTTTGCACTTAAAATGGTCACACGGTAAGAATAATGAATGTTTTGATTGCAATTGCATGTAAAAATGCACTTGGTTACTGCTTAACATTATATTGGTTACTGTCTAACTATGTCTATGTTGCTGTTTAATGCTGGATTGGTTAATGCATAATGGTACTAAATAATGTTGCATTGGTTGTTGACTAATAATGATTTGGTTACTATGTCCATTACATTGGTTACTGACTAATAATGAATTGGATATTGTGTACCATTGCTTTGGTTACTGACTAATAATGACTTTGTCACTATGTAACATTATAATGGTTACTGATTATTACTTGGTTACTGACTAATGCTGACTTGGTTACTGCTTAACATTACATTGGTTACTGTCTGACTATGTATATATTACTGTTTAATGCTAGATTGGTTAATGCATAATGGTACTAACTAATGTTGCATTGGTTACTGACTAATAATGATTTGGTTACTGTGTACCATTACATTGATTATTGACTAATAATGAATTGGCTACTGTGTACCATTGCATTGGTTACTGACTAATAATGACTTTGTTAATGTGTAACATTATAATGGTTACTACTGAAGACTTGGTTACTGACTAATGCTGACTTAATTATTGCTTAACATTACTTTGGTTACTGTCTGACTATGTCTATGTTACTGACTAATACTGATTTGGTTACTGTGTACCACTGCATTGTTTACTGACTAATAATGACTTTGTTACTGTGTAACATTATAATGGTTACTGATGAAGACTTGATTACTGACTAATGATGAATTGGTTACTGTTTAACATTATATTGGTTATTGTCTGACTATGTATATGTTACTGACTAAAAATGATTTGGTTACTGTGTTCCATTGCATTGGTTACTAACTAATAATTACTTTGTTACTGTGTAACATTATAATAGGTACTGATGAAGACTTGATTACTGACTAATGCTGACTTGGTTACTGTTTAACATTATATTGGTTACCGAATAACATTGATTTTGTTACTTACCATTACTTATTCTGTTGATAGACAATGGAGATGATTCCAGTTGTACTTTATTTCAACGGCACATGGGCTGATAGTAACCAATACACCAAATTTGAAGTTACTGGCATATTAGTTCCATCAACAATTTCGTTCAAAGAAATGCTAACCAAAATATGCAGTGCATTACGGCTAGACACAAACGCAACAACATTGTCAATCAAATTTCATATTAGAAACGATATTCCACCGATCAGTATATCAGATGAAGCAACCTTACAATTCTTTCTGGAAATGAGTAGAAAATCTGATGAACAAGGTAAATTCCCAATGATTGTGGATATTGAACACAGAATGGGACGCACAACGATCTTGCAAAACTTGACAAATGTAGAAGAATCTATAATTCACGATGTAATGCCAATCAGATCAACACAAGGGAATTCAGCACTAGTTCCACTAGCAAGCCAATCATGCCAATTTGGAACGCAATATGCTGATCAGCTTGCAATGGAAATTATTGAACAACAACGAGACAGACAACATGACAAATCATACGCAAAAGAACGATATGATGATGTAATATCAGATCCGAATGAACGTGAAGTAAAATTACATCAAACCTACACAGACAAAAAAAATCCTCTCACAAGCTATGAGTCTGCATTCAATCAGAAAAAACAGAAAACACAAAGTCCAACGAACAAGTTATAGAGACTTTGTGCTAGTGTGTGTATGTGATGAAAATTGCAAATGGAAGATGAGAGCATCAAGTTTCAGAAAAACCAGTATGTTCAAGGTTAAAGAATTCAATGATATCCACACTTGTTCGGTCAATGTATTATTGGGAGACCACAGACAGGCAAATAGTGAGTTGGTTAGTGAATGCATAATGCAAAAAATAACGAATTTGAAGAAAATATACACACCAACCGATATTATGGAAGACATGATGTCAGAATATAATGTGTCTATCTCTTACCAAAAATCATGGAGATCGAAGGAGAAAGCGTTGGAAAAGATGAGAGGAAATCCACACGACTAATCACTCATCCCATCATGGTTACACATGCTAAAGAAAACAAATCCAGGTAACACCTTAAAAACATTTATTGGTTTTATAGCATTATACAGTAACCAATATGATGTTCCACATTAACCAAGAAATCATTACACGATAGATTGTTTACCAATGTAAATTTTTTACTGATTAATATTGTATTGGTTACCTTCATGCAATATGCTGGTTACTGTATAATGCATTGGTTACCAAACATGTGGTTACCAAGCATTAGTCATTAATATTATTCAGTAACCAAAATAACATTAGTCAGTAACCAATTAAGCATTATACAGTAAACAATAAACTATTACACAGTAACCAATACACCTTTAGACAGAATGCATGTTTAGTTATTATTAGTATTACACCATTTGTATGCGGTTATTATACATGTTTGGTTACCTTACTATGCATGTTTAGTTACTAAATGTAATATACAATTTGTGTACCATTAACCACATGAACGGTTACCGATTACTAGTGATTTGGATACAGTATACTACTTGTAATTCTAATGATAGTTCTGATGTTTTATATCAGGTTCCGTCACAGCCCTTGAGTTGGAAACAAATGGTCGTTTCAAGTATCTATTCTTTGCCATTGGAGCATCCATTCAAGCATGGCACCATTATTTTCCAATCATTGTAATCAATGACACATTCATACAATCAACTTACGGGGGGACATTACTGATAGCAAGCACACAAGATGCAAATCGAAACATTATTCCGATTGCTTTTTCAGTTGTTGACAGAGAAAATGAATTGTCTTGGAAATGGTTTTTCGTAAATTTGAGAATTGCTTGTGGAGTTAGGGAAGGTCAATGTATTGTTTCAGACAGACATGAAGCCATTATACAAGCACTGAATTGTGTGTTTTCGGATATCATGCATGGTTCCTGCACATATCATATACTAAAAAATATAAAAAAATAGATTCAAAAAGAAAGGAGAAGAAGTTAAACAGGCTTACAACGGGGTTTGTAGAGCTTACACTATTGAACAATTCAACAAACACATGGCTGAACTTGATGCCATTGATCCTCGAATAAGGACATATCTGGAGGAAGAGGTCAAGTTGGTTAGGTGCACCAGGCTCCATGGGACTGTAAGCAAGTACTCAACAATGACTTCAAACACCGCCGAATCTATTAACAATGCAATCAAGTTTATCAGGGATCTTCCAGTTGCGAAAATGATTGAATGCCTACGTTGTCTGGTTCAAAGATGGTATTTCACAAACAAACAAGCAGCCATATCAACATTCACAACACTTTCCACAACAGCTGAGAGAAAGTTGCAATCTAATATCTTTAAATCAAAGATACTTAAGGTAATTAATACTCGATTTAAATTATTGCATCCTAATTTGCATTTGCAATCTACTGACTATTACTAACTTGGTTACTTACTAATGCTAACTTAGTTACTGTGCAACATTAAATTGGTTACTGACTATTACTGAGTTGGTTACTGTGTAACCATATAATGGTTGTTAGTTATTGCTGAGTTGGTTACTGTGTAACATTATACTGACTAACAGTAACTTGGTTACTGGATAAAATTATAATCTTTATTGGTTACAGACTAATGCTAACTTACTTAATGTGCAACATTATATTGGTTACTGACTACTACTGAATTGCTTACTGTGTACTTATATACTGGTTACTATATAATGCTTATTTGGTTACTGTGTAACATTATATTGGTTACTGATCAATTCTGACTTAGTTACTATATAACATTATAATGTTACTGAGATTTATAATTGTTTCTTTTATATTGGTGGTTACTTATTGACTAATATTGTATACTAGTTAATTGGTTAATGCATATTTGGGATGCAACTCTTAATCATATAATGGTTACTGACTATTGCTGACTTGATTACTGTGTAACCATATAATGGTCGCTGGCTATTGTTGAGTTAGTTACTGTGTAACATTATACTGATTACAGAAACTTGGTTACTAGAAAAAATTATAATCTTTATTGCATAATAATACTGACTAATACTGACTTGGTTACATACTATTGTTGACTTACTTAATGTGCAACATTTTATTGGTTACTAACTACTACTTAATTGCTTACTGTATAATTATATAATGGTTACTGTATAATGCTTATTTGGTTACTGTGTAACATTATACTGGTTACTGATCAATACTGACTTAGTTTCTATGTAACATTATAATGTTACTGAGATTTATAATTGTTTCTTTTATATTGGTGGTTACTTGTTGACTAACATTGTGTACTAGTTAATTGGTTATTGTATATTTGGCATGCAACTGTTAATCTGATTGTATACATTAGGTGTTGTAGGTTGAGACATCAAACTTAGTGATTTTCACTATTTACGATGTCTCTAAACAGTATATTGTGGACATCGAACAAAAAACATGCACATGTCGTAAATTTCAGTACCATGAGATTCCTTGCCCGCACGCTGCTACTGTTATGAGCAAGAGAAATTTGAGCTGTTATGATTTTTGCTCAAGAAATTACACTAAAGCAACTTTGGTCAAGACATATTCAGCTTCCATCATGCCATTAGATGACAAAGAAAACTGGGATGTATCAGAAGAAGTAAAAAACATATGTATAAAACCACCCAACACAAGAAGGCCAACAGGAAGACCAAAAAAAGGGAGGTACAAACACGGATCTGAAATCAAAATTCAAAACAAATGCAGCAGGTGCCAAGAAAAAGGACACAACAGAAAGACATGCAGTAATCCCCCGGTTTTAAGACCACTAAAAAGGGTCTGATATAGTGCAGTTAAATTAAGAGTATAGATACATGAATGTATTATTGTTTACTTTGAGTAACCATTAAACGATTGGTTTGTAAAATTTTTGATTGTGTATAGTAAAAAAAATTGTTATTCATTTATATATTGATTTCTGATTTCAATGAAACATTAACAATAACATTAATCAAACAAATACATAACAGTAACCATAACCGTTTTTAATGGTAACCACATATTTACATATCAGTAACCGTAACAGTTACCAGCTAATAACATAACAGTAACCATACCAGTTTTTAACCAAATAATTACATAACAGTAACCATAACAATGTTTAATGATACCCAAATAATTACATAACAGTAACCATCACAGTAACCACCTAATTTCATAACAGTAACAATACCATTTTATAATGGTAACCACAACATAAACAATCTGTATATCCAGCAACATATAATTAAAAGGTTATTGAAGTTTATGAAACCCATGCATACTCACACATGTCCACTTAACATATGACATATGTCCTGATACAATATTGTTACTCTGGTTACTATCAAATCATTATCTGGTTACATATTTATACATGATTGATTACCAACTGTATATTACAAAATTATAATTGGTTACCATTTTATACATGACAGTAACCATAACAGTAACCATGCCAGTTTTTAATTAAACCAAATAATTACATAACAGTAACCATAACAATGTTTAATGGTACCCAAATAATTACATGACAGTAACCATCACAATAACCACCTAATTTCATAACAGTAACCAAACCAATTTATAATGGTAACCACAACATAAATAACCTGTAATTAAAAGGGTATTGAAGTTTATGAAACCCATGTATACATAACACATGTACATTTAACATATGATATATGTCCTGATATAATCTTGTAACTCTATGGTTACTATCAAATCATTATCTGGTTATCCCTTTATATATGATTGGTTACCAACTGTATATTTCAAAAAAATTCAACAAACACAACTTAAAAAGAAACAAAATACCAACCAACAAACAATATCTCTTTCATTAATGCTAATATAATCAAATATGTAATCCCATCTACATAAGATCCAATGAACATCAAAAAATCATAAACCATACACAAATGTTGTGTATAACACCAAAACTTAAAAAAAATACACAATAAAATTAATAAAGACAAAACAACAAAATCCGAACTAATCAAAATCTGGAACAAATCTTCCTGGAAATTCTCTATCAGTATCATAGCCCTCCAACTGCTTGTTCTTAGCATGGATAAATAGGTTTGTGTATAACTTTTTCTGATACTTTGCAATGGGGAAAGGAATAGGAATCCGATCAAACTTCTGATGAATGACATGCTCAGCAAAACAAATTGTGAACATCCCACAATCACTGTAACAACAAACAACATATAACAAAAATCAAAAATAAAATCAACCTATATGTAATAATTAAAAAAATGTACACAATTTAACCCTTACCCCTCTACTTGTTCAGGAACCATCTCAGCAAATTCCAACTCAATTATATCGTCTTCGTCCTTGTTGCGATACGGGTCACTGCTGAAGTCAATGTTAGACCTATCCTTCCAAAAACCAGACTTGCGCAGCAGTATGGGAAGAATGAAGATGTACGGTTCATAAACATCGGATATTTTAGTTTGCATGGATTTCCTTTTTGGTTGTAGAGAATTGTAAACAGTTAGACACCTACGATGCACATTAAAAGACAACAACAACCAATGGTCCGGTGATGACATATGAATTGGGAACAACACATAGTCAACGTTCCTCCATGGTGTGTTGACATCCATAAACATCCCATGTATGTATTCAGCAACATCACCCTCCCCAGACAGAACAATTTTGTCACAATTTTTTTTTGTATACTCCTCGAAAAGAGCGGTGATCTTGCTGTGAAACCAACAATCCGTGGTCGTTACCCTTATAGGAACACTTTCAGAATGTCTTGCCAATTTACGAAAATAATACAAGGCAATATTGATGTGCTGAGCCAAAAAAAATTAATAGGATATTAACAGTTGTTGGAAAATGCAAGTATGTGATTAATATAACTAAATAATGTAAACATAACTACAAAAACATAATTTTTAAAAAAAATACTCACATCGTCGTCTAACCACTGCCCAGGCGTCTTTAATTTATAGAACCACATCTTCGAAGATATTGCAATGGATCCAAATTCAAAAGAAGGCATGATAATATCGTTCTTTCCAGGAAATTTGTCCGTCCTTCAATATAAAAACATAATATTAGTATACACACTAACATTAACAATTATCGTATTAATATACACACTACTACAAATCAAACTTGCACGTTCTATAATTAACATACTAATCAACCAACTTAATTTTAAACAGTACCCTGCTAACCAACAAATATTAAAATCATAACCATAATCAAATAGTAACTAATACATAATTAATAGGTAACCAAAACATAAACTAATATTAACCAGAATATAAAGTAATAGTAACCATAACATTTATTTAATAATAACCACACCATTTATTTAATATTAACCTTTATTAAATATTTAATATTATGCAGTAACCAAAACAGCATTAGCCAGTAACCAATTAAGTATTATACAGTAACCAATGTAATGTTACACATTAACCAATAAGGTCCCTGCATAACTGGACATGTAAAAGTTGCATTTCATCTTTAATATCAATTCGCAACTTTCCAAATTCTTTCTTCTTCAATTCAGACACTTTCTTCTCCAACGGCTTATACCGTACATCAATTGCCTCTTTCACAACAGATACATCAATACCAATGTTGTCGGACTTCACTTTTTTGTCTACTTTCTTGTCACCATCCTTCCCATTAAAAAGGTGAAAACCGCCCAAATCAAGCTGATCCTTCTCATCGGCCGTGGGAGTCAAACTGTTTATCCTCATCTGAAAAATAGTAAGTAAACTTTAGTATATCATCTAACAAACAATGTACAATTACATTAAAATAAACAGTAAATAAGGAATCATAAAACATAATCAGTAACCAAATACATATATACAGGTAACCAAATGTATAATAAGTAGTAACCAACTAAATGTATAAATGTAACCAAATGTGTATATGATTGGTAACCAACAATAATGTCATTAGTAATCTGAATGTAATCTAATCAGTAACCGTATTTGAATATTTAAGTAACCAAAAACATTGTTATTATTAACATGCATATAAAATAATCAGTAACCAAACGTGTATATAAAGGTAACTAACCACTTTGTTGATAGTAAACCTCTCATAATATTTTCATTTATCAAGTATATAACTAAAGGTGAAACAACATACCTGTCCGGAACAAAAAACTAATTCATTCAACTTTTCATTAGAAAGTGGCTTCATTAACTCCTTCCATCTGAATAAACGGACATCCGATGGATGCTCATCATTGCATATACCCCAAATTTTGAATGTCAGAATAGTTTCAAACATAAAAAATTGGAATACATACGGAAGCCCATTCAACTTGTACAATTTGGTGTAATGATCCATGTGAAAATTGTATGTTGAAACACCATTCTTTCCTTTCCTATAACGCCCCTTCAAAGAATTAGACAAAGAGTACTTTGTCATCTCAAAAGAAACTTTTCCCCAAGGAAAACTATTAACATCGCCGTAACACAAAAATTTAACCATTGCCCCATCAACGTAATTTTCAGAAAATGTGCACATAATGAAATTAAAGACCAAAAATATCATTGACATTTAATAGCCTCGTCATCATCATCAAAAACTGCCTTCCTATATATCCCACCTATACTACTATGTGTCACAGCTTCGTCACCAAAAAACTTACCAATAAGCATATTCTCCATACCTTTATATGGAGTTATATCATCCTCACCTTTCCATCTCAACCCAGATATCATACAAAACTCAGGCAAACCGAACCTGACCCTTTTCTCTCCGAACAAAAACCACATTTCACCGTCATCCCTTTGGTGAACCTCCCTCACAAGAGCGTGGTGAATAATCTGAGAATACATTTGGTGCTCACCAAACTCAAGAAAATTCCCAAAACATGTTGCCTTAAATTTATCCAGCTGACTCTTATTCATTTTTTTGCAATGATACTGGGGACTTCCATGTCGCACCAATATATCACTTTTCCGTTGAATTTTCTGTTCCATTCCTCGTAATAAAGATCCCATAACTTCAAGTAAACAAAATCATATTTACAAAGTTAACCAACCAATCATATGATAGTAACCAAAACAACATAGACAATTAACCAATATAGCTTTAGTCATTAAACAAAACATCGTTAATCAATAACCAATCCAGCATTAGACAGTAACCAAGACAGCATTACACAATATAATAGTTAGACAGCAACCAATAAATCATTAGACAGTAACCAAGATAGCATTATACAGTAAACAGCATGTTGCAAAAAGGTAACCAATGTAAACTGGTTACTTATTAATGCTGTCTTGGTTATCTTCAAGCAACATGTTGGTTACTGTCTAATACATTGGTTACCAACCATGTACTTACCAATCATTAGTAAGAAATATTATGCAGTAACCAAAATAGCATTAGTCAGTAACCCATTAAGCATTATACAGTAACCAATACAATGTTGCACAGTAACCAATACAGCTTTAGACAATATATTGGTTAGACAGTAACCAAAACATCATTAGACAGTAACCAAGACATCATTAGACATTAAACAAGACACACATAATACAGTAAACAAGACACACATAATACAGTAACCAAGACAGCATTACACAATATAATAGTTAGACAACAACAAATAAATCATTAGACAGTAACCAAGACAGCATTATATAGTAAACAACATGTTGCAAGAAGGTAACCAATGTAAATTGGTTACTTATTAATGTTGTCTTGGTTACCTTTATGCAACATGCTGGTTACTGTCTAATACATTGGTTACCAACCATGTGCTTACCAATCATTAGTCAGAAATATTATGCAGTAACCAAAACAGCATTAGTCAGTAACCCATTCAGCATTATACAGTAACCAATACAATGTTGCATAGTAACCAATACAGCTTTAGACAATATATTGGTTAGACAATAACCAAAACATCACTAGACAGTAATAAAGACATCATAAAACAGTAACCAAGACATCATTAGACAGTAAACAAGACACACATAATACAGTAACCAAGACAGCATTAGACAATATCCAAAACATCATAAGACAGTAACCAAGACATCATAAGACAGTAACCAAGACATCATTAGACAGTAACCAAGACATCATAAGACAGTAACCAAGACATCATTAGACAGTAATCAAGACACTCATAAGACAGTAACCAAGACATCATTAGACAGTAACCAAGACATCATAAGATAGTACCCAAGTCAATTTTGGTTACCTTCATGCAACATGATGGTTATTGTCTAATGCATTGGTTACCAATCATGTGGTTACCAAGAATTAATCATTAATATTATGCAGTAACCAATTAAGCATTATGCAGTAAACAATAACAATATTTAAATTAACACACCTTTAAAATTCGTTGAGTTGGAATTATCTTCTGGATAAGCACTTGAGCTTCATTCTTAACAGGGACATCAAAATCAGAATCTAATTGCACTTCGGAATGTTTGATATCACTATGTATCACCAAACTACTATCATTCTTACTTGATTTATTACATACATCCTTCCCCTTTCCCTTCCCCTTTCCCTTCCCCTTGCTCTCCACAACAAACTTCTTCAAGTTCTTAACAGAATCACCCTCCACGATCCTTTTTCTCTTTCCATCCTTCTTACTTGTATCATTCCTTGTATCACCCATTCTATACAAAACATAAAAACAACACAAACCAAAATAATGAATACTCCATTCTGTTAGTAAACTACTTTAATATATAATACATTAAACTTAATAAGAAAATACTCACTTGAAGCAATAATAAACACCAGAGTCGATCAATGGAGAAGAATAACGAGTAACAACGACAATGAACCAGACGAGTAACACCGACAACGACAATAAACCAGACGAGTAACAAGTAACAACGACAATGACGAACAACTCAACGAGTATGCCGAACAACTAAACAAATATGATAGAGATGAAGAACACACGAACACAGATGAACAACAATCACCGGAAACAATAGTTTTTAACTCCGATTACGTTTAGTCGCGACAGAGGAGAGAAGAAGGGTTTCAGCATGTGCAAAAGGGTTTGGTAACTGCAGAGTCCCGTACAAATGATAGGCGGTTATCACGCGATTCAAAAAAAAACTTTTTGCGATGTCAGCCAATTAATATTTATCCCTTAAATTAAGGACTCTTAATTATATTAGTATTGTAAATATATATGATGAAATATCATATTTTTGTAATTATTTTATTAGTGTATGATTTTTATAATTACTTTCATAAATGTATTATAATATGTAATTATTCCAAAATTAAAATTAGACCTGACAAAAATCGGCCCAAGTCCGCGGGTCAGATCGGCCAGCCCGTCAAAACGCGGGTTTTGGACTTCATTTTTTTAGCTCATCAAAACTTAGGCCGTTTTGTCCTGACTCAACGATAGCCTAACCCGTTTAAGTTCGGCCCATAAATGTGTCACAATTTGGTTATAAATCAGTCCAAGTCTGCAGGCCGGCCCGGCCGTTAAAACGCGGGTTTTGAGCTTCACTTTTTCAGCCCACCAAAATTTAGGTCGTTTAAGCCTGACTCGCCAATGACCCGGCTTGTTTTAGCTTACCCGGCCCGTTTGTCATGTCTAATTAAAATAGTATTTTTTTTTACATAATTATAAAAGTTTTTAAATAAAAATTTAAGGTATGTGTGTGGAATGAGATTTTTTTTTTAACAATTTAAGGATAATTTCTTACAGTGTGGTTTTGTCAAAAGTATAATTTTTTTTACTTTAGCTAAAAGTGTTTTTGACTATATCCCTACCCCTTTAAAAGTGATTTAAGAGAGTTATCAAATATCATAACACTTCCATATTTAATTTAATTTAATTTAATTTAATTTATTTTATTTTATTTTATTTTATTTTTAATCCATCCAAAACTTTCCCCAAATAAGTTCTAAGAATATTGCCAATGAAAATAGTGAGAGCCTGAGAGGAGGAGAATAGTTGCATGTATCAGTGACCGAGTAAGTTGAAACACTTTTTAATGCTTGTTAGTATTTTTTTATTAATTATATTTTGCACTATTTTATTTATTATTTATGATTTTATTAATATAAAATTTTCCTTTTTTTCGCTTTCTTTTTCTTTTGTGTTTTCCTTTTAATATTTATATAAATTATTTTCGGCTAAACATTTTTATATATGTTAATGTTTTTTTTTTATTTATACCTTGTACTTTTGTTCATTATTTTCTCCATGTTATAAAATTATTTTTTTTGAGTTTGATCCTACTTAATTTGTAAATTTTTAAAATTTAATTATGATGTAATTTCATTTTTAATTTCAAAATAATAATTTTGTACTTCAGTAATAATTTTTAGGTAGTTTTACAAATCAAAATTAAACAAACTCGCATCAATTTTAAATTTTAGAATGTTATAAATTGATTTTTAAAAAACTAGGTTCAAATATAAATTATTACCCTAAACTCTTCATTTTTTTATTTCAGTGATTGACCTTTCAATTTTTTCAATCAGGTCATTAAACTATCAATTTTTTTCACTTTAGTTCAATGTAGTTGTCATGTCATAAATTGATGCTGTTACTTGAACACGTGGCATGTAAAAGCCGATGTGTTAAAAAAATACTAGGCTTAATTATAAATTACTACATCAAACTATTGAATTTTTTCCACTTCGGTGATTGACCTTTCAAATTTGGTCAAATAAGTGATGAAACTGTTAATTTTTTCACATTGGTTCAATTGAAGTTGTCACGTCATAAATTGATGACGTTACTTTAACACATAGAATGAACTGATGATGTGTTAAAAGAAGATTCATTTTAAAATAAATTTAAATTATTTTATAAAAATTAAGAGGGCGTAAATGTAATATAAAATTATAATTTAACAATACAAGTTTAACATATTTTTAAAATGAAAACATCTAATTTAAGATGTAATTTTTTAAAAAGGAAAAAACTAAGTAATAATAAAAATATTATTACCACTATCATTAATATCTAAATTTGAAATAGTGCTATTAATGATTAATGAGATTAATGTTTTCGTATTAGGTTTTTAATATAATATAATAATTATTTTTAATAAAAATAAAAATAAAACACAATTTTTTGTAATAAAAAAAAGCGCTGTTTTTTGTAATAATAAAAAAAAGCACAATTTTTTTAATAAAAAAAACGTAAAAAAACCAAAAAAAAAACACAGTTTAAAAAAAAACAAAACAAAACGCAAAAAAAAAAAACCAAAAGCAACAACGCAAAAAAACATAAAAAAACGCAGTTTTTATGTAATTTGCAGTTTTTATTTTTGTTTATAATAAAATAAAAAAGAAGTTTTTTGTAATTTGCAGTTTTTTTTGTGTTTTGTTTTTTTATGCAGTTTTTTTAATAAGAAAAAAAACACAGTTTTTTTTAATAAAAAATAATAAAACTCAATTTTTTAATAAAAATAATTATTTTTAATAAAAATAATTATTATATTATTTATATAATAATTATATAAATAATTTATATTATTTATATAATTATAAATAAATAATTATTCAACTAATTTATATTATTTGTGTAATTTTTAGTTGTTTTATTTGTTATTTTACCTTTTTCTCCTTTGATCTCATTAAAAATATATATATATTTTACACATAAGCACTCATTTATCCTATTAGGATGTCACGTCAGCAATTTCTAACGTGGCAGACCCAATTGAATGAAATCAAAAAAAATTAATAATTCAATCATCTAATTGAGCCTTCCTATATTATATTATATGGTAACTATCCCATTTCCCAAAACGTGTTGCGCGTGTAATTAACGTAGATAAAACATCAATTTTTTTAAATTTAGATGAGTTGCATGTGTAATTACTAATTAGTGTTGGTAAAACATAAATCCTTTTAACTATAAAAAAACATGAACTCTAGTTAATTCAAACCTTTTCTCTTAGTTTTCCATCATTTTAATTTTAGTTATATATATATATATATATATATATGGCGGATTTAATGCATACCTCTTAAATACTATATTTTTATTAAAATTACATTCTTTTGGAGATTCTTTTAAAAAATAAGTGGGGTCGCATGTGACATTTTTGTAAATAAAATAAAAGTAAGTAGGACTACTCTCTTTTAATATTATTTTATTTTAAAAAATATCCAAAATAACGTAATTTTAATAAAAGTATATTCCCTCAGTTCCTTAATATAGGTCGTTTTAGACATGTGCACAAGAATTAAGAAAATGATTGAAAAGTATTAACTATAGTATCAATTGTCTATAATACATTTCACCTCACTTATCTCATAAATATGGATCAAAAGATTAGATGGAGTAATAAGGGGTAATTTGGAAAAAATAGTAATCAATTCTCCTAAATAACTACAAACGACAAATAATTAGGAATAAGAAAAAAAGTCTAAAACGACCAACATATAGGAATGGAGGGAGTACTATTTAAGAGAGGTATGTTATTTAAGAGATATATTTTAAATTCGTATATATATATATATATATATATATATATATATATATATATATATATATATGTGTGTGTGTGTGTGTGTAAAAAATGTATGTACACAGCTGTGTATTACACAGTAGGCTATAGTGACGATTTTTTGGGCTATAGCGACGGTTTCACCCGTCGTCGTAGCTATTCTGGGCTATGGCGACAGTTTACCGTCGCTATAACCCAAAAAATCTGTCGTCCTAGGCCTACTGTGTAATACACAACTGTGTATATACATATAACCCTATATATATATATATATATATATATACACACACACACACACACAACAAATATTTTCAACGAACTGGTTCACGACGAACCGACTATGATGACGGCTATGACAACGGTTTGAACTATCGTCATACCTAAAAACCGTCGACATAGAGCTATGACGACGGTAACAGACTATATATATATATATATATATACATATAGTTGGGATCGTAAGCTCACTCCTTATCCAAATCACCTGAGCTCACCCCCACTTTAGCGACGGATCTGGTGACGGTTCGGTCATACAATCGTCATCTATACTTTTAGCGACGGACAACATATATCGTTGCTAAAAGTATAGACGACGGTTATATGATCAAATCGTCGCCGGATCCGTCGCTAAAAGATGGTGAGCTCAGGTGAGTTAGATAAGAGGTGAGCTTAAGATCCGGACCATATATATATATATATATATATATATATATATATATATATCAATTCAATCCCCTTTTTCTATTAATAATAAAATTATTATTGATATATAAAATGTCATACTATTATATTTTGTATATATATTATACTTTGAAATTTAAAGTATACCATATAATGTGACGCCCCCAAAACTAGGTATACATCACCCATCTTGGGTCGCCACTTACATGGTACATAAAACAAATACAACTTAATAATATAACTGTCGTGTATAATATGACAAAACATAAACTGTGAGTTTGAATACAAATATTGTCTACTGGAGATTATACAAACTCAAAAGGAGTCCTCATTACAATTATTATCACACTATTTTACCAAATAGTGAGGATTACTAATACACCATCTAGGAACATCACTCTGTTCCCCGACTAGTCCCAGCTACGTTCTCATTTCCTGAAGAGAACAGTGAAAGAAAGGGTGAGCTCAACTAGCCCAGTAAGAAATATTAAGACTAAGATAATGCAGAATAATTTATCGTTAGCCTTCAACAGTGTTAAACTGATAAAATATAACAAACATCAAGTTTAACTGCAGCGGAACAAGCAATCCATTAGAAGAGTCAAGTGGGGAATAAAATCTACTATCTTCTATGATTTAAAAGGTTTTTCATCACTTTTATCGCTGGGACTCAGCTTAATAAATAATCCACATCATCGAATCACCCCTGCACTACGACCAAGGATATTCTTTAGTATCACGACCACGAATTATCCATGCACTACGGCTTAAGATAATCATGTTTTCATCAACGGACCTGATCATGCTATAAAATAATTCATCTTTGCACTACGACCAAAGAGAATCCATAGCCATAATCATACCAAAAACTGTCCATCAATGCACTACGGGCCAATGAGGACTTTTTCTACATCATTTGTAACATTACGGTTATGATTATACCGAATAATCCCTGGTCATAATCATACCAAGTCCATCTATGCACTACAGGCCACAGATGACTTTCAACATAATATAAACATGAGGATGATGACAATGATATAAGAATTTAATAAAACAAGTTCAAGAATTAGTTTATCCAGGAACTGATAACGTTCAAATTGTCAACATGATACTTCTTTGTAGAGTAAAATTCAAGAATGCTCAGAAGAATATTTCCATGAAAATATACTGGATGAAGCATAAATATCGAGGATATTCCACTAATTTCATGGAGTATAGAAGTCAAAACGTTAACCAACTGAGTGTAATAACGAATGGAATAACAAAAGAAATCACCATGCATGCGGTACTTCGCATAGACAGGTTATTCCAACAGAATAATAAGTAACGAAACCAGGTCAGGCGAAATTCGTACCGACAGGATGCTCCAACAGAATAATAAAGACGGAACCAGGTCCGGCGTAAATGCACGGACAGGATATTCTATCAGAACAATAATAAAGATGGAACCAGGTCTGACGTAAACGCACAGACAGGATATTCCAACAGAATAATAAAGATGGAATCAGGTCCGGCGTAAAATGCACAGACATGATATTTCAACAGAATAATAAAGACGAAATAATAGAAGAATGTCACCAAGTATAGGGTAGCCCGCGTATACAGGTTATTCCAATAGAATAATAAAGAATAGAAAAATAGAAGTTCTCTTCTTGAATACAAAAGAAATAACACCCCTTACGAGTACAACAAATAATATTCCCTACCTTTGAAAGAAGAGTATTCCGACTGGTAGGGCGAGGATATACTCGAAGAAAACTTATACTACGCTAAAAGCTTTCTTAAACTCTAAAGAAATACGCTCAAGATTATAGAAGAAGAACTCTCTCTATAGTTTCTCTCTCTAGAGTTTCAGAGAATTCGTAAGAAATAATGAATGAATGAGCTTCTATTTATAGAAAAATATAGTTTCGATAATTGCACATTTTGGGGCTCGAAAAATTACAGAACAATACCTCCAACTTTTCTTTGATTTTTAATTTAGTCCTGCAAGTATTATCAAACTTACACCACCTCCCCTAATAGTAAATAATGTAAATCATGTGAATCAATAGTTCTAGACTGAGAATGATGAAAAATATTTTAAGAAAACGAATCCAGTGAAACAAAATAATAAATATTAAGGATTCGTATTTCAGCTATTCCATGTCCAAAAATAAATCATAAATAATCATAGTGGAATAAAATTCAAGAATGATCAAAACATGGATACAATCAAAGCTAGTATCAATAATAGATATTTTGGACGAAAAACAAAAATTTAATTTTTTTTGTGAATAGTGTCGTATTCGTGAATAGTGTCGTATACGTGAATAGTGTCGTATACGTGAATAATAACTTCGACACCAAAAGATAGAAATTTCACAAAAAACATCATCATGCTTCGTGAATAGTACTCGTGAATAGTAACTCGTGAATAGTAACTCATGAATAGTAACCTCGACATGAAAAAGTTCCAAATTTGATTAAAATTCAAACCAATATTTCTGCATAATGATATTGAAGAAATAATATCATTTATAAAGAAAATAATCTCCCTTACATCAGAAAGAATAGTACTTCTGACTGAAATACTAGATATAGTGCTAAAAGAACTTGCACCGTATAGCAATACTCGAAGTACTAAAATACTCACAAAAATACGCTCGATATATAAAGAGAGAAAGAGAGAGAAATCTTTAATTTATGGTGTGATTTTCAACTCTAACCTAAGCACCCTATTTATAGAAAATTGCTTAGAACACCAAAGCAGAAAATTTAATATAATAATAATATATTATATATAAATTCCTATGCACACATTCAAGGATCTGAATTCAGCCATGCTTAACAACAAGTGGGTCCTACCAACCAAAAAAAACATGTTTTAAATAATTTTTGTAATAAAATAAATTCAGACCCAATATTCCGAAACTTCAATAATTCATAATAAATAGGCCCTTTTATTAGAAAATTCAAATCTTGCGTGTTTTTATAGGAAATTCAATTCTCTACAACCTTGCAGAAGAAAGTTTTTCCAAATTTCAAACAGAAATTGACTGAAATCCACATACGAACGATTTTAAAGGCTATAATCAAATTTCTGTCAAGAAATGGGTCCACCAACATGTTTAACATGTTTTAAACAACTTTTGCAATAAAAATACTCTTCCTCCTCATATACTCATATATCCCACATTAATTGTAAAAATATCACTATTATTATATTATAATAATATATTAAAATATTAATTTATCAAAAAAGATAAAATATCGGTTTTTAAAAATTGTCACTTTAAAAATTTTCTCCATCTATATCCACATAAAATAAATATTTCCCTCATCATATAAATCAATAATTAATTATTCACAAATAATATTACAGAATCACAATAATGACAATCAGGCAGTTCCCAGGAAAGAAGGGTCTTTCCAATAAGAATTTCTCCTTACTGGCGCGCAATTAGGTGACCAAACCTCTCGTTAGACAGAACTTTCTAGACATTCCAAATAATTTTTTCTAATAATATTATTCAAATAATATAAATTATTGCTTCGATAATAGAAAATATTGTGTAGTGACAATTATTAAAACAACAGTAATATAAAATATCAACGCAGTAATTATTGAATCAATAAAATACTGAACAATAATTACTGTAACAATTATTGAGTAGTTCCTTCTTACGTAAGAATCAATAATACTGTGTAAAACCGTGTGCTACTGTGCAACAATGCGTATTACTTTACTTTACCCACCGGGTATTCTAACAGTGTTAATGGTAACGATTACGCCGTTATTTATAAAAATTCAAATTTTTTATTTTCTTCATCTGAAAGTTATGTGTTATGGGGCCCACGAATGGTTGCGTCTTCGTACGAATATTCCCCAACAGAAAGAATATTCCACGACCAAACGAATATTCCCCGACAGAAAGAATATTTTATAACCACTTGCATATTTTGAAAAATAATTCATATATCACCCTTAACTTTAACTTTTATCAATTTAACCATTTACTGAATTGTAATTATAAGAAAAATTGAATACTTTTATTTCATAAAATTCGGGGTCTTACAGTTATGGGGATGAATTTTTTGGGCTATCGCGACGGTTCACTCGTTGCCATATCCGACTGTGATTGTAAGACCCCAACTTCTATGAATAAAGATGAATTTTCTATAAATATCATTTTTGAATATTATGAAATGAATTTGATATAATGTTATAGTTGTGGGTAATATTTATAAATTTTGTAAAGTACGGAAGTTGTTATATAATATTCGATTGGTTAGGGAATATTTGTACAACCGCACAATCATTAGTGGACTTCACAACGGAATTATTGTCGGATTTAGAAAACGACAAAAATACTTTATGAAAATAACGGCGGAAATTTTACCGTTAATTGTTGAAACACCCGGTGTTAAAAGTACAGTAATACGCGTGGTTGCATTGTAGCACACGATATTGATTATTGATGCTTACGTGAGAAGTCACTCAATTTTGTTCAATTATTGCTACAGTAATTGTTGCATAGTATCTCACGTTATTTGATTCAATTATTGTCAATATTTTATATATTATTAAATCAATAATTGAGATGACAAAGTTATTAATATTATTATTTGTAATATTAACGATTTAATATTAACGATTCAATTATTTGCAATATGTCAATATTTTATATATTATTAAATCAAGTAGAGATTTGGTCACCTAATTGCGCGCCAATAGGGAGAAATTCTTATTGGAAAGCCCCCTCTTTCCTAGGAACGACCTGGTCGATTAATATTATAAATTATAATAATGATGATAAAGTTTATTTTATTATTATTATAAATGTAATAAATCACAAAAAAATTTATATAAAACATAATACTTTTATAAAATTATTTGTTTTTATTAGATTTTAAATAGAATATATTATATTTTATTATGCATAGTATTTGCATAGTGCCTGCATAGTAAAATATTTTTATATAAAATAGAATACTTTTATAAAGTTATTTGTTTTATTAGATTTTAAATAGAATATATTATATTTTATTATGCATAGTGTTTGCATAGTGACTGCATAGTATTTGAATAATAAAAACTTTTTATATAAAACAGAATACTTTTTATAAAGTTTTGTTTTATTTGATTATAATTAGAATATATTATATTTTATTGCATAGTGCAGCATAGTATCCTTTCCATTCTCCTATAAATAGGATGTTTAGTTATAATTGAAAATCACACTAGAAGTTCAGAGAATTCTTCTTCTATAATCTTGAGCGTATTTCTTTAGAGTTTAAGAAAGCTTTGAGCATAGAAAATAGTATAAGTTTTCTTCAAAAATATCATCGCCCTACCAGTCAGAATACTCTTCTTTTTAAGGTAAGGGGTATTATTCTTTTGTATTAATGAAGAGAGTTATTTTCTTTCAATACTCGTAAGGGTTGTTATTCCATTCTTTATTATTATGTTGGAATAATTTGTCTATGCGAAGTACCGCATACATGATGAAATTCTTCTGTTATTCCATTCTTTATTATTCTGTTGAAAGAACATGTTTGTGCGATCTATCGCATGCCTGGTGAATCCTGTTGTTATTCCATTCTTTATTATTCTGTTGGAACATCCTGTCTGTGCGGATTACGCATGACCTGGTTTCATTCTTTATTATTCTGTTAAAACATCCTGTCTGTGCGGATTACGCATGACCTGGTTCCATTCTTTATTATTTTGTTGGAACATCCTGTCTGTGCGGATTACGCATGACCTGATTCCATTCTTTATTATTATGTTAGAATAATCTGTCTATGTGGATTACCGCATGGCGACAAAAATCCATTTGCGGTTTCATATATTCTATTATACTCAGTTGGTTAAAGTTTTGGCTTCTATACTCCATTAAATTAGTGGAATATTCTTGATATTTGCGTTTCATCCAGTATCCTTTCATGGAAATATTCTTCTGAGCATTCTTGAATTTTACTCCACAAAGCAGTATCATGTTGACAATTTGGACGTTATTGAGTTCAGGATAAATTAACTTATAAATCTTTAAAATTTATTCTTGAACTTGTTTTATTGAATTGTCATCATCCTAATGTTTATAATATGTTGAACGTCATCTGTGGCATATAGTGCATAGATAGACTTAGTATGATTATGACCAGGGATTATTCGGTATAATCATGACCGTAATGTTATAAATGATGTGGTAAAAATCCTCATTGGACGTAGTGCATTGATGGACAGTTGTTGGCATGATCATGACCATTGATAAATACACGAATATCCTTGGCCCGTAGTGCATGGATAATTTGTGGCCGTGATACTAATGAATATCATTGGCCGTATTACAGGGATGATGTGGATTATTTATTAAGCTGAGTCTCAGCGATAAAAGTAATGAAAAATCTTTTAAATTATAGAAAATATTAGATTTTATTCTCTACTTGACTCTTCTAATGGATTGCTTGTTCCGCTGTAGTTAAACTTGATGGTTATTATATTTTATTAGTTTAACACTGTTGAAGGCTAATGATAATTTATTCTGCATTATCTTAGTCATAATATTTCTTACTGGGCTAGTTGAGCTCACCCTTTTGTTTTCATTTTTCTCTTCAAGAAATGAGAACGTAACAGGGACTAGTCGAGGAACGGAGTGACGGTCCAGATGATAGCATTAGTAGTCCTCACTATTCTATAAAATAGTGTGATAATAAATATATTGAGGACTTATTTTGAGTTTGAATACTGTCTAGAAGATAATATTTGTATTAAAACTCATAGCTCATGTTATATATTTAAGGTTGTATTAGTATTATGTACCATGTATTTTGTAAGACCCCAAATTTTATGAAATAAAAGTGTTCAATTTTTCTATTTAATAAATAGTTAAATTGATAAAAATTTTAAAGTTAAGGGTGATATATGAAAAAAAATTCAAAATAAGCAAGTGGTTATAAAATATTCATTGTTGTCGGAGAATATTCGTTTGGTCGTGGAATATTCTTTCTGTCAGGGAATATTCATACGACGGCACAGCCATTTGTGGGCCCCATAACAGAATAACTGTTGGATGAAGAAAACGACAAATTTGTGTTTTTATAAATAACGGCGTAGTTGTTACCGTTAACACTGTTGGAATACCCGGTGGTTAAAATACAGTAATACGCGTTATTACACAGTAGCACACGGTATTGCACCAATTATTGAATCTTACGTAAGTAGGCACTACTCAATAACTGTTACAGTAATTACTGTTCAATATTTTATTTTTGATTCAATAATTGCTGCATTGATATTTTATATTACTGTTGTTTTAATAATTGTCACTACATAGTATTTTCTATTATCGAAGCAATAATTCATATTATTTGAATAATATTATTAGATAACATTATTGGCAATGTCTAGAAAGTTCTGTCTAAGGAGAGGTTTGGTCACCTAATTGCGCGCCAATAAGGAGAAATTCTTATTGGAAAGCCCCCTCTTTCCTGGGAACTGCCTGGTTGTCATTCTTGTGATTATGTAATATTATTTGTGAATAATTAATTATTAATTTATATGATGAGGAAAATATTGATTTTATTTGGATATAGATGGGAAAATTTTTTAAAGTGACAATTGTTAAAAATTGATATTTTATTTTTTCTGATAAAATAATATTTTATTATATTATTATAATATAATAATGGTGATATTTTTACAATGAATGTGGGATATATGAGTATATGAGGAGGAAGAGTATTTTTGTTACATTAAATGATTAACACATGTTTTGTGTGTCGGTGGACCCCATTTCTTGACTGAAATTTTATTATAGCCTGTAAAATCGTCCTTATATGGATTTCGGTCAATTTCTGTTTGGAATTTGGAAAAAATTTCTTTTGCAAAGTTGTAGAGAATTGAATTTCCTATAAAAATTCGCGAGATTCGAATTTTCTGATAAAAGGGCTATTTATTATGAAATATTGAAGTTCTGAAATTCCTAAATAATTGATTTTTGGAAGTTTTAAATATTTTATTTATGAAAAACGTTTTTCTTATTTTTTTTGAGTGGGTGGTTGATTTTTGAATTCATCTGATGTGCGTAGGAGATTTTATAATAATAATAATAATATTATTATTTTATTAAATTTTCTACTTTGGTGTTCTAAGCAATTTTCTATAAATAGGTGCTTAGGTTAGAATTGAAAATCACACCAGAAACTAAAGTTTTCTCTCTATTTCTCTCTTTATATTATCGAGTGTATTCTTGTGAGTATTTTGATATCTTGAGTGTTGTTATACGGTGCAAGTTCGTTCAGCGTTATTCCAGTCAGAAGTACTGCTCTTTTGAGGTAAGGGATAGTAGGGGATTGTAAGGGAGGTTATTTTCTTCTAAAATGATATTATTTCTTCAATATCATTATGTCAGAATGTTGGTTGGAAATTTTTATCAAATTTGGAACTTTTTCATGTCGGGATTACTATTCATGAGTTACTATTCACGAGTTACTATTCACGAGTACTATTCACAAAACGTGTTGATGTTTTTTGTGAAATTTCTATCTTTTGGTGTCGGAGTTACTATTCACGTATACGGCACTATTCACGAATACGACACTATTCAACGAAAAATTAAATTTCTTCTTTTTGTCCAAAATATTTTTCTGGATACTAGCTTTGATTGTATCCATGTTTTGATCATTCTTGAATTTTACCCCACTCTGGTTATTTATGAAGTATATTTTTGAATGGGAATTGTTAAAAGTACGAATCCTTAATATTTGTTCTTTTGCTTCACTAGATTCATTCTCTTTAAAATATTTTTTATCATCCTCGGTCCTAAATGATGATATAACTGAATATCTTTGGCCTGTAGTGCAAAGATGAATAATTTCTGATGAATATCTTTGGCCCGTAGTGCAAAGATAAACAGGTGTTTAGATGAACATGACCAACTGATGAATATCTTTGGCCTGTAGTGCAAAGATGACTTGATGATGAATATCTTTGGCCTGTAGTGCAAAGATGACTTGTTGATGTATATCTTTGGTCGTAGTGCAAAGATGAATTTATTAGTAGTATTATGAACATGAACTGTGATTTGGTATAACCATAATCTTTGATGTTTCAGGTGATGAAAATTATTTTTGTCCTGGATGAGGAAAGGAATTTAGAACTACAATTATGATTATGAGTTATATACGTGATTGTGGACATGAATTGTTGATTGATGTTACAAGAATAAAATATTGTTGGTGGACTTTTAACATGGATAAGATAATAGATTTTATGATCTATTTGACTCTTCTAATGGATTGCTCATTCCGCTGCAACCATGGTTGAAATTTTTTATCATCTACTATATGTTCTAAATCTCTGATTTATTACTGATGAAGACTATTGATAATTTATTTATCTTTATTCATAATATTCTTTACTGAGCTAGTTGTGCTCACCCTTCTGTTTCACAATTCCTTTCAAGTAATAAGAGAGTAGCTGGGTCGAGCGAGGGTAACAGGAGAATAAAACGGTGGTCTCTAGCTGTGGAGGTTCTCCCTAAACAGTTTTTGACTGTACATTTATGTAAGGAGTCATTGTGACGTGTTATCCAAGGTTGGGACATGAGTCACAGTTGGTATATATTTGTATTTAAACTCACAGTTTAAGTGTTGTTGTATTTTGCACGACAATTGTTGTAATAATGTTGTAGTTGTTTTCAGTACCATGTATTTGGCGACTCAGAATGGGTTGGATGGAATGGACCTATTTTGGGGGCGTCACAGTTGGTATCAGAGCTATAAGTAAAGAGCCCCAAGCCTCTTGCTGGTGACTTCCTGTTGATGGGGGATGCACCGAAGCCAGACTCTCCGTAGGGGACGCCGTTCTGCGGTGGCAAACTGATAGGTACCACTGTGAGGTGCTGTCCATGGTTGGGACATGAGTCACAGTTGGTATCAGAGCTTAGGGATATGATCTCTGGCGGAGATCGGGATTAGAACTAGGAGGGGAGAGATTAGTAAATCCTTCGCTAGTGTGTCCTACCTAAGATTATTTGTTGGTCAGTCATAATATCGGGATATTATGTGATATGTTAATTTGTTCAATTAACCCTTATTTTGAAGCTGTATTCTAGATTGATATCTGAAATACAGGAGATGAGAAATGGAGAAATCATGATGACAGGAAAGATGAAATCTGAGATGAAAGCAAGGTATACTCAACTCTTTGAAATATTAGGTATGTAAATTTCGGGGACGAAATTTCTTAAGGAGGGGAGATTGTAAGACCCCGAATTTTATAAAATAAAAGTATTCAATTTTTCTATTTAGTAAATGGTTAAATTGATAAAAAGTTTAAAGTTAAGGGTGAGATATGAAAATTTTTCAAAATAAGCAAGTGGTTATAAAATATTCATTGTTGTCGGGGAATATTCGTTTGGTAGTGGAATATTCTTTCTGTCAGGAAATATTCGTACTGCGGCGCAGCAATTTATGGGCCCCATAACAGAATAACTATCGGATGAAGAAAAAGACAAATTTGAGTTTTTATAAATAACGGCGTAGTTGTTACCGTTAACACTGTTGGAATACCCGGTGGTTAAAATAGAGTAATACGCGTTGTTGCACAGTAGCACACGGTATTGCACCAATTATTGATTCTTACATAAAAAGGCACTAGTCAATAATTGTTACAGTAATTACTGTTCAATATTTTATTTTTGATTCAATAATTGCTGCGTTGATATTTTATATTACTGTTATTTTAATAATTGTCACTACATAGTATTTTCTATTATCGAAGTAATAATTCATATTATTTGAATAATATTATTAGATAGCATTATTGGCAATGTCTAGAAATTTCTGTCTAATGAGAGGTTTGGTCACCAAATTATGCGCCAGTAAGGAGAAATTCTTATTGGAAAGCCCCCTCATTCCTGGGAACTGCCTTGTTGTCATTATTGTGATTCTATAATATTATTTGTGAATAATTAATTATTGATTTATATAATGCGAAAAATATTGATTTTATGTGGATATAGATGGAGAAAATTTTTTAAAGTGACAATTGTTCAAAATTGATATTTTATCTTTTCTGATAAAATAATATTTTATTATATTATTATAATATAATAATGATGATATTTTTATAATGAATGTGGGATATATGAGTATATGAGGAGGAAGAGTATTTTTGTTGCATTAAATGATTAACACATGTTTTGTGTGTCGGTGGACCCCATTTCTTGACTGAAATTTTATTATAGCCTGTAAAATCGTCCGTATATGGATTTCGGTCAATTTCTGTTTAGAATTTGGAAAAACTTTCTTCTGCAATCTTGTAGAGAATTGAATTTCCTATAAATAGTCGTGAGATTCGAATTTTCTGATAAAAGGGCTATTTATTATGAATTATTGAAGTTCTGAAATTCCTAAATAATTGATTTTTGGGAGTTTTAAATATTTTATTTATGAAAAACGTTTTTCTTATTTTTTTGAGTGGGTGGTTGATGTTTGAATTCAGCTGATGTGCGTAGGAGATTTTATAATAATAATAATATTATTTTATTAAATTTTCTATTTTGGTGTTCTAAGCAATTTCCTATAAATAGGTGCTTAGGTTAGAATTGAAAATCACACCAAAAACTGAAGTTTTCTCTCTATTTCTCTCTCTATGTTATCGAGTGTATTCTTGTGAGTATTTTGATATCTTGAGTGTTGTTATACGGTGCAAGTTCGTTCAGCGTTATTCCAGTCAGAAGTACTGCTCTTTTGAGGTAAGGGATAATAGGGGATTGTAAGGGAGGTTATTTTCTCCTAAAATGATATTATTTCTTCAATATCATTATGCCAGAATGTTGGTTGAAATTTTTTATCAAATTTGAAACTTTTTCATGTCGAGGTTACTATTCATGAGTTACTATTCATGAGTTACTATTCACGAGTACTATTCACGAAACGTGATGATGTTTTTTGTGAAATTTATATCTTTTGGTGTCAGAGTTACTATTCATGTATACGATACTATTCACGAATACGGCACTATTCACCGAAAAATAAAATTTCTTCTTTTTGTCCAAAATATCTATTCTGGATACTAGCTTTGATTGTATCCATGTTTTGATCATTCTTGAATTTTACCCCACTCTAGTTATTTATGAAGTATTTTTGAATGGGAATTGTTGAAAGTACAGATCCTTAATATTTGTTCTTTTGCTTCACTGGATCCATTCTCTTGAAAATATTTTTCATCATCCTCAGTCCTAAATGATGATATAACTGAATATCTTTGGCCTGTAGTGCAAATATGAATAATTTCTGATGAATATCTTTGGCCCGTAGTGCAAAGATAAACAGGTGTTTAGATGAACATGACCAACTGATGAATATCTTTGGCCTGTAGTGCAAAGATGAGTTATTGATGAATATCTTTGGCGTGTAGTGTAAAGATGACTTTTGATGTATATCTTTGGCCGTAGTGCAAAGATGAATTTATTAGTAGGATTATGAACATGAACTGTGATTTGGTATAACCATAATCTTTGATGTTTCAGGTGATGAAAATTATTTTTGTCCTGGATGAGGAAAGGAATTTAGAACTACAATTATGATTATGAGTTGTATACGTGATTGTGGACAGGAATTATTGATTGATGTTACAGGGAAAAAACATTGTTGGTGGAATTTTAACATGGAGAAGATAATAGATTTTATGGTCTATTTGACTCTTCTAATGGATTGCTCATTCCGCTGCAACTATGGTTGAAAATTTTTATTATCTACTATATGTTCTAAATCTTTGATTTATTACTGATGAAGACTATTGATAATTTATTTATCTTTAGTCTTAATATTCTTTACCGAGCTAGTTGTGCTCACCCTTCTGTTTCACAATTCCTTTCAGGTAATAAGAGTGTAGCTGGGTCGAGCGAGGGTAACTGGAGAATAGAATGGTCGTCTTTCGCTGTGGAGGTTCTCCCTAAACAGTTTTTGACTGTACCTTTATGTAAGGTGTCATGGTGACGTGCTATCCAAGGTTGGGACATGAGTCACAATTGGTATATATTTGTATTTAAACTCACAATTTAAGTGTTGTTGTATTTTGCACGGAAATTATTGTAATAAAGTTGTAGTTATTTTCTGTACCATGTATTTGGCGACTCAGAATGGGTTGGAAGGAATGGAACTATTTTGGGGGCGTCACAGTTGGTATCAGAGCTATAAGTAAAGAGCCCCAAGCCTCTTGTTGGTGACTTCTTGTTGATGGGGGATGCACAGAAGCCAGACTCTCCGTAGGGGACACCGTTCTGCGGTGGCAAACTGATAGGTACCACTGTGAGGTGTTTTCCATGGTTGGGACATGAGTCACAGTTGGTATCAGAGCTTAGGGATATGATCTCTGACGGAGATCGGGATTAGAACTAGGAGGGGAAAGATGAGTAAATCCTTCGCTAGTGTGTCCTACCTAAGCTTATTTGTTGGTCAATCATAATATCGGGATATTATGTGATATGTTAATTTGTTCAATTAACCCTTGTTTTGATGTTGTATTCTAGATTGATATCTGAAATATAAGAGATGAGCAATGGAGAAATCATGATGACATAGAAGATGAAATCTGAGAAGAAAGCAAGGTATTCTCAACTCTTTGAAATATCAGGTACGCAAATTTCGTGGACGAAATTTCATAAGGAGGGGAGATTGTAAGACCCCAAATTTTATGAAATAAAAGTATTCAATTTTTCTATTTAGTAAATGATTAAATTGATAAAAAGTTTAAAGTTAAGGGTGATATATGAAAATTTTTCAAAATAAGCAAGTGGTTATAAAATATTCATTGTTGTCGGGAAATATTCGTTTGGTCGTGGAATATTCTTTCTTTCAGGGAATATTCATACGACGGCGCAGCCATTTGTGGGCCCCATAACAGAATAACTGTCGGATGAAGAAAAAGACAAATTTGAGTTTTTATAAATAACGGTGTAGTTGTTACCATTAACACTGTTGGAATACCCGGTGGTTAAAATACAGTAATACGCGTTGTTGCACAGTAGAACACGGTATTGCACCAATTATTGATTCTTACGTAAGAAGGCACTACTCAATAATTGTTACAGTAATTACTGTTCAATATTTTATTTTTGATTCAATAATTTCTGCGTTGATATTTTATATTACTATTGTTTTAATAATTGTTATTACATAGTATTTTTCATTATTGAAGCAATAATTCATATTATTTGAATAATATTATTAGATAGCATTATTGGTCACCTAATTGCGCGCCAGTAAGGAAAAATTCTTATTGGAAAGCCCCATCTTTTCTGGGAACTGCCTGGTTGTCATTATTGTGATTTTGTAATATTATTTGTGAATAATTAATTATTGATTTATATGATGAGAAAAATATTGATTTTATGTGGATATAGATGGAGAAAATTTTTTAAAGTGACAATTGTTAAAAATTGATATTTTATATTTTCTGATAAAATAATATTTTATTATATTATTATAATTTAATAATGGTGATATTTTTACAATGAATGTGGGATATATGAGTATATGAGGAGGAAGAGTATTTTTATTGCATTAAATGATTAACACATGTTTTGTGTGTCGGTGGACCCCATTTCTTGACTGAAATTTTATTATAGCCTGTAAAATCGTCCGTATGTGGATTTCGGTTAATTACTGTTTGAAATTTGGAAAATCTTTCTTCTGCAAAGTTGTAGAGAATTGAATTTCCTATAAAAAGCCACGTGATTCGAATTTTCTGATAAAAGGCTATTTATTATGAGATATTGAAGTTCTGAAATTCCTAAATAATTAATTTTTGGAAGTTTTAAATATTTTATTTATGAAAAACGTTTTTCTTATTTTTTTGAGTGGGTGGTTGATGTTTGAATTCAGCTGATGTGCGTAGGAGATTTTATAATAATAATAATATTATTATTTTATTAAATTTTCTACTTTGGTGTTCTAAGCAATTTCCTATAAATAGGTGCTTAGGTTAGAATTGAAAATCACACCAAAAACTGAAGTTTTCTCTCTATTTCTCTCTCTATATTATCGAGTGTATTCTTGTGAGTATTTTGATATCTTGAGTGTTGCTATACGGTGCAAGTTTGTTCAGCGTTATTCTAGTCAGAAGTACTGCTCTTTTGAGGTATGGGATAATAAGGGATTGTAAGAGAGGTTATTTTCTTCTCAAATGATATTATTTCTTCAATATCATTATGCCAGAATGTTGGTTGGAAATTTTTATCAAATTTGGAACTTTTTTATGTCGGGGTTACTATTTATGAGTTACTATTCACGAGTTACTATTCACAAGTACTATTCACGAAACGTGATAATGTTTTTTGTGAAATTTATATCTTTTGGTGTCGGAGTTACTATTCACGTATACGACACTATTCACGAATACGACACTATTCATCGAAAAATAAAATTTTTTCTTTTTGTCCAAAATATCTATTCTGGATACTAGATTTGATTGTATCCATGTTTTGATCATTCTTGAATTTTACCCCACTCTGGTTATGTATGAAGTATTTTTGAATGGGAATTGTTTAAAGTACAAATACTTAATATTTGTTCTTTTGCTTCACTGGATTCATTCTTTTTAAAATATTTTTCATCATCCTCAGTCCTAAATGATGATATAACTGAATATTTTTGGCCTGTAGTGCAAAGATGAATGATTTCTGATGAATATCTTTGGCCGTAGTGCAAAGATAAATAGGTGTTTAGATGAACATGGCCAACTGATGAATATCTTTGGCCTGTAGTTCAAAGATGACTTGTTGATGAATATCTTTGGCCTGTAGTGCAAAGATGACTTGTGATGTATATCTTTGGCCGTAGTGCAAAGATGAATTTATTAGTAGGATTATGAACATGAACTGTGATTTGGTATAACCATAATCTTTGATGTTTCAGGTGATGGAAATTATTTTTGTCCTGGATGAGGAAAGGAATTTAGAACTACAATTATGATTATGAGTTGTATACGTGATTGTGGACATGAATTGTTGATTGATGTTACAGGATAAAACATTGTTGGTGGACTTTTAACATGGAGAAGATAATAGATTTTATGGTCTATTTGACTCTTCTAATGGATTGCTCATTCCGCTGCAACTATGGTTGAAATTTTTTATTATCTACCATATGTTCTAAATCTTTGATTTATTACTGATGAAGACTATTGATAATTTATTTATCTTTAGTCATAATATTCTTTACTGAGCTAGTTGTGCTCACCCTTCTGTTTCACAATTCCTTTCAGGTAATAAGAGAGTAGCTGGGTCGAGCGAGGGTAACAGGAGAATAAAACGGTGGTCTCTAGCTGTGGAGGTTCTCCCTAAACAGTTTTTGACTGTACCTTTATGTAAGGTGTCATTGTGACGTACTATCCAAGAATGGGACATGAGTCACAGTTGGTATATATTTGTATTTAAACTCACAGTTTAAGTGTTGTTGTATTTTGCACGACAATTGTTGTAATAATGTTGTAGTTGTTTTCAGTACCATGTATTTGGCGACTCAGAATGGGTTGGATGGAATGGACCTATTTTGGGGGCGTCACAGTTGGTATCAGAGCTATAAGTAAAGAGCCCCAAGCCTCTTGCTGGTGACTTCCTGTTGATGGGGGATGCACCGAAGCCAGACTCTCCGTAGGGGACGCCGTTCTGCGGTGGCAAACTGATAGGTACCACTGTGAGGTGCTGTCCATGGTTGGGACATGAGTCACAGTTGGTATCAGAGCTTAGGGATATGATCTCTGGCGGAGATCGGGATTAGAACTAGGAGGGGAGAGATTAGTAAATCCTTCGTTAGTGTGTCCTACCTAAGCTTATTTGTTGGTCAGTCATAATAACGGGATATTATGTGATATGTTAATTTGTTCAATTAACCCTTGTTTTGATGCTGTATTCTAGATTGATATCTGAAATATAGGAGATGAGCAATGGAGAAATCATGATGACAGGGAAAATGAAATTTGAGATGAAAGCAAGGTATTCTCAACTCTTTGAAATATCAGGTACTCAAATTTCGTGGACGAAATTTCATAAGGAGAGGAGATTGTAAGACCCCAAATTTTATGAAATAAAAGTATTCAATTTTTCTATTTAGTAAATGGTTAAATTGATAAAAAGTTTAAAGTTAAGGGTGATATATGAAAAATTTTCAAAATAAGCAAGTGGTTATAAAATATTCATTGTTGTCGGGGAATATTCGTTTGGTCGTGGAATATTCTTTCTGTCAGGGAATATTCGTACGACGGCGCAGCCATTTACGGGCCCCATAACATAATAACTGTCGGATGAAGAAAAAGACAAATTTGAGTTTTTATAAATAACGGCGTAGTTGTTACCGTTAACACTGTTAGAATACCCGGTGGTTAAAATACAGTAATACGCGTTGTTGCACAGTAGCACACGGTATTGCACCAATTATTGATTCTTACGTAAGAAGGCACTACTCAATAATTGTTACAGTAATTACTGTTCAATATTTTATTTTTGATCCAATAATTGCTGCGTTGATATTTTATATTACTGTTGTTTTAATAATTGTCATTACATAGTATTTTTCATTATCGAAGCAATAATTCATATTATTTGAATAATATTATTAGATAGCATTATTGGCAATGTCTAGAAAGTTCTGTCTAAGGAGAGGTTTGATCACCTAATTGCGTGCCAGTAAGGAAAAATTCTTATTGGAAAGCCTCCTCTTTTCTGGGAACTGCCTGGTTGTCATTATTGTGATTTTGTAATATTATTTGTGAATAATTAATTATTGATTTATATGATGAGAAAAATATTGATTTTATGTGGATATAGATGGAGAAATTTTTTTAAAGTGACAATTGTTAAAAATTGATATTTTATATTTTCTGATAAAATAATATTTTATTATATTATTATAATTTAATAATGGTGATATTTTTACAATGAATGTGGGATATATGAGTATATGAGGAGGAAGAGTATTTTTGTTGCATTAAATTATTAACACATGTTTTGTGTGTCGGCGGTCCCCATTTCTTGACTGAAATGTTATTATAGCATGTAAAATCGTCCGTATGTGGATTTCGGTCAATTTCTGTTTGGAATTTGGAAAATTTTTCTTCTGCAAAGTTGTAGAGAATTGAATTTCCTATAAAAAGTCACGAGATTCGAATTTTCTGATAAAAGGCTATTTATTATGAAATATTGAAGTTCTGAAATTCCTAAATAATTAATTTTTGGAAGTTTTAAATATTTTATTTATGAAAAACGTTTTTCTTATTTTTTTGAGTGGGTGGTTGATGTTTGAATTCAGCTGATGTGTGTAGGAGATTTTATAATAATAATAATAATAATAATAATAATATTTTATTAAATTTTCTACTTTGGTGTTCTAAGCAATTTCCTATAAATAGGTGCTTAGGTTAGAATTGAAAATCACACCAGAAACTGAAGTTTTCTCTCTATTTATCTCTCTATATTATCGAGTGTATTCTTGTGAGTATTTTGATATCTTGAGTGTTGCTATACGGTGCAAGTTCATTCAGCGTTATTCCAGTCAGAAGTACTGCTCTTTTGAGGTAAGGGATAGTAAGAGAGGTTATTTTCTTCTAAAATAATATTATTTCTTCAATATCATTATGCCAGAATGTTGGTTGGAAATTTTTATCAAATTTGAAACTTTTTCATGTCGGGGGTACTATTCATGAGTTACTATTCACGAGTTACTATTCACGAGTACTATTCACAAAATGTGATGATGTTTTTTGTGAAATTTCTATCTTTTGGTGTCGGAGTTACTATTCACGTATACGGCACTATTCACCGAAAAATAATATTTCTTCTTTTTATTCAAAATATCTATTCTGGATACTAGCTTTGATTGTATCCAAATTTTTGATCATTCTTGAATTTTACCCCACTCTGGTTATTTATAAAGTATTTTTTAATAGAAATTGTTTAAAAGTACAAATCTTTAATATTTGTTCTTTTGCTTCACTGAATTCGTTCTCTTTAAAATATTTTTCATCATCCTCAGTCCTAAAGGATGATATAACTGAATATCTTTGGCCTGTAGTGCAAAGATGAATGATTTCTGATGAATATCTTTGGCCCGTAGTGCAAAGATGAACAGGTGTTTAGATGAACATCACCAACTGATGAATATCTTTGGCCTGTAGTGCAAAGATGACTTGTTGATGAATATCTTTGGCCTGTAGTGCAAAGATGACTTGTTGATGTATATCTTTGGCCGTAGTGCAAAGATGAATTTATTAGTAGGATTATGAACATGAACTGTGATTTGGTATAACCATAATCTTTGATGTTTCAGGTGATGAAAATTATTTTTGTCCTGGATGAGGAAAGGAATTTAGAACTACAATTATGATTATGAGTTATATACGTGATTGTGGACATGAATTGTTGATTGATGTTACAGAGATAAAATATTATTGGTGGACTTTTAACATGGGGAAGATAATAAATTTTATGGTCAATTTGACTCTTCTAATGGATTGCTCATTCCGCTGCAACTATGGTTGAAATTTTTTATCATCTACCATATGTTCTAAATCTCTGATTTATTACTGATGAAGACTATTGATAATTTATTTATCTTTAGTCATAATATTCTTTACTGAGCTAGTTGTGCTCATCCTTCTGTTTCACAATTACTTTCAGGTAATAAGAGTGTAGCTGGGTCGAGCGAGGGTAACAGGAGAATAGAACGGTGGTATCTAGCTGTGGAGGTTTTCCCTAAACAGTTTTGACTGTACCTTTATGTAAGGTGTCATTGTGACGTGTTATCCAAGGTTGGGACATGAGTCACAATTGGTATATATTTGTATTTAAACTCACAGTTTAAGTGTTGTTGTATTTTGCACGACAATTGTTGTAATAAAGTTGTAGTTATTTTCTGTACTATATCTTTGGCGACTCAGAATGGGTTGGATGGAATGGTCCTATTTTGGGGGCGTCACATATTTGGTGACTCAGAATAGGTTATGTATACCTATTTTGGGGAGTCACAGTGTAATACACAGCTGTGTACATACATTTTTTTCTTATATTAAATATTAATTTATTTCTTTTTCATCTTTTTCAATAAATTAAAAAAAATAATTTAAAAAGTTTTTATACAATGATTTGATAATCAGTTAGACCATCAAGGTTGTACATATATTCTTCTCTTATATTAAATATTAATTTATTTCTTTTTCATCTCTTTTAATAAATTAAAAAAAAATAATTTAAATATTTTTATACTCACTTTGATCAATTACAATGCAGTAATCACATTTTTAATCTGTATTTTTTTCTTTAAACATCAATTAAAAAAAGAATATAGGGAGTATATTTTATGCATAAATTATATTCAATCAACCCAAATAACGAAAGCTAGCATGCTTGGGATAGTTTAAAAAATGTAATTATTCTGACCATCTGTCTCTTAATACAAGTTATTTTAGAATTATGCATAAATATTAAAAAAATAATTATATAAATTAAATAGAATATTAATTGTCTATATTATCCTTGTATTAAAAAAAGAGGGTTATTTATTGGACAAAAAATAGTAAAAATATAATACTTGGGATAATATTGAAAACTAAACAATTAATTTTTACTTGAAATTATCAAATGACAAATATTAAAAGAGAAAAATATTTCTCAAAAACGATTTATATTAAGGGACATATAAAATACTATTTATTTATTTATTATTATAATCGGTTTTAAATACAAATTACTAATGTACAATTACGTTGTTTCCTAATGACATTTGTAATTGATTTCTAAACAAAACTCTTTTTCCCTTAAAAATGGGAACTCTGGTTTAATCCGAACTCTTTTTGTCAGATTTCCATCATTTTAGCGTAATCTAATCCAATATATTCTATATCCAGTCCAACGATAAAAAAAAGAATATTCTTTTCAATTCCAACTAATCTCTACTATCTACAATATCGCTCAATTATGTACAAGCCAAACAGGCCCTTAAGTCTGTTTTACCACTACTAGTTGCCTGTTACATCCACCGGTTCTAGATTAACGTCGCTACTTGCGAAACTATTTCCCCTAATTATTTTTTTGTCAGATAGAGAAACCATAGAAATTAGGTTTATCTCAAATAGTTAGGGCTTTCAAATTTGTGGGTTCTTCTTCCTACTAATTGGGGATTTGGGGTTTCGGCAAATTGATTGGGGATGGAGGAATCAGAGCAGTGTAAGCTTTTTGTAGGAGGAGTTTCGTGGGTAACAACTGAAGAGATTTTGATGGAACACTTCAGCAAGTACGGAACAGTGGCGAATACTGTAATAGCTAGAGATCGAAATACAGGAAGCCCAAGAGGGTTTGCGTTTGTTTCCTTTACTGATTCATCTGCTGTAGCTAAAGCTCTTGAAGAAGAAACGCATAACATTCTTGGTAGAACGGTCTGTTCCCATTTAATTCCCCTTTTTTGTGTTATTTTTTTTGTTGGGTTTTGTTAATTAAGCTTTAATTTATGTTGTATATCTTGGTAGATTGGAGTTCCATGTTTTGCTGGGTGTGTGTTTTTGGTTGTTTTCTTGGGAATTAAAATCGTTCTCTTTATATATGTTATTTGTGGAAACTGGAAAGTAATTTTTTTTTTATCATTTTGTATTAGCTTATTTTTCTTCGTTATTAAGGAAGTTTTGTCTTAATTTTTTTTAAAAATAATTAAAGAAGCTTAGTATTGGTGTCTGTAGTTTTGACTATTCTGCAAATTGGGGAGAAAGAGGGGTTGTTTTTTATAGTTTGGAGTGTTGTAATGTTTGTTTCAGTTTCTATTTTTTTTGGTTTTGGTAGATATGAAAAGTTGGGCGGTGCACTTAATTAATTGTATGTATTGTTTGTTTTTTTTGTATATCCTGTAATGTTTTTATAGGTAGATGTGAAAAGAGCGATACCCAGAGGTGAACAAAATCAAGTACAACAGAGTAGAGGGTTGAGTAGCAACAGTAGAAGTAATGGTAGGAGCAATGAACAGTCTAGGACTAAGAAGATTTTTGTAGGGGGTTTATCAGCTAATCTGACCGAGGATGAGTTCAAGAGTTATTTTGAGCAGTTTGGTAGGATAACAGATGTTGTTGTGATGCATGATAATGTCACCCAACGGCCTAGGGGTTTTGGGTTTATTACTTTTGATTCAGAGGATGCGGTTGAGGATGTTATGATGAAGAGCTTTCATGAATTGGGTGGTAAGCATGCGGAGGTCAAGAGGGCTATTCCAAAAGTTGGAAATAACAATGGTTATAATTCGCGAGTTAGTAGTGGAAGAGGTTCTAACTTCAACAGTTATCAGAATGAGAATTTCCAGCCTTATAGTCCTAGATATGATCCCTTTCAGGGTTATGGGCACCTTTCAGGTTATGGACCTCTTTCAGGGTATGGTGGCGTTGCTGGGTATCCTTATGGAGTAGGCATGTTTGGTGGTGGTTACCCTATTGGAGGATATGGTGCTGGTTATGGGATGACTCCTTTTGCACCTAGGAGCCCGTGGTCTGGCCCTGCAATGATTGGTGTCGGGGCAAATTATTATCCTGCTTACATGAATGGTGGAGTTGGGGTAACGGGTGTGAGTCCCAATGATTATAATGGGATTATGGGGACGATACTGAATGGTAAATCAAGGCAACTTGGCGTTGATGATTCACAAATGGCGGCTGATAGGACATCATCTAAGATTGAGATGGGAAATGTTGACGTCGCTGCTGCTACCAAAACGAGTGTGAGAGGTATTGATGGGCAATTGATAACTTATTCTGCTAGTGATTCAAGCTGACTACTTTTCAGTCCTTTTCTGGGCTTTGACATGTCGGAGTACTTTGATACTAATGGGATTAGGGGCTTGTTATTATCATTGTTCAGTCGTGCTTTCCTTAAATGTGTTTTTCGTTGCTATAAAGATGTTGCTTCTTGTTTTTATCAGTTTTAGTTTTAATAATCTGTGGTACATGATTCAAATTTCTGTAATATAATTCTTTTAGATTCAATTATCTGCTGCATTCCATACTTCAGTATCAATTACGGTTTTGCTATTATTTGTTTATTTATTTTTTAGAACCTTCAATGAAATAACTGAGACCTTTGATGTTCCAATATGGTCTGCCTGAAATTTCTCCTTGCCTAATGTATCCTGGGGAATCAGTAAATTTTAAATTTTTTTTTGACGAAGCAAATTTTTGAAACTTGTAGTTTAGTATGGTTGTACTTTGCTGCCTGGATGAGGGGTACTTATTGTTTTGGTACTGTTATATGAGTAGATTGATACTGGCCTTGCATTACCCTATGGAATTTATCACTAACGCCACTTTTTATTTGATATTAAAAAAAAATTAGTATCGTCTCTTTATATTGCATTAAATTTTTATGTTACTTTGGATATATATATATATGGGGTTCCATCCACAACAACCGGTTGTTGGGGAGCAACCCCTTTTCACCAGCCGTATGAAGCTGTACCGGCTTATAAAAAAAAAAAAAATTCTAAGGCCGGTACAGCTTCATACGGCTGGTGAAAAGGGGTTGCTCCCCAACAACCGGTTGCTGTGGACGGAGACCCTATATATATATATATATATATATATATATATATATAGGGTTGATCCTTTGACAACCTTGACAATTTAAGGTTAGACTTAATAGGGTTTTCGTCCGCAGTTTAATATTGATGACGGGACAGATGACCAAATACCTCTCTTTTACAATTCTCTTATCCGCAGTATTAAACTGTGGATGCTAGATATGATCCGTTTGTAAATAAGTCACGTTCGCAGTATTATACTGCGGATACCAAATTCAATTTTTTTTTTAAATTTTCAATGCTTCGATCAATTATTCAATATATAGTATCGAAATGAAATTTTAGCTTTTCATTTTTAATTTCTTTTTGGTTTTGAAGTTCTTTTTTGAATCTTAATTGGAGGCAACCCAAAAGTAACATAATCGTAACAACGTTTAATGATGGAAAAAGATTGTAAGAGCTCACAGGTTTTGCGCTTTTTTGCCTGTTTTGTTCTATTTTACCAGTCAACTGAACCTACTTTGAATATCAATCTTTTTGCTTGTTTTGATCTTTTTTTGTGTTCTTTGATCTATCTATTTTGAAGAGTTGTTAGAATTGATCGGAGTTTTGAAAACTACAAAAAATTAAATTTGAAATATGTAGTTTAATATTGCGGACAAGACTTATTTACAAACAGCGTCGTTTTCAATCGGCCATTTAGCCATACCCAGACATTTACAAGGATGGGTTTTTTGATTTTCTGTCTCATCCGCAATTTTAAACTGCGGAATACTGAAAATTAAACTGCTGACAGTCCCACTATTTAACAATTTGATTGTAATACCTGGTTAAAGAAAAATAAAAGATAAAAGATAATAAAATAATATAATTAGATAATAAAAGTGTAACTAATAATTATTTATACATATCTAAAACCTATAAAGATAAGAAAAGTCATTCAAATTTAACAAACTTTTTATTTTAAAAAGGACTCTTTTACCTAGTAACCTATTTTGCAAAGGAATTACATATATTTAAATAACTAGAGAGAGAAGAACGTAAAAATTTATTTGGCTTTGGAGTACTGCAGAAAGAAGAAAAGAAGAAAATTTAAAAAGGCAAATTTTGGTGTGTCTGTCAATATATATATATATATATATATATATATATATATATATATATATATATATATATACACACACACACTGAATGATCCTTCATATTCATTCCTTATTAAATTATGGAAATGATCTATCTGCGTGGATTACCGCATGGCGAGTGAAAATCCATTTGCAGTTTCATATATTCTATTATACTCAGTTGGTTAAAGTTTTGGCTTCTATACTCCATGAAATTAGTGGAATATCCTTGATATTTGCGCTTCATCCAGTATCTTTTCATGAAAATATTCTTCGGAGCATTCTTGAATTTTACTGTACAAAACAGTATCATGTTGACAATTTGGACATTATTGAGTTCAGGATAAATTAACTTATTAATCTTTAAAAATTATTCTTGAACTTGTTTTATTAAATTGTCATCATCCTCATGATTATATTATGTTGAAAGTCATCTTTGGCTTACGTGCATAGATGGACTTGATATGATTATGACCAGGGATTATTCGGTATAATCATGACCGTAATGTGACGAATGATGTGGTAAAAGTCCTCATTGGCCTGTAGTTCATTGGTGGACAGTTGTTGGTATGATTATGACCATGAATTATTCGGTATAGTCATGACAATTGATGATTACATGAATATCCTTGGTTGTGGAGCAGGGATGATTCGATTTTATTTATTAAGCTGAGTCTCAGCGATAAAGTTGATGAAAAACTTTTTAAATCATAGAAGATAATAGATTTTATACCTTACTTGACTATTCTAATGGATTGTTTGATCCGCTGCAGTTAAACTTATTATCTATTATATTCTATCAGTTTAACATTATTGAAGGCTAATGATAATTTATTCTGCATTATCTTAGTCATAATATTTTTTACTGGGCTAGTTGAGCTAACCCTTTCTTTCACTGTTCTCTTCAGGAAATGAGAACGTAGCTGGGACTAGTCGGGGATCAGAGAGATGGCCCTAGATGGTGCATTAGTAGTCCTCACTATTCTATAAAATAGTGTGATAATAAATGTAATGAGGACTCCATTGAGTGTGGATATTCTCTAGATGATAATATTTGTATTAAAACTCACAGCCTATGTTTTATCGTATTTTACATGACTGTTGTATAATTAAGTTGTATTTGTATTCAGTACCTTGTATCTGGCGACTCAAGATGGGTGATGTATACCTGTTTTGGGGGCGTCACACTTGCGGCATGTAGCACTTCGGGCCTATATCGGGTTCGGGGTGTTACAGAGGTGGTATCAAAGTAGTGGCCCCTCGCAATGTGTTAGGTTGAAAAACCTACATATTTCCTGGGGATTGATTTTGGGAGTTAGCTGTGGGTAAGAGTATTGACTAAATTTAATGATTTTAAAATTAAATAGAGAATAAGGTGAGAAATCTATGTTTTGTTTGACGTTTGGTACTCGAGGCTAATTGGGTATTTTATTTTATTTGTTATTAGTTTTGTACAATGTTGTTGAGTGGGGATTTCTCTTTGTAGGGAAAATGCCGCCTAGAAGAAACAACCTTACTAACACTAATTTTGGCGCTAATGGTCTGACTCAGCTGGCTACTACTTTAGCTTAGCTAGTGCAGAACCAACAACCTGGACAACGTGGCATAGTAGCGGAATTTAAGCGATTGAATCCGCTAATATTTGAAGGGGCTACGGACCCTTCCATAGTTGAGAAGTGGATTGAAGAAATGGAGAAGGAGTTTGATTTGCTAGGGAGTAGTGAGGCTAATAAGGTGACGTTGGCAGTTTACTAGCTTCAGGGTGGGGCGTATGATTGGTGGCTTATGGAGAAAAGAAAGCATGAAGGGAATCCTGAACCCTACACATGGAACATGTTTAAGGAGACATTTACTAATAAATACTCTCCTAGAACAATTCGGGCACAAAAGGAGAGAGAATTTATTAGGCTCGAACAAGGGAGAAAGACAATTGCTGAATATGAAGTTGAATTCGTGAAGCTTGCCAAGTATGCACCGACCTTGGTGGCAGATGAGGCGGCGAAAGCGTGAAGGTTGGAGGATGGATTACGGGCCGACATAAGACATGGTGTGGCGTCTTTTGAGCTGCCCACATATGATGCGGTGCTCAATAAGGTGTTAGTGATCGAGAAAGGCTTAGCGAAAATGGAGAAAGGGAAGAACAATAAGAGGGACGAACCATCTGGTGAAGAGTCCAGCCATGAAGGACCTACAAAGAAGTTGAATACGCAAACCACTAAGTTTAGAGAAAACTAATAGAATCAAGAGAATAAACTGAAGTGTTCGAGGTGTGGTAGAAACCACCTAGATAAGGAATGTCGTTGGAATACGGGAGCGTGTTTTCATTGTGACGATTTCGGTCATAGGATTGCACAATGCCCCAAGAACCCCCCACAGAAAAGAGATGAAAAAGAGGAAGAAATAACATTGGCAAGCTGAGGACCAAATCGAGGACGTGTGTTTCAGCATTTAGGCAACCAAAATTAAGGTACGGAAACTCTTTAATTAATTGCATTTAGTAATTAGATAATGAATTGATCTTGATTCTGTGATATTCGTGTTTTCTTTGGAATTGTAATTTGGAAATTTGGAGGACCAAATTCTTTTAAGGTGGGTAGAATGTAATACCCGGTTAAAAATAAAATAAAATATAAAAGATAATAAAATAATATAATTAGATAATATAAGTATAACTAATAATTATGTATACATATCTAAAACCTATAAGGATAAAAAAAGTCATTCAAATTTAACAAACATTTAATTTTAAAAAGGACGCTTTTACCTAGTAACCTATTTTGCAAAGGAATTACATATATTTAAATAACTAGAGAGAGAAGAGCGTAAAAATTTATTTGGCTTTGTAGTACTGCAGAATAGAGAAGAAGAAAAGAAGAAAATTTAAAAAGGTAAATTTTGGTGTGTTTGTCAATATATATATATATATATATATATATATATATATATTTATATTTATATGTTATGAATCATGGCAGCTTGTTTAATATTATGTGAATCAGTATTTATATATATATATACTTATGAATCATGGCTACGGTTATATACTAATAAGTATAATAGAATAATTCTAAACTAATAACATAAAATATTTATTTTAATTTTAAAGTTATAGTTTCAATATTGAAAATTTAAGTAATTATAATTTAGGAAAATCTTTATAATTTCAGGTGTATTAACTAAATATAAATTGAGTTAAAAATAAATAAATAAGGAAATAAAAATATGTTTGAGGTAGGATATTTTATCCTAATGATTTCTTTTTGTTCTAAATTTATATTTAAGATTTGTTCGGCTAATATTTTCATATTCGTAATATCGAGGTAAGTGGTTTTCTGAACTATTTAGTGTTTTTAAGATTATCGTTACTTTTAAGTATGTCTTATTAATTTTTCGGATGCCTAAATGTACAGTTTCAAATTTCGTTATGTTTTATTTAAGGCTTCCATTTAAATTAAAATGCTATGTTTGGTTATTCAAAATTCGGATCAAGTATTTATTTTCGAACTGTGAATGAGATTATATGATTTTGAACTGTGAAAAAGTATCATTTATATTATCGATAATTTTGAGAAAAATTTTTGAAATCCTCAGTCTGACTATGTATAGAACCCGTTATTGATTGCGTTTAGTTCCGGAGCTAATATAGGACCTATTAAAGCGCACACCTTTTAGATGCCTTTCGGGGAGCGTGCATTTTTATAGATACCTTAGTAGGGTGCGTATCATAATGTTATCGAACTTTTGGGCCGTGTTACAAGGCTATTGTAACCTTAGTCGCTTAGGCTGTGGACTAAAAGATATATGATATACATTGAAATCATTTTTCAATTGTTTAAGTTTTGAAAACTTTTGTACTATTGTTATTGAACAAAGAGTTATTTTGAAAAAGTATTTTGCAAATTGTAGTTGATCTGGCTAGATAGAGAGGATTGCTACTTGCTGGGCGTCATCGCTCACCCCCTTACAGATTTTTGCTGGTCCCATCGTTGAAAGCCGAGCCTTTATTTGATACGCTTGGAATAGCAGGAGTTTAGTTTTAGATATTTTTTTTGTTGATGAATTTAGATAAAACTCTTAGTTTCGAGGAGCTGCGTCTCCATTATTTGAATGTGGTATTTATTAGTATTTCATTTGGATTGATTTAAAATATATTTATTGTTGGGTTTTATGTTAAGATTATTGTTAAGTTATTTTTTTGGGCTGCGCGTTATTGATATTGTTTCCTTGCAGGCCTATGGGCTTGCGACATGTAGCACTTCGGGCCTATATCGAGTTTGGGGTGTTACAGAGGTGGTATCAAAGTAGTGACCCCTCGGAATGTGTTAGGTTGAAAACCTACATATTTACTGGGGAGTGATTTTGGGAGTTAGCTGTGGGTAAGAGTATTGACAAAATTTAATGGTTTTAAAATTAAATAGAGAATAAGGTAAGAAATATATGTTTTGTTTGACGTTTGGTAATCGAAGCTAATTGGGTATTTAATTTTATTCGTTATTAGTTTTGTATTGTGTTGTTGAGTGGGGATTTCTTTTTGTAGGGAAAATGCCGCCCAGAAGAAACAACCTTACTCACACTAATTTTGGTGCTAATGGTCAGACTCAGCTGGCTACTACTTTAGCTTAGCTAGTGCAGAACCAACAACCTGGACAACGTGGCATAGTAGCGAAATTTAAGCGATTGAATCCGCCAATATTTGAAGGGGCTACGAACCCTTCCATAGTTGAGAAGTGGATTGAAGAAATGGAGAAGGCGTTTGATTTGCTAGGGAGTAGTGAGGCTAATAAGGTGACGTTGGCAGTTTACTAGCTTCAGGGTGGGGCGTATGATTGGTGGCTTATGGAGAAAAGAAAGCATGAAGGGAATCATGAACCCTACATATGGAACATGTTCAAGGAGACATTTACTAATAAATACTCTCCTAGAACAATTCGGGCACAAAAGGAGAGAGAATTTATTAGGCTCGAACAAGGGAGAAAGACAATTGCTGAATATGAAGTTGAATTCGTGAAGCTTGCCAAGTATGCACCGACCTTGGTGGCAGATGAGGCGGCGAAAGCGTGAAGGTTGGAGGATGGATTACGGGCCGACATAAGACATGGTGTGGCGTCTTTTGAGCTGCCCACATATGATGCGGTGCTCAATAAGGTGTTAGTGATCGAGAAAGGCTTAGCGAAAATGGAGAAAGGGAAGAACAATAAGAGGGACGAACCATCTGGTGAAGAGTCCAGCCATGAAGGACCTACAAAGAAGTTGAATACGCAAACCACTAAGTTTAGAGAAAACTAATAGAATCAAGAGAATAAACTGAAGTGTTCGAGGTGTGGTAGAAACCACCTAGATAAGGAATGTCGTTGGAATACGGGAGCGTGTTTTCATTGTGACGATTTCGGTCATAGGATTGCACAATGCCCCAAGAACCCCCCACAGAAAAGAGATGAAAAAGAGGAAGAAATAACATTGGCAAGCTGAGGACCAAATCGAGGACGTGTGTTTCAGCATTTAGGCAACCAAAATTAAGGTACGGAAACTCTTTAATTAATTGCATTTAGTAATTAGATAATGAATTGATCTTGATTCTGTGATATTCGTGTTTTCTTTGGAATTGTAATTTGGAAATTTGGAGGACCAAATTCTTTTAAGGTGGGTAGAATGTAATACCCGGTTAAAAATAAAATAAAATATAAAAGATAATAAAATAAAATAATATAATTAGATAATAGAACTGTAACTAAAAATTATGTATACATATCTAAAACCTATAAGGATAAGAAAAGTCATTCAAATTTAACAAACTTTTAATTTTAAAAAGGACTCTTTTACCTAGTAACCTATTTTGCAAAGGAATTACATATATTTAAATAACTAGAGAGAGAGAAAAACGTAAAAATTTATTTGGATTTGGAGTATTGCAGAACAGAGAAGAAGAAAAGAAGAAAATTTAAAAAGGTAAATTTTGGTGTGTTTGTCAATATATATATTTATATTTATATGTTATGAATCATGGCAGCTTGTTTAATATTATGTGAATCAGTATTTATATATATATACTTTTGAATCATGGCTACGGTTATATACTAATAAGTATAATAGAATAATTCTAAACTAATAACATAAAATATTTATTTTAATTTTAAAGTTATAGTTTCAATATTGAAAATTTAAGTAATTATAATTTAGGAAAATCTTTATAATTTCAGGTGTATTAACTAAATATAAATTGAGTTAAAAATAAATAAATAAGGAAATAAAAATATGTTTGAGGTAAGATATTTTATCCTAATGATTTCTTTTTGTTCTAAATTTATATTTAAGATTTGTTCGGCTAATATTTTCGTATTCGTAATATCCAGGTAAGTGGTTTTTTGAACTATTTAGTGTTTTTAAGATTATCATTACTTTTAAGTATGTCTTATTAATTATTCGGATGCCTAAATGTATAGTTTCAAATTTCGTTATGTTTTATTTAAGGCTTCCATTTAAATTAAAATGCTATGTTTGTTTATTCAAAATTCGGATCAAGTATTTATTTTCGAACTGTGAATGAGATAATATGATTTTGAACTGTGAAAAAGTATCATTTATATTATTGATAATATTGAGAAAAGTTTTTGAAATCCTCAGTCTGACTATGTATAGAACCCGTTATCGATTGCGTTTAGTTCCGGAGCTAATATAGGACCTACTAAGGCTCACACCTTTTAGATGCCTTTCGGGGAGCGTGCATTTTTATAGATACCTTAGTAGGGTGTGTATCATAACGTTATCGAACTTTTGGGCCGTGTTACAAGGCTATTGTAACCTTATTCGCTTAGGCTGTGGATTAAAAGATATATGATATACATTGAAATTATTTTTCAATTGTTTTAGTTTTGAAAAATTTTGTACTATTGTTATTGAACAAAGATTTATTTCAAAAAAGTATTTTGCAAATTGTACTTGATTCGGCTAGATAGAGAGGATTGCTACTTGCTGGGCTTCATCGCTCAACCCCTTACAGATTTTTGCAGGTCTCATCGTTGAAAGCTGAGACTTTATTTGATACGCTTGGAATAGCTGGAGTTTAGTTTTAGATATTTTCTTTTGTTGATGAATTTTGATAAAACTCTTAGTTTTGAGGAGCTGCGTCTCCATTATTTGAATGTGGTATTTATTAGTATTTCATTTGGATTCATTTAAAATATATTTATTGTTGGGTTTTAAGTTAAGATTATTGTTAAGTTATTTTTTTGGGCTGCGCGTTATTGATATTGTTGCCTTACGGGCCTATGGGCTTGTGACATGTAGCACTTCGGGCCTATATCGAGTTTGGGGTGTTACAGAGGTGGTATCAAAGCAGTGGCCTCTCGCAATGTGTTAGGTTGAAAAACCTACATATTTCCTGGGGAGTGATTTTGGGAGTTAGCTGTGGGTAAGAGTATTGACTAAATTTAATGATTTTAAAATTAAATAGAGAATAAGGTAAGAAATCTATGTTTTGTTTGACGTTTGGTACTCGAAGCTAATTGGATATTTTATTTTATTCGTTATTAGTTTCGTACAGTGTTGTTGAGTGGGGATTTCTTTTTGTAGGGAAAATGCCGCCTAGAAGAAACAACTTTACTAACACTAATTTTGGCGCTAATGGTCTGACTTAGCTGGATACTACTTTTGCTTAGCTAGTGCAGAACCAACAACTTGGACAACGTGGCATAGTAGCGGAATTTAAGCGATTGAATCCGCCAATATTTGAAGGGCCTACGGACCCTTCCATAGTTGAGAAGTGGATTCAAGAAATAGAGAAGGCGTTTGATTTGCTAGGGAGTAGTGAGGCTAATAAGGTGACGTTGGCAGTTTACTAGCTTTAGGGTGGGGCGTATGATTGCTGGCTTATGGAGAAAAGAAAGCATAAAGGGAATCCTGAACCCTACACATGGAACATGTTCAAGGAGACATTTACTAATAAATACTTTCCTAGAACAATTCGGGCACAAAAGGAGAGAGAATTTATTAGGCTAAAGCAAGGGAGCAAGACAGTTGCTCAATATGAAGTTAAATTCGTGAAGCTTGCCAAGTATGCACCGACCTTGGTGGCAGATGAGGCGGCGAAAGCGCGAAGGTTGGAGGATGGATTACGGGCCGACATAAGACATGGTGTGACGTCTTTTGAGCTGCCCCCATATGATGCGGTGATCAATAAGGCGTTAGTGATCGAGAAGGGCTTAGCGAAAATGGAGAAAGGGAAGAAGAACAATAAGAGGGACGAACCATCTAGTGAAGAGTCCAGCCATGGAGGACCTACAAAGAAGTTGAATACGCAAACCACTAAGTTTAGAGGAACCCAATGGAATCAAGAGAACAAACTGAAGTGTTCGAGGTGTGGTATAAACCACCTAGATTAGGAATATCGTTGGAATACGGGAGCGTGTTTTCATTGTGGCGATTTCGGTCATAGGATTGCACAATGCCCCAAGAACCCCCCCCTCCGAAAAGAGATGAAAAAGAGGAAGAAATAACATTGGCAAGCCTAGGACCAAATCGAGGACGTGTGTTTCAGCTTTCAGGCAACCAAAATTAAGTTACGGAAACTCTTTAATTAATTGCATTTCGTAATTAGATAATGAATTGATCTTGATTCTGTGATATTCATGTTTTCTTTGGAATTGTAATTTGAAAATTTGGAGGACCAAATTCTTTTAAGGTGGGTAGAATGTAATACCCGGTTAAAAATAAAATAAAATAAAAAGATAATAAAATAAAATAATATAATTAGATAATAGAAGTGTAACTAATAATTATGTATATATATCTAAAACCTATAAGGATAAGAAAAGTCATTCAAATTTAACAAACTTTTAATTTTAAATAGGACTCTTTTACCTAGTAACATATTTTGCAAAGGAATTACATATATTTAAATAACTAGAGAGAGAGAAGAACGTAAAATTTATTTGTCTTTGGAGTACTGCAGAATAGAGAAGAAGAAAAGAAGAAAATTTAAAAAGGTAAATTTTGGTGTGTTTGTCAATATATATATATATTTATATTTATATGTTATGAATCATGGCAGCTTGTTTAATATTATGTGAATCAGTATTTATATATATATATATATATATATATATATATATATATATATACTTTTGAATCATGGCTACGGTTATATACTAATAAGTATAACAGAATAATTCTAAACTAATAACATAAAATATTTATTTTAATTTTAAAGTTATAGTTTCAATATTGAAAATTTAAGTAATTATAATTTAGGAAAATCTTTATAATTTTAGGTGTATTAACTAAATATAAATTGAGTTAAAAATAAATAAATAAGGAAATAAAAATATGTTTAAGGTAGGATATTTTATCCTAATGATTTCTTTTTGTTCTAAATTTATATTTAAGATTTGTTCGGCTAATATTTTCGTATTCGTAATATCGAGGTAAGTGGTTTTCTGAACTATTTAGTGTTTTTAAGATTATCGTTACTTTTAAGTATGTCTTATTAATTATTCGGATGCCTAAATGTACAGTTTCAAATTTCGTTATGTTTTATTTAAGGCTTCCATTTAAATTAAAATGCTATGTTTGTTTATTCAAAATTCGGATCAAGTATTTATTTTCGAACTGTGAATGAGATTATATGATTTTGAACTGTGAAAAAGTAACGTTTATATTATTGATAATATTGAGAAAAGTTTTTGAAATCCTCAGTCTGACTATGTATAGAACCCGTTATCGATTGCGTTTAGTTCCGGAGCTAATATAGGACCTACAAAGGCGCACACCTTTTAGATGCCTTTCGGGGAGCGTGCATTTTTATAGATACCTTAGTAGGGTGCGTATCATAACGTTATCGAACTTTTGGGTCGTGTTACAAGGCTATTGTAACCTTATTCGCTTAGGCTGTGGATGAAAAGATATATAATATACATTGAAATAATTTTTCAATTGTTTTAGTTTTGAAAACTTTTGTACTATTGTTTTTGAACAAAGATTTATTTCGAAAAAGTATTTTGCAAATTGTACTTGATTCGACTAGATAGAGAGGATTGCTACTTGCTGGACTTCATCGCTCACCCCCTTACAAATTTTTGCAGGTCTCATCGTTGAAAGCTGAGACTTTATTTGATACCCTTGGAATAGCTGGAATTTAGTTTTAGATATTTTCTTTTGTTGATGAATTTTGATAAAACTCTTAGTTTTGAGGAGTTGCGTCTCCATTATTTGAATGTGGTATTTATTAGTATTTCATTTGGATTGATTTAAAATATATTTATTGTTGGGTTTTAAGTTAAGATTATTGTTAAGTTATTTTTTTGGGCTTCGCGTTATTGATATTGTTGCCTTGCGGGCCTATGGGCTTGCGACATGTAGCACTTCGGGCCTATATCGGGTTTGGGGTGTTACAGAGGTGGTATCAAAGCAGTGGCCTCTCGCAATGTGTTAGGTTGAAAAACCAACATATTTCCTGGGGAGTGATTTTGGGAGTTAGCTGTGGGTAAGAGTATTGACTAAATTTAATGATTTTAAAATTAAATAGAGAATAAGGTAAGAAATCTATGTTTTGTTTGACGTTTGGTATTCGAAGCTAATTGGATATTTTATTTTATTCGTTATTAGTTTTGTACAGTGTTGTTGAGTGGGGATTTATTTTTGTAGGGAAAATGCCAACTAGAAGAAACAACCTTACTAACACTAATTTTGGCGCTAATGGTCTGACTCTGCTGGCTACTACTTTGGCTTAGCTAGTGCAGAACCAACAACCTGGACAACGTGGCATAGTAGCGGAATTTAAGCGATTGAATCCGCCATTATTTGAAGGGGCTACGAACCCTTCTATAGTTGAGAAGTGGATTCATGAAATGGAGAAGGCGTTTGATTTGCTAGGGAGTAGTGAGGCTAATAAGGTGACGTTGGCAGTTTACTAGCTTTAGGGTGGGGCGTATGATTGGTGGCTTATGGAGAAAAGAAAGCATAAAGGGAATCCTGAACCCTACACATGGAACATGTTCAAGGAGACATTTATTAATAAATACTTTCTTAGAACAATTCGGGCACAAAAGGAGAGAGAATTTATTAGGCTCGAGCAAGGGAGCAAGACAGTTGCTGAATATGAAGTTGAATTCGTGAAGCTTGCCAAGTATGCACCGACCTTGGTGGCAGATGAGGCGGCGAAAGCGTGAAGGTTGGAGGATGGATTACGGGCCGACATAAGACATGATGTGGCGTCTTTTGAGCTGCCTACATATGATGCGGTGCTCAGTAAGGCGTTAGTGATCGAGAAGGGCTTAGCGAAAATGGAGAAAGGGAAGAACAATAAGAGGGACGAACCATCTGGTGAAGAGTCCAGCCATGGAGGACCTACAAAGAAGTTGAATACGCAAACCACTAAGTTTAGAGAAAACCAATGGAATCAAGAGAACAAACTGAAGTGTTCGAGGTGTGGTAGAAACCACCTAGATAAGGAATGTCGTTGGAATACGGGAGCGTGTTTTCATTGTGGCGATTTCGGTCATAGGATTGCACAATGCCCCAAGAACCCTCCACCGAAAAGAGATGAAAAAGAGAAAGAAATAACATTGGCAAGCCTAGGACCAAATCGAGGACGTGTGTTTCAGCTTTCAGGCAACCAAAATTATGGTACAAAAACTCTTTAATTAATTGCATTTAGTAATTAGATAATGAATTGATCTTGATTCTGTGATATTCGTGTTTTCTATGGAATTGTAATTTGGAAATTTGGAGGACCAAATTCTTTTAAGGTAGGTAGAATGTAATACCCGGTTAAAATTAAAATAAAATATAAAAGATAATAAAATAATATAAATAGATAATAGAAGTGTAACTAATAATTATGTATACATATCTAAAACCTATAAGGATAAGAAAAGTCGTTCAAGTTTAACAAACTTTTAATTTTAAAAAGGACTCTTTTACCTAGTAACCTATTTTGCAAAGGAATTACATATATTTAAATAACTAGAGAGAGAGAGAGAAGAACGTAAAAATTTATTTGGCTTTGGAGTACTGCAGAACAGAAAAGAAGAAAAGAAGAAAATTTAAAAAGGTAAATTTTGGTGTGTTTGTCAATATATATATTTATATTTATATGTTATGAATCATGGCAACTTGTTTAATATTATGTGAATCAGTATTTATATATATATATATACTTTTGAATCATGGCTACGGTTATATACTAATAAGTATAACATAATAATTCTAAACTAATAACATAAAATATTTATTTTAATTTTAAAGTTATAGTTTCAATATTGAATATTTAAGTAATTATAATTTAAGAAAATCTTTATAATTTTAGGTGTATTAACTAAATATAAATTGAGTTAAAAATAAATAAATAAGGAAATAAAAATTTGTTTAAGGTAGGATATTTTATCCTAATGATTTCTTTTTGTTCTAAATTTATATTTAAGATTTGTTCGGCTAATATTTTCGTATTCGTAATATCGAGGTAAGTGGTTTTCTGAACTATTTAGTGTTTTTAAGATTATCGTTACTTTTAAGTATGTCTTATTAATTATTCGGATGCCTAAATGTACAGTTTCAAATTTCGTTATGTTTTATTTAAGGCTTCCATTTAAATTAAAATGCTATGTTTGGTTATTCAAAATTCGGATCAAGTATTTTTTTTCGAACTGTGAATGAGATTATATGATTTTGAACTGTGAAAAAGTATCATTTATATTATCGATAATATTGAGAAAAGCTTTTGAAATCTTCAGTCTGATATGTATAGAACCCGTTATTGATTACGTTTAGTTCCGGAGCTAATATAGTACCTACTAAGGCGCACACCTTTTAGATGCCCTTCGGGGAGCGTGCATTTTTATAGATACCTTAGTAGGGTGCGTATCATAACGTTATCGAACTTTTGGGCCGTGTTACAAGGCTATTGTAACCTTAGTCGCTTAGGCTGTGGATTAAAAGATATATGATATTCATTAAAATCATTTTTCAATTGTTTTAGTTTTGAAAGCTTTTGTGCTATCGTTATTGAACAAAAAGTTATTTCGAAAAAGTATTTTACAAATTGTACTTGATTCGGCTAGATAGAGATGATTTCTACTTGCTGGGCTACATCGCTCACCTTTTTATAGATTTTAGCAGGTTCCATCGTTGAAAGCTGAGCCTTTATTTGATACGCTTGGAATAGTTGGAGTTTAGTTTTAGATATTTTCTTTTGTTGATGAATTTTGATAAAACTTTTAGTTTTGAGGAGCTGTGTCTCCATTATTTGAATGTGGTATTTATTAGTATTTCATTCAGATTGATTTAAAATATATTTGTTGTTGGGTTTTTAGTTAAGATTATTTTTAAGTTGTTTTTTTTGGGTCCTTTACAATAATATAAAACATTTAGAAAGTAATTACACTATTAGTGGACTCATAAAATATTTACACAATTAATACACTTTTTATATTTATTTACAATATTAGTGCAATTTGGATTCCTTAATTTAGGGAATTAGTATGCAATTAGGATTCAATTCATAATAATAAGGAAACCTAAAATCAAGGAGAAATAACTACCATAATTAATAATTCAAATTCAAATATCTTGGATCTAACAACAAATTCAAATTCAAAAATAATAATTAAAATTCAAATATTCAAAGTTTGGCAACGTCATCTTCCTCCTCCCTTCACCGATCATCTTCCTCCTCCCCTTCGCCGCCGCTTCAACACCATGGACACCGATCTCCTCATCCATTACGGCCACAACTGCCATTGTGACGAAGGTTGATTTAGTCCAGAAATTAAAAGGAGAAAATGATAAATTTTAGTACAGTTGGTATCCAAATATTTATACAAAGGTAACCATTTTAGTTTTTGTGGGCGATCAAGAGAAATTTCAGTGCTGTTGGTAACCAAAACTTTTAAAGGTAACAATTTTAGTTTTTGTTGGTTACATTTGTATTAAGGTTTGGCTACCAACTGTACTATGAAAAAAAAATTATAATAGATTTTTTATAATTAATTGGCAACCCAATAAAACTGAATTGGTTACCTTTGTATTAAGGTTTGGCTACCAACTGAATTATAAAAAAAATCTACAATATTTTTTTAATTAATTGGTGACCCAATAAAACTGAATTGGTTACATTTGTATAAAGTGTTAGCTACCAACTGCACTATAAAATAAAAAAATCTATAATAGATTTTTTAAAAATAAATTTTGAAACCTAATAACACTGAATTGGTTACCTTAGTATGAATGTTTGGGTACCAACTGTACTATAAAAAAATCACAGCAACTGTACTATGAAAAAATCGCAGGTGGAGGATGACGTTAACAAGTTGGGACTGTCTAGGTTAATGATGGAGAATGACGTTAATGGTGGAGGAGGGCGGAGGATGGCGTTAACAAGTTGGGACTTTTAATGGTGGAGGAGGAGAACACTGACAAAGGCGAAGGAAGCATGATTTTTATTAAGGAAAGAGAAGGTGTGCTATATAATTTACTTATTAATTACTTAATTTTATAAGTAAATCAATATTAATTTCCTAAATTAAGGAATCCTAATTGCATACTAATTTCCTAAATTAAGGATTCCTAATTGCACTAATATTGTAAATAAATATAAAAGTGTATTAATTGTGTAAATATTTTATGAGTGAACAATTTTTGTAATTATTTTTAAAAATGTAATATAATATGTCATTGTTCCTTTTTTTTGGGCTGCGCGGTTTTGATATTGTTACCTTGCGGGCCTATGGGCTTGCGTCATGTAGCACTTCGGGCCTATATCAGGTTCGGAGTGTTACATTGATCTTCGGATTGAGAGTTACGATGTATTATAAAAATAATCTTAAGTCGACAACATTAACTATAGATCGATCCTCATCATCCCACCATACACGACACCAACCATGCAATAGTTCCGACCTAATAAAACCATAAAATACAAACTGTCTACCCGTATAACATCCAACCAAACAGAAAACTTGGGAAAAGTAAAGAAAACTTAAGTTTATAGTTTAAAAACAGTTGTGTTTGCAATGTAAAGGTGATAATGCGGGGATTATAAAAGATTTGTTTACGTTACTTAGTTTTTCGTTTAGCTACATTCATTTTTTGATGAAAAATTTTGACAAGAAAAATGATCAATTTTTTTGTATATTTAATTTCTTTTTATTTATTAAAAAACTTAGTAGTATAAGAATTATATAGAGAATTTAAATTTTTTGTTCATTTTTATTCTTTTTCGTTCATTTTTAAAAATACGAAACATAATTAGACAAGCCAAAAAACAAAGCAAGCCTATATCTCACGCCTATACAAAGTTTCTATCAATCTGCAAAGATACATACAAGTCTCTCACATGAAAAACAAGTAAATTAATATTAACACAGAAAAAGAAAGAAGATATTTTCATATAAGTCTGTCAGTACGAGACTCGTTCATTATTATTAATCATTTTCTCATAAGAAAATATCAATTTCTAGAAACAAAACCCGACGCAGGTTTCCTCAAAAACCATCCAACATTGCATTCTTAACCCCGTGATAACTCCGTTAGATGAATTGCACTCAACACTCTTGTGCATATCATTTTATTCTTATAATATTATAAAACGAAAAGAAGTTATAAATTAATTATTTAAAAATTGAGTAAAGTTCAGATCACCACATGGGGTTTGGTGTCTTTCCCACTTAACCATCTGTAGTCAGTAAAGCTACATTTAAATTCCCGACTTTTTGAGTTGAAGTGAATAAATGCTTTCCACGTTACTTGAATTGACTAAAGAATTAATTACCCTTCATATTTATATTGAAAACTTCCATCTTCCTTTTCATCATCCCCAATCCCAATTTCTTCAATTTCTCTGTCCAACTCCTCAGCACTATCTTTTTCAGATCAAGATTAACTAAGTTTATTTACCAGTCATCCACTAGGACAACTGTCTTCCCCCGATGAAATGGTAATAGCATGCACTAGAACCATTATAAAAAAAGAACCAATACAAAAGATGAATAAAACTATCAAATTTAGATGCGCATAAGCTGCAACATGGATGCCTTCAATCTCAATTTGATGATAGGCACTATCTTTTTCACATCAAGATTATCAAAGCAACAACACTAACCACAAAATCAAGAAAAACAACCAAATAAAGAAAAACAAGAGCAAAAATCTCATCAAAATGACCCACATCAGCCCAAATTAGCTAGATCAAATTCTGTTATTGAGCATCTCAAATTTATCACTCTCAAAGTGAACCAAAAACAGAGTAAATTATAAATTTAAGAAAGAAGACGCCTACATATCCAAAAGAAATATTAATAAAAACTTAAGAGAATCTAAAGGGGGAGATATAACAAATTTCAATATGATAAAAACTCAATAGGTTAATAACGGTTAATAAAGCAAATCAAGAACACCCACATTGTCAAACAAAAAAAATCAGCAAAAACCAAGCCACAAATCAAATTATTTACGATTAAAAGAAAATCACAAATAGAAAAATAAATTGAAAGGATAGGGCTCAACGCCATAAGAAGAAGAAGGTTCATCATTGGATTGGTCATCTCCACTGCCCTTTCTGCTTTGGAGAACCTCTTAAAGATTCGATACTAGACCCGGAGGCAAGAAGTTATTCTTTACATCAGAGCTACTCATTCTGTTCATATAGGGGATAGAGATGAATCAAAACCCTAGAGAGAAAAGGAAAAGATGCTAATAATGTGCAATTGAAAAAGTAAGTGAGATTACTGGGAGACCCAATTCAAAACCCACTACGGAGACCCGATTTATTTTTAGCCATTTTCATGAAGAAAACCCCACAAAATCTCATACCCATTTCGTTGTTGAACAAATTCATTAAGAAAAAGCCTCCGAATCACAGACCCAATTCGATTTTGAGCAAACCCATGTAGCAAAAATCACAAATACACAGACCCATGAAGCTAATGAAGAAATTAGTGAAGAAGAAGAAGATGAAGAGCCACAAAGCCTATATGAAGCTAATGAAGAAATTAGTGAAGAAGATGAAAAGCCACAAAGCCTAGATGAAGCTAATGAAGAAATTAGTGAAGAAGAAGAAGATGAAGAGGCACGTAACCGAGGATGATGAGGGTGTTGATGCAAAAGCTGATGATTTCATCAACAAATTCAAGAACTAGTGCAGAGGATGTTAAAGTTGTGATTTATTTATTTTAAAAGCCAAGAGGAAGAAGAAGGGGTATTTCGGACATTTACAAAAAAAATTTGACCGTTACATCTCCTTCTCACGCACTTTTGGCTTCTGACATACACACGGTTAAATTGGATGGAAAAGGTGACGTTTTCACTTTAAAAAGACCCCAAATCCCATGTGGTGATATGAACTTCTCCGTTAAAAATTTAATAATATTAACTTTTATTTTAGAATTTAACAGAAGTAAAGTAAAAAACATGTACTATCCACTCAACGCTATTTTGTGAGCTTATTACAATAAAGTCACCATCTGCAAAATGGTTTATAAACACGGCTAAAAATCAAAATAAGAGGCATTAAGGGATTTTTTCCTATGGGATCCCGTCTGATCTCTCAAATTATTTTGCAATCTGAATTATTTCTGGGTTATTTGATCTTTGCAACCTACAACTATTATATAATTACGTTGGAAGGCTAGCTAGCCCCTCCTCTCCGATGTTTGCTTTGGATCAGTTCCCTCTTATCCGTGTGTGGGCGCGGGCGTGGTCGTGATTTGAGTTCCAACTCATCTTGGACCATCCAGATCATAAACAAATGGCCAAGATAAATGCAGTCTGCACAATAATATTATTAGAACCAACGCAAATTATTATGCGGACGGTGATCCCCTTGTCAAATACCGAAAAAATCTCTCAATATAAAGTACTCACCTTTCATAAACTATTACGCGGACGGGAGTAAAACCCATTAGATTGTTTGGCCATTTGTTGTGCCATCTATCTGTACAGTTCCTAGCAATATTAACAACCAAAAAAAAGAGAAAAAGAAACCATGCAAGTAATTAACTCAAACCATCCAATCAACTTCAACCCTACCCGATGAAAATAAATATTACTGCAGTATTGTTAATGAAAAGAAATCCATGGTGAAGCTGCCTGACTTTGATTTCTAAAACAAATTAATAATATATGTGGTTAGCCATGGTTCAATCCCAGTATATTGTTTGGATGCAATTTAGATCAGTTCTATATATATTAATTAGGAGTTGATTCTTAGTAAATGGCAGCCATAAAAGCTTATATGATCACCACATCTTGCACATGTGGCAGCTAGTAGGAGACTTGTGTAGCGGAATTGCATGTTGGACCACCTCATTATGTTAACCTATTAGGTTGAGATTCTATTATACTCCCTCCGTCCCAAATTAATTACTCAATTTTGACTTTTTAAAGTCAAATTGACCATTTTTAAAACTAATCTTTTTACTATTTTTTCTAAATTATAGGTGAAGAAATTATAATCAAAAGAAAGTATATAAAATTTATTACTAACCCCAATTTTTACAATTTTAGAAATATATTTATATATGCTTAATTATTAATTTTAAAAATAGTCAATTTGACTTAAAAAAATTAAAACTAAGCAATTAATTTCGGACAGAGGGAGTACTTATTAATCCATTTACACTCGTGAATTTATCCAATGTGGGATAAATTTAACTCTATTTTCTCCATCGAACCATGAGCTCTGATACAATATATTGGACCACCTCCTTACCTAAAAGGTTAATATAACGGGACGAATTAAGTGAATCATGATTCTGGATAGAATCCTTTTAAGAGGAGAAAGATGTGACGAGCGATACTTTTATAATTAATTTTTAAATATTTATTGAATTAAATAAATATTTTGTTGATTTATTTATTGAGTTAAATAATTATTTGATGGAGTTATGGTAGATTAATTTAATTAAGTGTGTCACATTAATTAAATTACTATGAAATAATTTTATAGATCAAAGTGAGAATTTAATTGAGATAATTAAATTAAATGAGTTGATAAATAATTTTAATGTTGTTCTAATTAATTAAATAATTAGTTACAGATTTATTGATTTGTTATAAATAATAAATAAGAATTTTTATTATGTGATGATGTGATTTAATAAGTAATATTGGCTTTTATTTAATTAAATTTAAATAAAATTATTTGATTAATTAAAATGTGACAAATAAATTATACAATAAATGAATTAATTAAAATAATGGGAAATGAGCTCTTATGAACAAGCCAAACATGGCCTAAAGAATATGAGACCGGTTAAGGCCCCGTTGCGCTTAACTGTTGCCCATGATTTCACCGATTATATTATACGTATAATATAACATTCATATTATTTACTCTAAAGAACAAACTCAGAGAGGGAAAAGAAAGAGAATTGAGAGTCAGTGAGATTGAAGAAGAAGAGGTTGGAGAATTAAAGAGTTCCTATCATCTTGCATAATCATAACACATAAATCAAGGGTAATCCCTTAATCTTAAGTTTTTAAATTACGTTCTTAAAAGTTCTTCATGAAATCAATTTTTAACTTCTTAGATTTGAATTTTTACGAATGATTGTTAAATATACGATGTTATATATTTTTATAACATGTTTTACATGACTTGTATGAGATATAGAATAATCAAATCCATGAAATCATGCTTAAAATCTGAGTTTTGAGTTTACAGTAAAAATATTATTTTAGTTCTCTGTAATTGAATTTTTATGGCCAAATTGTTGAGAAGCTGTTTGTAATTGTTAATATGCATGTATAATATGCTATTTGATGTTTATAAATGATTTTAGAGTAATTAATCCATGAAATTAAGATTAAGATGGAATATTAAAGGTTACAGAGAAATAATGTTTGAATGTGGCCTATAAGTACAAAAAAATCGGTGCCTTAATTGTATGTTAAACAGTAAATTGATAATTGATTATGTTTATATATGTAAAAAAGAAAAGAACGAAACTTGTATGGATTGATTTGGTTGAAAAATGAGTTCGTAGTGGTCGATTTCGTTAAGAATGTCAAAATGGAGTTTTTCACAAAAATATTGAATTAAATTTTGTTGTTTATGTGACTTAAGATGTTAAAAGTATGCTAGGAATATCATTAAATGGTTTTGTTAAGCTCATAACATATGGGTGAAACTGAATTCGTTGTTTGTGTGAAATTTTAGCCTAAATTGGCAATATTATGTGTTCTTCGCGAACTGCAGAAACTGAATTTGGGTAACCCCGCCCCGGCGGGCGTTACCAAGCTAAATTACCTCACCCCGACAGGCAAAAAAAATAAATTTTTTTTATCAAATAAAATGAATATTTTAGTTTAAATATTTATGGATTGAAATAAATATTCGATGAAATTATAATGGAATAATTTATTCGAGTGTAATAATAGTGAGAGAGTAAAAATATTCTAATTTAATTAAGTAATTAAATTAGAAGGGAAATGATTTGTTAAATAAAGTGAAGTTTTTATTAAATAATTAAGTGAAAGTGTGACTAATGGACCATATAATAAGATAATTAATTAGAAAATGTCTTGTGATCTTATAACTGCTATGTTTTGTAACTGGTTAAACCACGTTAAAAAATAATGATGTCCATGAGATGATATGATGTTCATGAGATGATATGATGTTGTTTAAACTTAAGAGTTGAGATTTCAGTCCTGTATATGTGAATGATGATAATGAGCAGAATTTAAATCAAGTTAACAAGTTGTATTAATAGAGGGAACTAAACCTATAAGGTTAGTATTAATGTAATTAATGAATGTCGTGAATACATATGGTATGTGTGTAGGACTTGTGGTGAACGTGATTAGTAATCGTTTAGCCTACGCACGAGACAAGTTTCTAAACCCTATTCTTACATTGAGTAAGTTCTTAAATCTTATTATTATTGAGCAAGCTTCGTATTCTTATTTCGAACTATTCAAAGCTTAATTATTCACATTCATGATTCTAAATGAAATGTTCTAATTCTTTTGAAGTATTACTTCTATTGTACAAAGTTCATTCAATTGTGTAGAATTGAGACCCAATCTTTTCAGTCAATTATATAGAGTTGAGATTCAATTTTTGATTTGATTATTGATTTTGATATTACATTAAAACCTTGAATAGATAGTGATTCCTTATTGATTCAACTAATCCTTAGTTGATGATTATTGAACTCTAAATTACCCTTAAAGCTAATCCAAATCAAACGTCCTTTGGTGCGGACTCCAACGTCAAAGCTGGGATGAACAACCCTGTTATGGGGGATTATATTACGAGATAGTGTTAAGATGTTGTGCACATACATGGTACTAAGGGTTGATCCCCCTAAGTACGAGAAGCAATGTCCATATAGTCTTACGACAGTTAAAGGTTTAAAGTAGAAATACTTAATAACCTAGGACATAGTTCATGGTCTTGTGACCCTAAGATGTACTTTTGATTCTTGTTCTAATCTTGATTCAAAAGCCCAGTTTTCTTTTATTCAGTATCCATTGATTATTCACATGTAATTATTATTACTATTGTTAAACTTGTGGGCAATTGTTGCTCACTCTTGCATAATAACATTGCAACTAAGATTGAGAAAGTTGATGAGCCATCCACAAGTAAGGGAAATGACAAAGCAAGCAAATAATGAAGACTTATTTAGTATTTGAGAATGATTATGTTAAGACTTATTATGTGATGTTTAAGACTTATTTTTTTATGATGTTCTGCTTTTGATGTATTAAGGTGAGATAACCTGAGATTTATTTGTTTAAGTTGTTTCAACCCTTTAATGGGAGGATTTTTATTTAAATTTTATTGTTATCTTTACTATTGGTAGATAAATGTTATTTATTTTGGGGGCAAAGGTCCAAAAATACACCTGATGTTTACACGGATGTCCCACTTCCACCCTAAACTAATTTTTTCCTCCAAAAGTACCCTTAACGTTAGGAAAAGCAGGTCACCCGTGCCCCTGCTGTAAACAGACCATCCACCTGGACTAACTCTGTTTACACGTGGATCATTTTTGCTGATTAGGCATTTAGGGAGAGAGAGACAGAACAAAAGCAGTCGTTGTAAGACCCCAAATTTTATGAATAAAGATTAATTTTTCTCGAAATATATTTTTGAATATTATGGTGTGAATTTGATATAATGTAATAGTTGTGGGTATTATTTACAAATTTTGCAAAGTGAGCAAGTGGTTATATAATATTCGATTGGTCGGGGAATATTTGTTTTAACAGGGAATATTCGTACGACAGCACAATCATTGGTGGACCCCACAACGGAAGTATTATCGTAGTTAGAAAATGACAGAATTATCTTTTTATAAAAATAACGGCAAAAATTTTACCGTTAAACTGTTGAACTACCCGGCGGTAAAAGTACAGTAATACGCGTGATTGCATAGTAGCACACAGTATTGATTATTAATGCTTACGTGAGAAGTCACTCAGTTATACTCAATTATTGCTACAGTAATTGCTGCATCATATCTCTCATATTATTGATTCAATTATTGTCACACACTACTAGAAATTTAACATATAGCGACGGTCGGGACGGAACCATCGGTATAGGGTGTCTATAGAAACGGTCACGGAATGGCCGTCGGTATAAAGAGAAAACAGAGCTCTATTGCGAGGGTCGCCGCTTGACCAACACTATAGACATAAAAAAGGCCCTATACCGAGGCCTTTTGTTTGGCAGTAGCTAATGGGAATTTCGCTAAAAACTCAAGTCTTCGCTAAAGCTATCAGTATACTAATTTTTTCCCCAAAATCTTGATTCCTCTCAAGTCCTCTAAATCTATTATAGTCATCCCTAAATCTCTCATACCCAACCGTAAATCTCATAAGACAAAATCATTTTACCCAACCCCTAAATGGCCAACAACGATTCAGAGCAAAGAGAAGAGGAAGAAATTGTTGCCGACAAAGATGAAGATACCGGGGCACAAGTCACTCTGATAGTAAGGCCGAAAGCGGTCGTCGTCAGTACCGGTAAAGAAGATGAAGACACGATCCTCGATCTATACTTTCTCTTAATCTATTATTTGCTAATCGATCTGTTAGAGCAAAATTTAGGGTTTGTTTTTTTTTTGTTTAATTATTTCAAATTTTTGTGCAGTAAATCAAACCTTTATAGATTTGTTAAAGATAGAAATCGGTGGAAGGAGAGAGGCTGGTACTGTGAAGAAGAAAAAGGGATTGGGATGGATAGAATGAATGAGAGAATGGTTAAATTTGATTTACAAAATGATATTTCAGAGAATAGTGGCCAGCCATTTGCAGAATCCTTTACCTCTTCCTCCTCTCAACGATATCACTTGCATCATCACCGAATCCACCAGTGGTATCGACCGCGAAATCGCCAGGTTTTCAATTTATTTTCGTTGAAAATTTCACTATCGTAATTGACTGAATAAACATAAATAATTTCTGTATTTTAGGAAAAAAAAAATTAAAAAGATATCATATTATTAAATCAATAATTGAGATGACAAAATTATTCATATTATTAAAATACAATATTTACAATGTCTAGAAGTTCTGTCAAGGAGATGCTTGGTTACCTAATTGTGCACCAATAGAGAGAAATCCTTATTGGAAAGCCCCCTCTTTCCTGGGAACGACCTAATTGATAAATATTATGAGTTATAATATTAATGATGAATGTTATTAATATTGAAGTTGTGCTCGGAGTTGAATTTGGAGACGCGGACGTGATATTTGAGTCCGGATCGATGAAATTAGTAAAGATAGACTATAAACACAAAATTTGTCAGTTTTTACTATTTTGTCAAAAAGTCAACAGTTGACTTTTTTGGGAAAAGTCAAAATTTGAAATTTCAAAATTTATATTTTTGATTAAAATGGTTTCATTGTGTTGGAATTAATTGTGTTAGTGAAAATCGACAATTATTTCGATAATAATTGATGTTTGGAGGTTATATTGACCAATCGGGTATTTAACCGGATAAATGAGCAATTGATTGCTATTATTTCACATGATTATAACTATTTGTTCACATGTGTATACTATTGTTTCACATTCTTATTACTATTAGGGGAGTTGGTGCAAGATTGATAATACTTGCATGACTAAGTTAAAAATGGAGGTATAGATGGAGGTACTATACTGTAATTCATATTTTCACATGTCTAGAACTATTGATTCACATAATTTACTATTGAATCACATTATTTACTATTAGGGCAGGTGGTGCAAGTTTGATAATACTTCCATGACTAAATTAAAAATAAAGGAAAAGTTGGAGGTATTGTACTGAAATTTTTCGAGCCCCAAAACGTGCAATTATCGAAACTATATTTTTCTATAAATAGAAGCTCATTCTTCCTTCATTTCTCACCAATTCACAAAAGCTTTAGAGTGATTATTATAGAGAGAAATTATAGAGAGAAAGAAGAAGAGAAGTCTGCTACCTCACTATTCCAGTATCCAGTTTTTCCAAGGTAGGGAGTATTATTTCTTTCTTATCTATGAAGAGAACTTCTGTTATTCCATTCTTTATTATTCTGTTGGAATAACCTGTATACGCGGGCTACCCTATACTTGGTGAAATTCTTCGCTTGTTCCATTCTTATTCATTCTGTTGGAACATCCTGTCTGTGCGTTCTACGCCGAACCTGGTTCCGTCTTTATTATTCTGTTGGAATATCCTGTCTGTGCGTTTTACGCCGGACCTGATTCCGTCTTTATTATTCTGTTGGAATATCTTTGTCCGTGCGTTCTACGCCGGACCTGATTCCGTCTTTTATTATTCTGTTGGAATATCCTGCCTGTGCGTTTTATGCCGAACCTGATTCCGTTATTTATTATTTTGTTGGAATAACCTGCCTGTACGGTCTATCGAATGTCTGGTGATTTCTTTTGTTATTCCATTCTTTATTATACTCAGTTGGTTAAAGTTTTGACTTCTATAATCCATGAAATTAGTGGAATATCCTTGATATTTGCGCTTCATCCAGTATCTTTTCATATAAATATTCTTTCGAGCATTCTTGAATTTTACTCCACAAAGAAATATCATGTTGACAATTTGGACATTATTAGTTCCTGGATAAAAAAATTCTTGAACTTGTTTTATTGAATTCTTATATCATTGTCATCATCCTAATGTTTATATTTTGGTGAAAGTCATCTGTGTCCTATAGTACATAGATGGACTTGGTATGATTATGACCAGGGATTATTCGGTGTAATCATTACTGTAATATTACAAATGATGTGGTAAAAGTCCTCATTGGCCCATAGTCAATTGATGGACAGTTGTTGGCATGATCATGACCATTATTGAATACACAAATATTCTTGGCCCGTAGTGCATGGATAATTGTGGTCGTGATACTAAAGAATATCCTTGGTCGTAGTGCAGGGGTGATTCGACGATGTGGATTATTTATTAAGCTGAGTCCCAGTGATAAAAGTGATAAAAAAACCTTCTAAATCATAAAAGATAGTAGATTTTATTCTCTACTTGACTCTTTTAATGGATTACTTGTTCCGCTGCAGTTAAACTTGATGGTTGTTTTATTGTATCAGTTTAACACTGTTGAAGGCTAACGATAATATATTCTGCATTATCTTAGTCATAATATTTCCTACTGGGCTAGTTGAGCTCACCCTTTTACTTTATTGTTCTCTTCAGGAAATGAGAACGTAGCAGGGACTAGTCGGGGAACGGAGTGACGGACCAGATGATAGCATTAGTAGTCCTCACTATTCAGTGAAATAGTGGAAAATAAATGTAATAATATTGAATTTGAGTTTAAATATTGTATAGACGACAATATTTGTATTAAACTCACAGCTTATGTTTTGTCGTACTTTACACGACAGTTGTATAATTAAGTTGTATTTGTATTCTGTACCATGTATTTGACGACCCAGAATAGGTGATGTATAACTATTTTGGGGGTGTCACAGTTGGTATCAGAGCTTAGGGATATGATCCCTGACTAAGATGTGAGACTAGAACTAGGAGGGGAGAGACGGGGAATTCCTTCGCTAGTATTGTTGGGATTTGTGAAAATCAAAGTAGCAATCAAATTGCAAAAATAGCGGAAGCGTAATAAAATCAGATTTTAAAAATTTTTCACAAACCAATTACCCGGATCATTCTTTATGGATATTATTAATTAATCGAAGAATAAGAAATTATGAAATCATACCCTTGTAGAAACGAGCTTCCTCAGGTACGAGTTCACCTCCTACTTCTCCGCGATCTCCTTGAATCTCCGGGTAGATTCCTTCCTTTGATCAATGTAAGCCACCCAAGTGTATGGCCTCTATAGGTGATCCACCAAGGAAGAAGAATTTTCAAGAAGAAGGGGTATTGCTTAAACCCTAGTTTTTCCTATCTGTATAGAAAGGAGGCGTACTCTCCAACTCTTGGAATTACGTATATTTTATATCTGATATAAGACTCCTCTTATAAAGATATCAGGTAACCTATTTTAATTAAAATAAGGTATTATTTATTTAATTAAACTCTTTTAATTAAATGGGCTCCCTAATACTATTAGGGATAATTAATTAAACTCCTTTAACTAATTTTCCCTCCTAATCCTATTAGGAATAAATGAGAGTACTTATATTAAATTAATTCCTAAACTCTTTTAGAAATTAAAATAATAATAATTGTAATAATATTAATAAGACTCCTCTTATTAATTTATATTTAATATTTCTAAAATATTAAACAATAAATATTAAGCTATTTAATTTATTCTATCACAATAGATTAAATTAAATATACTTAATATATTATTATGATTATGCCATTAACTTCTTAAATAATTATTCTTCCTTTTATGGTGTGACCCTTTAGGTTCTCCATATTAAACCGGTTGTGAATAAATCAATTAGAACAATTCTAATCTCATTTAAATAAATAAATTAAACGAATAATTTATTTAAATAAATAATATTTATTCTACAATAGGGATAAGCCTCCCTAGCGATCAACGACTTTCCAGATAATATAGATTTCAACATTAATCATAAAAGAACCTTTGAGTAAATAGTTACCATACAATTCAATCCTTCCACCATACAATGTCCCAATTAAATATAAGACATGGAATTACTGTCAAGTCTTATTTTATTTAATTATATGTATTTCGATTTCTAAATGCACAACTCCTAATGAATGCAAATTAGAAACTGCTTTCTAATTTCATTCCACCTTGGCCAAGGATTCCTGGGTTGTCATTTATCGAATCACATAGGACATTTCTCTTCTTTTACTAGAAGTGGTAGATTCTTTATTGATCATTCATTATCTTCATATATAACTTATTACACCCAAGCATACCCTTTGATATACTCTAAGAGTCTTAAGGAATAAGTCAAAGTGTAATTAATTATATATAAGATACTATAACGATCTCAAGTCTAAGGATCATTTGTACTACTATCACTACAGGAATTCCTATTGACAGACAAGTAAAACTCCATTAGGTATTCCTTAGCGAGTCACGTTCAGTGAACTTATTCTATAATAAGCACCTACATACTTGCTTTAGTGTCTCCACACAAATGATCATGAGATCAATCATCCTCATCCAATGAGCAAGCAACGTACGTACCAATCTATCCGGATTCACTAATCCCCTTTTTAGCAATCCATTGATTGGGAACATTTTAGTTTTAAGCTATCTAAGAATTTAGATCTCATTAGCATGATCTCATCATGATTCTAAAAGCATTGCTTAAAACTATGGGTTTATCACATATTATTAAAACAGCACCATGTAGATAATAAATGCCTTTAATAAATAATTCTTTTATTAATAAATAAATAAGATTGATTACACAGTATATGCTTTATCATCATACATGATTGGCTTGTATGCATAATACTTTCAAGTATGACCTACCTAAGTTTATTTGGTATTTAATTGGTTGGTCAGAGTATATGGATAATATGTTGCATGTCAAGTAACCCTTGTTTTGTGGCAGTATTTAAAAATGGCATCCGAGAATATTGAGAATATCAATGGAGCACAAGAGACCGTTGAGTCTCCACAGATCAACAATCAGAATAATGTGCATCAGGAAGGAGACAATCCTCATGAAAATAACAATACTGACCAAATGATGAACGATGGAATGTTCAGAGGCTTTTTGCAATTCATGCAACATCAGGCGAGAGCGGCTTCTGTTCAAAATGTAGATGGAAACACTGGAAACTCTCGGAAGGTTATCGCTAAACAGTTCAAGGAGCTGGGACCACCGGAGTTTATTGGAGAGCCAAAATCACTTAAGGCTGAAGCATGGATAAAGCAGATCACCAAGATATTTGATGTCTTGGGATGTTCCGAGGAGCAAAAGGTTCCCTTCGCCACCTTCATGTTGCGTGAAGAGGCAAATTACTGGTGGGAATCTGTAAAACGTACCCAGCCTGACGCACTCAAGATGTCTTTTGGAGAAGTTCCAAGAGCTATTGAATGACAAGTACTTTCCCGAAAGTATTCGTCACATGAAGGAGGTGGAGTTTATCAAGTTGGAACAAAACAATATGACCGTGTCGCAATACGAGGCTAAATTTGCAGAGTTATCCCGGTTTGCATCCCATTTGGTTAATAATGAGGAGTGAATGACCCGAATGTTTTTAAGAGGTTTGAAACTGGAGATACGACAATATCTTATTTCTCATAAACTGTGTTTGTATTCAGATGTTGTAAATAGGGCTCAGTTGTTGGAGCGCGATAACGAGTCAATGCAACCAAGAGAAAGCAGCAGGCAGAATGAAAATACCAGTGGTAACAGTCATTGAAGCGGTGATAACAAACGTGGAAGGAATCAACATGCCAGAAATGGTAACCACTTCGATGGTAATCATAGCCAAGATAATAAAAATGGACATTTCAAGAAAAGTAGATTCAACAATGATGGAAAGACGTCAGCACCAGCACCCGTTGTTAAGGAAGGAGAACGACCACCTATCATATGCTTCAAATATGGAGGGGAGGGACACATCAGTCCAAACTGCGCAATGCCGTCCAAAGCATGTTATAATTGTGGAAGATAAGGTCACTTAGCTCGATTTTGTCGTTCACCGAAGATAAATTCAGCTAGGATGGAGTCACCAAAGGCCGTCCCAGAAAAGTCAAAGCCGGTAGTGCAAGGAAAAGTGTTTGTTGTGACCTCCCAGAAAATAAGGAACCCGAATGAGGTTATCATGGGTAAGCTTATCATAAACTCTAGTGAAGTCTATAACTTATTTGATACCGGTTCTACCCATTCTTTTATTTCTCCTACTTGCGCTCAACCTTTAAATTTGACTCCAGAGAAATTAGACTTTGACTTATCTGTTGAAACTCCATTAGGAGAAACCTTCATTACATTCACTGTTTATAAGTCTTGTTTGATTCAAATCGGTAACCGCACGTTACCTGTCGATCTTATCCCCTTAAAAATACTTGCATTTGACGTGATTCTAGGGATAGATTGGTTAACTACTCATCATGCTAAAATTGATTGTTTTCGTAAGGTTGTTAGCTTTCATATTCCTAATAAACCTATTATGCAAATTCAAGTGACCAAACCATTAAAATCAATCACGGTCATCTCAAGCCATAAAGATATTCATTTATTGAAAAATGGATGTCAAACTTTCTTAGCTCATGTCACGAATTTAAACAAAAATATGTCAGATTTGAAAGATATTTCTATTGTTAATAAATTTCCTGACGTATTCCCTGAAGAACTTCCTGGCCTACCCCCATAGCGTGAATTTGAATTTTGTATCGACCTTGAACCCGACACAAAACCCATTTCCAAAGCCCCATATCGAATGGCTCCTATTGAACTTCAGGAGTTAAAGAACCAATTGCAGGAATTGTTAGACATTGGTTTCATTCGTCCTAGTACGTCTCCTTGGGGTGCTCCTGTTCTATTCGTGAAGAAGAAAGATGGGAGTACGCGACTTTGTATTAATTATCGGGAGTTGAATCATGTCACCATCAAAAATAGGTACCCATTGCCACGTATTGATGACCTGTTTGATCAGTTACAAGGAGCACAATTTTTTTTAAAGATCGATCTTCGTTCTGGATATCATCAGCTGAAGGTTAAAACTGAGGATATTCCAAAGACTGTAGCATCCCCGAATTCGGGCCCCAAATCACCTCGGATCCAGTTCACTATTTCTATCACTATTTGCGGAAGATATAAACATAAGTTGTTTATACAATACATTACACACTATTACCCAAAATCGAGTAACCTTAACTTATTACACATTTCCTAAAATATCTATTACACAACAATATTGATCAAATACACAATTACAAACTAACTGCACGTTATATCCCAAGCTGTACTTAGCTTTAATCTTTTCCTGTATACAAACGCATTTGCTTTACCTGCAATGTTTTATCATGATATAGCAAGGGTGAGCATAAAAGTTGCCCAGCAAGTTTATATACAACAATTTAACGATATATCATGATTGAAGAGTATGAATAAAGGGCTTGCTATAATTCATCAATATAATTGAGAATTAGCACGAACAAATTTTTGACTGAAAAAGTATTATACATGAACAAACATTTCTGAACCAACTGGTAATGAAGGTGATCAGCCTTTCATACCTGACTTATACATGCAAGATGTACAGATTATAATTTTCGTGGCAATCAGCAATGATTAACCATAAGCTTGAATAAACTACTCTTATTAGAGTTAAGTATAAGAAAACTTGCCTGAACCGTTAATTACCGCACGCAATTAATAACGCTTTACACCGAAGACCTAATATTAATAATATAGATATCCAATAATTAGAATAATATCATTACAGTATAATACTGCTATATTTAAAACCACAGAATATCCTAAACACATTACCACATAACCCTATCAGTCTTTACCGGACATAAGACTAGGTATCAAGTCAAACTATTGAAGTCTGAGTTGAAACCGACACAATTCTATCATCCCGACGGTCTAGTCGGACTTTTATCGAGTTTACGTTCAATTAAACTCTGACTTAATACTTAACAATATCACAGATAATTTTCTTATCAGTCAAAACATTTTTCCTAGGCTCGTAATAATTTTTGAATAATTATTACCATTTATTAACATTTTTCAATCCTTAGTACCGTATTTAAATAAATTAAATACCACATAATTCCTTAATCATTAATATTCATTTAATATAAAATATTAATGAAAATCATAACATAATATTATAATATAATTATAATATATCAAAGTATTTTTAATACCTTAAAATCATAATTATATGATTTTTAAACCATTAAATCCATTATCCGATAATTGCTATTAATATTAAAATATTAATATTTTCATGTCAAAATATCAAAAGTAATATTTTATAACTTAAAATATTTTTATAACACTTAAATCATTTTTATATGATTTATAAAACATTAATTCCATTTTTCCTTAATTTATTTAATATATCTATTAAATAAACTAATTATCATTAATATTTATTAATTAATGAATTTCATCACAAAATATCAAAAGTTATCAAAAATAACTTAAAATATTTTCTTTTATCATAATATTATTTTTCATGATTTTTCATGAATTTAAAACTATTTTTAAATAATTTATTTAATATTTTAATTAATTAAATAAATACCATTTTTATTCTAAAAATATTAATTATCTTCGAAATATACTCAAAATAGTTAAAAACTATTTTTCAGACATTAAAATAATTTTTCATAATTTATTTTGTATTTTTAATAATTAAAAACCAATTTTTTTCTAATTTTAAATTAATTTCCGGAATATTATAAATAAACTGTCACTAAAGGCCTATAGCGACGCTTTCTGTCGCTATAGGTGTTCTTCAGTGTTCTTGAGTGTTCTTGACAGACAAGGAGTATGCTAGTTTGACCGAAATTTAAAAGGTGTTCTGATTGATTTCTGGGCCTGTGATTGATTTCATGTTGTAGTATTTATGTAATACTACAATCACCAATTTGTTTCATGGCCAAACTACATCATATGAGCGAGATCTATGCCTGCAAACTTTCTGACAACGTGTTCTTCATTTTCTGGGTTTTCCAGAAAATGAAGAACAGACGAGGTTAATAGCTTTCGATCCTTATATCTTGGGTTCTGAGTTTAGTTTGGGTGATCTATAAGTTCTAGAAAGTAGTCCGTATTTCAAGGTATAACAAACGATCATCAGATCAACTTAACAACAACAGATCAGTACGATCTAAGTTGGTCAAAATAGGGGTTCGAACTATTCTTGAACATTTCTGGGTTTTCCAGAAATGTTCTTGAACAGCTTGGTCAACGATAGTTTGACCATTGATTTCTACGATTAGGATACGAATCTGGTTGATCTAAAGACATTAGCATGTAGCTTTCACAACAGACTACAAGTATCAAACAACAACATGACCTAAACAGCTTCCGATAGCAAGATCAAAAGCTCGAAATAGCTTGTCAGACGTCTGGGAAATTCTGGGTTTTTCCAGAAACCAGTTTTCCGTGAACGATCAACGGTCTTTGACCGCTTGGAACTTTTAATCTAGACTTGATCTGGACTTGATTCAAGTCTCAGATCCAAGAGCTAACAACAAAGAACAGATATATAACATTAAATACAACTAAACATTAACATACAAAGATCTAGAGGCCCTGACATTTGACTGAAAATCACAATTTTTACCCATTTCCAGATTTTGTAAAATTTTAAATTCGTGCACTTTGATGTTATGGGTCATGGATTTAACAACCCAGAACATCAATTGACACTTATTAACACTACTTTGCACAATCAATTGCAACAATTAACCTCGAATTGAAGGATTTCCAAAAATTAGAGAAATTATACCTTTTGCTTTGATTTCTCAATTCTGGCTTCTGATCTGATTCTGATCAACGTGGGGCTGTGTTTTGGGACTGATCTAGCTTAATATTTCGTGGGTTTGAGAGAGAGTGGAAGTTGGTAGGAGCAAAAATTGATTTTGGCCATATTTTGTACATTTTCTCCCTCTAAATCCTTTATATAATTGCTTGATTCATTGAATGATCTGAGGTTGCTGAGATTGCTGGCTTTGCTGGAGAGTTTGTCAAAGGCTAGCTAGGGCTAGGGCTAGGGCTAGGGCTAGGGTTGTTGAACAACCATGATCTTGGCAAGATTGCAAGTTACTTAATTTAATACACTAAAGGGCATACTAGACATTTCCATAATTTTCTAGAATTTGTATTTTGAGGAAACCCTTAATCTTTAGGGTTTGGACATTTTAAGGTTTAACCATTTAGGGTTTAGATTTTAATCCATAAATATTTAGCAATTTGGATTTTAAAAATTTCCAAATTTAGATTTCCACAAATAGAAATTAATATTTCTAATGTATAATTAGAATTTTCTAATTATATAAATTTTCTTAATCATAATCCCATTCTTGCTAATTAGGATTAATATTAAAATCGCTAATTACGCAATTAGGTTTAAAATAGTCATTAGGGTTTATAAACCGCTAATTAGGGTTTCTAATAGAAAAATTAATTTTCTAATTTAGAAATTTAATCTCGTAATTAGATTAGGGTTTTCTAATTACTCATAAATTGAAATAATTAGGATTAGGGTTTCCTAATTAGCATTGCTAATTTTAGCAATTAAAACCACAATTAAACATTAGGGTTCTGACGGAACAATTAGGGTTCCAATAAATTGAAAATTAGGGTTTGTAAATTAATTAATATTTACCCTAATTAATACTTAATTAATAGCAATAGAACATTATAATTCTCCACTAATTTCCCAGATTAGGGCTTCACTTTAACAGAATCTGAAATTAGGGTTTGCAGATCTGGCATTAGGGTTTTTAAATTTAGAATTAGGGTTTTGTAATCAATTGTCAAGATTAACCCTAATTAATCTTTTAACTATTTACACTTATGCCATTAAGTTCCCACTTTAGGGTTTCATGCACCGAATTAGGGTTTCGGATTTCCCGGAACTGAAACTAGGGTTTCCAGAACCAGTTTCTAGGGTTTCTTATTAATCGTTAGGATTTTCTAACCGAACATTGTCGTTCTTAATATATTCTTAGGGCTTATCACAGATGTAATTTATCTGGTCAACCCTTGACCCTTAACCACATTCTGAACACATCATTAACCATAAACACAGAACTTAATCACATAAACAATTAATCCTGAATAATTCACCTATTTCCTTTACAAAATTTTGAAACCTTCAAAATTCCTTCCCAATAACATTAAACGCATACACTTATTTTCTGTCTAGGTCTAATATTTGACCTTAAATCAATCATTTAAGATTTTCATAAATTGTCTAAATTCTCAGGTTGTCACATTCACCCCTCCTTATAAGAATTTCGTCCCCGAAATTCACCTTACACCTTACACCATTCACACATATTTCACATGCTACCCAATACATCACTTACAAGGGTAAAAATTTTAAAACTGTGCTGAGGAATCGTATAGACTGGTTGTTTTTCATTTTCGCAAAGGTTTTATGGAAATTCATCCGCAAACCGTCATTACTTACGGACACAAAGGGTGATCAGCCCGATATGCCCTGTACTGATCAGGTACTGTTGGTCGGAACAATTTGTTCCTCTTTTCCGCCTTGGGCGCATAAACTTTTACCTCAGTCTTATTGGATTCCGCAGCAAAACAATTTTGTTTGAGAAATTTCTTTCGATAAAACATTTTTGAGAATGACGTCATGATGCCGCACTGTATTTAACAGTCCGTTGAGGATTTCGTCATTTTGTGACTTTGTCATGCTACATCATACCATAGTGGAATAGTGACTTTAAGTCAAATTCACACTAAGTAATACTGCATTGATGACTCCATCATTTTTATCATCTCTGCACCAGGTTACATGGTACATAAGTGATAAATAAAAATAAATTTTTTTTTAAAAGGCACATAGTGCGCATTTAGCTTGAAGTCAAAAACTTTGAAATCTGGCATAGATAGGGGTTTAGGAAAACCTAAATCTCCACTAATGATCATTTGCTTAAACATTCCATCTGTTCCTATTATCCTCAATACTCCATTCACACACAACTATACCCAATTCATAAAACCACACTTATGATTTCATAACCTGACCACAATTATATGAGTTTACGAACTGACCCTAGTCTGACCTTTGGCGTCCGTTCGTTGAGGGGCTCATAAACATTTCATATAATTATGCGTCAAGAATGTCACATAAGTATGAGTTCCAAGAACTCGTACTTAATCCTATATTCTCTACCTATGACCTATTATCTATATAATAACTAGCGTGACACAACATTTCAACTATTACCAATGCCACCAACTAAGTAGTACAAGGAATCATACAACTCTGTTGCTGGCACGAGTCCTCATTGAAATCCCCACCTAACCTTAACCCCCTTTTTCAATACGAATTTAATTCGTATTCATTATCCATAACTCATTTATGAGTTTTCATTTTCATAGTACCATTTCATAGTACAACTTTCACACAGCATCTTGCTGTAAACTTTTCAATCATTAGATTGATTCATTTCTCATATCATAACCGTATATCAGATCACGGAGTGATCTTATCGTATATATTACGATTTATTTCTACGCACTAAGATCGTTTTGTTTTACGATCTTCTATCCCTGGACTTTCAATCTTTTAGACTTTATTATCAGAGTTAGGGAACTCTGTGCTTTACACTCGCCGAGATTCATCTTTGAATCTTACTGACCAACTAACTCTATTTGAGTTAGTCTTATCCTAATCACTGCGGTTATTGGTCTCAGGTATTCCTACCTAAGCTTCATAACCAACATCTCTGATACCAACTCTAGCATCCCCGAATCCGGGCCCCAAACCACCTCGGATCCGGTTCACTATTTCTATCACTATTTGCGGAAGATATAAACATAAGTTATTTATACAATACATTACACACTATTACCCAAAATCGAGTAACCTTAACTTATTACACATTTCCTAAAATATCTATTACACAACAATATTGATCAAATACACAATTACAAACTAACTGCACGTTATATCCCAAGCTGTACTTAGCTTTAATCTTTTCCTGTATACAAACGCATTTGCTTTACCTGCAATGTTTTATCATGATATAGCAAGGGTGAGCATAAAAGTTGCCCAGCAAGTTTATATACAACAATTTAACGATATATCATGATTGAAGAGTATGAATAAAGGGCTTGCTATAATTCATCAATATAATTGAGAATTAGCACGAACAAATTTTTGACTGAAAAAGTATTATACATGAACAAACATTTCTGAACCAACTGGTAATGAAGGTGATCAGCCTTTCATACCTGACTTATACATGCAAGATGTACAGATTACAATTTTTGTGGCAATCAGCAATGATTAACCATAAGCTTGAATAAACTACTCTTATTAGAGTTAAGTATAAGAAAACTTGCCTGAACCGTTGATTACCGCACGCAATTAATAACGCTTTACACCGAAGACCTAATATTAATAATATAGATCTCCAATAATTAGAATAATATCATTACAGTATAATACTGCTATATTTAAAACCACAGAATATCCTAAACACATTACCACATAACCCTATCAGTCTTTACCGCACATAAGACTAGGTATCAAGTCAAACTATTGAAGTCTGAGTTGAAACCGACACAATTCTATCATCCCGACGGTCTAGTCGGACTTTTATCGAGTTTACGTTCAATTAAACTCTGACTTAATACCTAACAATATCACAGATAATTTTCTTATCAGTCAAAACATTTTTCCTAGGCTCGTAATAATTTTCGAATAATTATTACCATTTATTAACATTTTTCAATCCTTAGTACCGTATTTAAATAAATTAAATACCACATAATTCCTTAATCATTAATATTCATTTAATATAAAATATTAATGAAAATCATAACATAATATTATAATATAATTATAATATATCAAAGTATTTTTAATACCTTAAAATCATAATTATATGATTTTTAAACTATTAAATCCATTATCCGATAATTGCTATTAATATTAAAATATTAATATTTTCATGTCAAAATATCAAAAGTTATATTTTATAACTTAAAAAATATTTTTATAACACTTAAATCATTATTATATGATTTATAAAACATTAATTCCATTTTTCCTTAATTTATTTAATATATCTATTAAATAAACTAATTATCATTAATATTTATTAATTAATGAATTTCATCACAAAATATCAAAAGTTATCAAAAATAACTTAAAATATTTTCTTTTATCATAATTTTATTTTTCATGATTTTTCATGAATTAAAAACTATTTTTAAATAATTTATTTAATATTTTAATTAAATAAATAAATACCATTTTTATTCCAAAAATATTTATTATCTTCGAAATATACTCAAAATAGTTAAAAACTATTTTTCAGACATTAAAATAATTTTTCATAATTTATTTTGTATTTTTAATAATTAAAAACCAATTTTTTTCTAATTTTAAATTAATTTCCGGATTATTATAAATAAACTGTCGCTAAAGGCCTATAGCGACGCTTTCTGTCGCTATAGGTGTTCTTCAGTGTTCTTGAGTGTTCTTGACAGACAAGGAGTATGCTAGTTTGACCGAAATTTAAAAGGTGTTCTGATTGATTTCTGGGCCTGTGATTGATTTCATGTTGTAGTATTTATGTAATACTACAATCACCAATTTGTTTCATGGCCAAACTACATCATATGAGCGAGATCTATGCCTGCAAACTTTCTGACAACGTGTTCTTCATTTTCTGGGTTTTCCAGAAAATGAAGAACAGACGAGGTTAATAGCTTTCGATCCTTATATCTTGGGTTCTGAGTTTAGTTTGGGTGATCTATAAGTTCTAGAAAGTAGTCCGTATTTCAAGGTATAACAAACGATCATCAGATCAACTTAACAACAACAGATCAGTACGATCTAAGTTGGTCAAAATAGGGGTTCGAACTGTTCTTGAACATTTCTGGGTTTTCCAGAAATGTTCTTGAACAGCTTGGTCAACGATAGTTTGACCATTGATTTCTACGATTAGGATACGAATCTGGTTGATCTAAAGACATTAGCATGTAGCTTTCACAACAGACTACAAGTATCAAACAACAACATGACCTAAACAGCTTCAGATAGCAAGATCAAAAGCTCGAAATAGCTTGTCAGACGTCTGGGAAATTTTGGGTTTTTCCAGAAACCAGTTTTCCGTGAACGATCAACGGTCTTTGACCGCTTGGAACTTTTAATCTAGACTTGATCTGGACTTGATTCAAGTCTCAGATCCAAGAGCTAACAACAAAGAACAGATATATAACATTAAATACAACTAAACATTAACATACAAAGATCTAGAGGCCCTGACATTTGACTGAAAATCATAATTTTTACCCATTTCCAGATTTTGTAAAATTTTAAATTCGTGCACTTTGATGTTATGGGTCATGGATTTAACAACCCAGAACATCAATTGACACCTATTAACACTACTTTGCACAATCAATTGCAACAATTAACCTCGAATTGAAGGATTTCCAAAAATTAGAGAAATTATACCTTTTGCTTTGATTTCTCAATTCTGGCTTCTGATCTGATTCTGATCAATGTGGGGCTGTGTTTTGGGACTGATCTAGCTTAATATTTCGTGGGTTTGAGAGAGAGTGGAAGTTGGTAGGAGCAAAAATTGATTTTGGCCATATTTTGTACATTCTCTCCCTCTAAATCCTTTATATAATTGCTTGATTCATTGAATGATCTGAGGTTGCTGAGATTGCTGGCTTTGCTGGAGAGTTTGTCAAAGGCTAGCTAGGGCTAGGGCTAGGGCTAGGGCTAGGGTTGTTGAACAACCATGATCTTGGCAAGATTGCAAGTTACTTAATTTAATACACTAAAGGGCATATTAGACATTTCCATAATTTTCTAGAATTTGTATTTTGATGAAACCCTTAATCTTTAGGGTTTGGATATTTTAAGGTTTAACCATTTAGGGTTTAGATTTTAATCTATAAATATTTAGCAATTTGGATTTTAAAAATTTCCAAATTTAGATTTCCACAAATAGAAATTAATATTTCTAATGTATAATTAGAATTTTCTAATTATATAAATTTTCTTAATCATAATCCCATTCTTGCTAATTAGGATTAGTATTAAAATCGCTAATTACGCAATTAGGTTCAAAATAGTCATTAGGGTTTATAAACCGCTAATTAGGGTTTTTAATAGAAAAATTAATTTTCTAATTTAGAAATTTAATCTCGTAATTAGATTAGGGTTTTTTAATTACTCATAAATTGAAATAATTAGGATTAGGGTTTCCTAATTAGCATTGCTAATTTTAGCAATTAAAACCACAGTTAAACATTAGGGTTCTGACGGAACAATTAGGGTTCCAATAAATTGAAAATTAGGGTTTGTAAATTAATTAACATTTACCCTAATTAATACTTAATTAATAGCAATAGAACATTATAATTCTATACTAATTTCCCAGATTAGGGCTTCACTTTAACAGAATCTGAAACTAGGGTTTGCAGATCTGGCATTAGGGTTTTTAAATTTGGAATTAGGGTTTTGTAATCAATTGTCAAGATTAACCCTAATTAATCTTTTAACTATTTACACTTATGCCATTAAGTTCCCACTTTAGGGTTTCATGCACCGAATTAGGGTTTCGGATTTTCCGGAACTGAAACTAGGGTTTCCAGAACCAGTTTCTAGGGTTTCTTATTAATCGTTAGGATTTTCTAACCGAACATTGTCGTTCTTAATATATTCTTAGGGCTTATCACAGATGTAATTTATCTGGTCAACCATTGACCCTTAACCACATTCTGAACATATCATTAACCATAAACACAGAACTTAATCACATAAACAATTAATCCTGAATAATTCACCTATTTCCTTTACAAAATTTTGAAACCTTCAAAATTCCTTCCCAATAACATTAAACGCATACACTTATTTTCTGTCTAGGTCTAATATTTGACCTTAAATCAATCATTTAAGATTTTCATAAATTGTCTAAATTCTCGGGTTGTCACAAAGACTGCCTTCAGAACTCGGTACGGGCATTATGAATTCTTAGTCATGTCTTTTAGATTGACTAATGCTCCTGCTGCCTTCATGGATATGATGAATCGAGTATTCAAAAAATATTTTGATCACTTTGTGGTCGACTTTATTGATGACATCCTTATTTATTCCAAAAGCCGTGAAGATCATGAACAACACTTGAGGCTGACACTCCAAAAGCTTAGTGAATATAAGCTTTATGCCAAGTTAAAGAAATGCTAGTTCTGGCTTGAGGAAGTAGCATTCCTTGGGCATGTAGTATCAAATCATAGAATATCCGTTGACCCGGCAAAGATTGAAGCTATTCAAAGCTTGGAGCAAACCAAATCAGTGATCGAAGTACGTAGCTTTCTCGGTTTAGCTGGTTATTATCAGAGATTCGTGGAAGAATTTTCTCGAATCGCTACTCCATTAACTCAGCTGACTCGGAAAGATACAAAGTTCGGTTGGAGCGAGGAATGTGAGAAGTGTTTTCAAGAAATTAAAAGGAGACTCATTTTAGCACCTGTTCTGACAATACCATCTGGTTCGGAGGGATTTGTCATCTACAGTGATGCTTCGGGCAAAGGGTTAGGATGTGTTCTTATACAACATTGGAAAGTCATAGCCTATGCCTCAAGACAACTCAAAGAATATGAGAGAAATTATCCTACTCATAATCTAGAGTTGGCAGCTGTTGTCTTCGAACTTAAAATTTGGAGGCATTACTTGTATGGAGAGAAAGTGGAGATCTTTACGGATCATAAAAGCCTCAAATATTTCTTCACTCAAAAGGAACTCAACATGCGACAACGACGTTTGCTTGAACTTTTGAAAGATTATGATCATACCATCCAATACCATCCTGGAAAAACGAACGTGGTAGCTGACGCATTGAGTAGAAGATCATATGAGGGTACGAGTGCAATATTCACAACACAAAAGCCCATTTTGTGTGACTTGCAAAGGATGGAGATAGAGTTAAAGACTCCAGGGACCCATGTGATGATGGCGAATATACGAGTAGAACCGACTTTAATTGATAAAGTTAAATTTGCTCAAGTTACAGATCTGGAGCTGATGCGTATGAGGAAGAAAATGCAAGAAGGTGCTATGCCGGAAGCAAGAATCGATGAAGAAGGAATACTTCAAGTCAACTCCAGACTTTGTATTCCTAACGACCCTGATTTAAAGTATAAAATCATGATGGAGGCGCACAACACACCGTTTGCAATCCATCCTGGGAGTACCAAAATGTATCGTGATCTTCTTCATACATTTTGGTGGAGCAATATGAAGAGAGAGATAGAGCTATTTATCTCAAGGTGTCTAATTTGTCAACGAGTTAAAGCGGAGCATCAAGTACCAAAAGGTCCATTGCAACCACTTGAAATTCCAGAATGGAAGTGGGAGCACATTACCATGGATTTCGTTACTGGTCTTCCCAAGGTTTCTCAAGGCATAGATGCAATTTGGGTCATTGTTGATAGATTGACCAAGTCTGCTCATTTCCTACCTATATTAGAAACTTATACACTTGAACGTCTTGCTCGTATGTACATAAACGAGATTATAAAACTGCATGGTATGTTAGTATCCATAGTTTCTGATCGAGACCCAAGATTCACTTCAAGATTTTGGGTTAGTTTTCAAAAAGCTATGGGCACGGATTTACGATTTAGCTCGGCATATCATCCTCATACAGACTGGCAGTCAAAGAGGACATTCAAACTCTTGAAGATCTATTAAGACTTTGTGTCCTTGACTTCAAGGGAATTTGGGATAAGTTCCTACCATTGGTGGAGTTTTCCTACAACAACAGTTATCAAGCAAGTATTGGCATGACTCCATTCGAGGCGTTGTATAGAAGAAAGTGTCGTTCTCCAGTATGCTGGGATGAGGTGAGGTGGGTGAAGCAACGTTCTTGGGACCAGAGTTGGTACGTATGACTACGGAAAAGATCCAAATAATCCGACAATGTATAAAAACCTCACAAGATCGACAAAAGAGTTATGCCGATCTTCATCGAAAGGACGTAGAATTCGATATTGGAGATCATGTGTTGTTACGTGTTACTCCATGGAAAGGAGTTACAAGATTTGGAAAGAGAGGAAAGCTCAATCCTCGATTCATTGGCCCATTTTTAATCCTCGATCGAGTAGGAACTGTGGCCTATAGACTTGCGTTACCGCCAAGTATGTCTCATGTTCATAACGTTTTTCACATATCCATGTTACGTAAATATGTGAAAGACCCGAACCACATTATTGAGTTAGAACTGGACGAAATAGAGGAAGATTTAACGTATGAAGAGGTTCCTATTAAAATCTTGGATAAGAAGGAACATATTCTACGCTCTAAGGTTATACCTCAAGTCAAAGTTTTTTTGGAAAAACCACGATATTGAGGAAATGACATGGGAGTTAGAATCTGAAATGAAATCAAAGTATCCTCACCTCTTTGACATACCGGTACGCACCCTAATTTCAAGGACGAAATTTTATAAGAAGGGAAGGTTGTAAGACCCCAATTTTTTGAATAAAGATTAAATTTTCTCGAAATATATTTTTGATTATTATGGTGTGGATTTGATATAATATTATAGTTGTGGGTAATATTTACAAAATTTTCAAAGTACGCAAGTTGTTATATAATATTCGATTGGTCGGGGCATATTCGTTTTATCAAGGAATATTCGTACAACGACACAATCATTGGTGGACCCTCCACAACGGAATTATTGTCGGATTGAGAAAACGACAAAAATACTTTATGAAAATAACGGCGGAAGTTTTACCGTTAACTGTTGAAATACCCGGTAGTAAAAATACAGTAATACGCGTGATTGCATAGTAGCACACGGTATTGATTATTGATGCTTACGTGAGAAGTCACTCAGTTATACTCAATTATTAGTAGAGTAATTGCTGCATCATATCTCTCATATTATTGATTCGATTATTGTCATAGTATCATCAACATAATATGTTATTTTATTAAATCAATAATTGAGATGACAAAGTTATTCATATTATTAAATTACAATATTTACGATGTCTAGAAGTTTTGTCAAGGAGAGGTTTGGTCACCTAATTGCGCGCCAATAGAGAGAAACCCTTATTGGAAAGCCCCCTTTTTCCTAGGAATGACCTGATTGATAAATATTGTGAGTTATAATATTAATGATGAATGTTATTAATATTGAAGTTGTGCTCGGAGTTGAATTTGGAGACACGGACGTGATATTTGAATCCAGATCGATGAAATTAGTAAAAATAGACTATAAACACAAAATTTGCCGGTTTTTACTATTTGGTCAAAAAGTCAACAGTTGGCTTTTTCAGAAATAGTCAAACTTTGAAATTTCAAAATTTATATTTTTGATAAAAATGGTTTCATTGTGTTGGAATTAATTGTGTTAGTGAAAATCGACAATTATTTCCATAATAATTGATGTTTGGAGGTTATATTGAGCAATCGGATATTTAACCGGATAAATGAGCAATTAATTGCTATTATTTCCCATGATTATAACTATTTGTTCACATGTGTATATTATTGTTACTATTAGGGGAGTTTGTGCAAGATTGATAATACTTGCATGACTAAGTTAATTAAAAATGGAGGTATAGATAGAGGTACTATACTGTAATTTATATTTTCACATGTCTAGAACTATTGATTCACATAATTTACTATTGAATCACATTATTTACTATTAGGGGAGGTGGTGCAAGTTTGATAATACTTCCATGACTAAATTAAAAATAAAGGAAAAGTTGGAGGTATTGTACTGAAATTTTTCGAGGCCCAAAACGTGCAATTATCGAAACTATATTTTTCTATAAATAGAAGCTCATTCTTCCTTCATTTCTCACCAATTCACAAAAGCTTTAGAGCGATTATTATAGAGAGAAAGAAGAAGAGAAGTCTACTATGAAGATTTCTTTCTTTCTTATCTATGAAGAGAACTTCTGTTATTCCATTCTTTATTATTCTGTTGGAATAACCTGTATACGCGGGCTACTCTATACTTGGTGAAATTCTTCGCTTGTTCCATTCTTATTCATTCTGTTGGAACATCCTGTCTGTGCGTTCTACGCCGAACCTGGTTCCGTCTTTATTATTCTGTTGGAATATCCTGTCTGTGCGTTTTACGACGGACCTGATTTCGTCTTTATTAATCTGTTGGAATATCTTGTCTGTGCATTCTACGCCGGACCTGATTCTGTCTTTATTATTCTGTTGGAATATCCTGTCTGTGCATTTTACGCCGGACCTGATTCCGTTATTTATTATTCTGTTGGAATAACCTGCCTGTGCGGTCTATCACATTCCTGGTGATTTCTTTTGTTATTCCATTCCTTATTATACCCATTTGGTTAAAGTTTTGACTTCTATACTCCATGAAATTAGTGGAATATCCTTGATATTTGCGCTTCATCCAGTATCTTTTCATGAAAATATTCTTCTGAGCATTCTTGATTTTACTCTACAAAGCAGTATCATGTTGACAATTTGGACATTATTAGTTCCTGGATAAAATAATTTTTGAACTTGTTTTATTGAATTTTTATATCATTGTCATCATCCTCATGTTTATATTTTGTTGAAAGTCATCTGTGTCCTATAGTGCATAGATGGACTTGATATGATTATGACCAGGGATTATTCGGTGTAATCATGACCGTAATATTACAAATGATGTGGTAAAAGTCCTTATTGGCCCGTAGTGCATTGATGGACAGTTGTTGGCATGATCATGACCATTATTGAATACACAAATATTCTTGGCCCGTAGTGCATGGATAATTGTGGTCGTGATACTAAAGAATATCCTTGGCCGTAGTGTAGGGGTGATTCGATGATGTGGATTATTTATTAAGCTGAGTCCCAGTGATAAAAGTGATAAAAAAACCTTCTAAATAATAAAAGATAGTAGATTTTATTCTCTACTTGACTCTTTTAATGAATTGCTTGTTCCGCTGCACTTAAACTTGATGGTTGTTTTATTGTATCAGTTTAACACTGTTGAAGGCTAACGATAATATATTCTGCATTATCTTAGTCATAATATTTTCTACTGGGCTAGTTGAGCTCACCCTTTTACTTTCATTGTTCTCTTCCGGAAATGAGAACGTAGCAGGGACTAGTCGGGGAACGGAGTGACGGACCAGATGATAGCATTAGTAGTCCTCACTATTCAGTGAAATAGTTGAAAATAAATGTAATAATATTGAATTTGAGTTTGAATATTGTCTAGACGACAATATTTGTATTAAAACTCACAGCTTATATTTTGTTGTACTTTACACGACAGTTGTATAATTAAGTTATATTTATATTTTGTACCATGTATTTGACGACTCAGAATAGGTGATGTATAACTATTTTTGGGGCGTCACATATACTGTATACATACAAACTACAAAGCATATTATTTATTCTAGCAGGAAATTGTTCAGTAGGCTCTTAATTATGATCGGAGGCTCCAGCGTTGAAGTATATAATCATTAAGTAATGCTTGTTATTTCTTGGGTCTGAATTATTGTGGGTTTGTCCATCTTCTGGTCTATATATGCTGTAACAGTTTATATTTTACTGCCATTATAGTGCTAATTTTTGCTGCCATTATGCTGTAACAGTTTATATTTTGCTGCCATTATGCTGTAACAGTTCATATGCAACCATAAAAGTTTATTTATATTATATTTTGCTGCCATTATAGTGCTAATTTTTTAGTTTTTGACATCAATGCATCTGAATTTTGTATTATTTATTTCAGATTGTTAATTACTACATTTTTTACGTTGTTTAGTATACTTATTGACAGTAAAGCTGTATTTTGGTGGTTCTTTTTTCTTGTATGAGGGAGAAAGTGGGAGGCTGGATTACAAGCTTCCCTAGATGACAGTTTGACAAACATGCTTCCTGGTTGAATTGAGATAAACACATAATATGAATATGCCAATTCACATCATAAAAGTAGTACACAACACACATGGATATGTGTATGTAAGTTTGCGCACACACAATAATCCCCTGTAATTAAAATTGCAATAATCTTTCATCTTGCTTAAATCCCGCCAGAATCTTTCATCTATTTTGCATTATCTCTTGTTTACATGTTTTTGTGTTTCGGCTCTGTATAAGTAACTATTTAGCAGACAAGTTTGTATTCCTTTCTCTCTTTTTTCACTGGTCTAATAACAGTACTTATACTTCCTATTTAGTATATTATGCACACTTTTATAACTCATCTACAAACCCCAAAGCATACAAGTATAGATTTAATAAGGATGGAAAAGATACTTTGAGATAAAAGTGTAATAGTGAAGATCTAAAATATTTTATTTTTTAGTTTTCTTAATTAGAAGCATTTAGCATATGTATTGTTGCTTACACAAAATGATAATTAGGTATTGTTGCTTACACAAAATGATGTTTCTACACACTATAATAATTTATGAATTTATAAATTTTTATTTGTAGGATTGTTGATCCTTAGCTCCAATTATATACCTGTGTCTAATTAAATGTGTTTTGCTAATATAGTGTGACGTATTGGTTAATAAAATTTGCTGGATCTTGAGTTAGTGTGAAAGGATTAGAAGAGTATGAATACATTTTAGAGGTCATATTCGTGGTAGAATTTCAAGTTTTGTGATCTAAGGTATTCAAGCTATTTTGTCTGCCCAGTTAAAAAGCTCCCAGCTTGATTACATTTTAAAGCTCATTAAAGTAGATTTGAATTGAAAACAGATTAGTTTAGCTTGTTAGCATCCACCAGAGTCTAAAAAGTGTAGATATTTGAGAGTGGATGGATAATAAAAGGTTGGCAAGAATAATTATTCAGATTCTGTTTCTAAATATTAAGCCTGCATAAACTTGAGCTTTGTGTAGAATTCAAATATGCATGGTTTAAACTTTAACGAGGCATACTTTTTTCAACATTGCAGTTAAGTATAGAATATCATACATTGCAGTTAGTGTATGATAACTATGATGATTGTAAAAATTGTCCCTTGTTATATGTATGTGATGGGAGCAGGCTTGGTTAGCCAAAGTGCTACATAAGATGGCATCTAGATTTAGCTAATACTTTTACACCGGTAATTTGTTACATTTCTTTTTAATTACTCTACTAATGCAATGTTGCTAAGGATGTCTCTTGAACACTTCTAATAGGTATTCCAAACGACTGTGTTTGGCCTAGGGCAATCGACATGTGTAGGTATTGGCGGGGACCCTTTCAATGGGACAAATTTCGTTGATTGCATGAAAAAGTTTATTTCTGATCCCCAAACGGAAGGTGAGCTCTACTACAAAAGTTACTTTAAGTTGGATGTTTTTGGGTATATGTTAGGAGTTTTTGTGCTTCATTTGAATTAAGAGAGTTTAATAACTTATAGTCATTTATGAAGGTGTTCTAGTACTGATGTGATAACCCGAGATTTCTAATAATCCAAATTTTACGAATATTTTTTTTATTAATATTAATATTAATTATCAATATTGTGTTGTGTAACTGTGATACGAGTTTAGAGAATGAGTCAATTTGTGTATTGACTAAGATATTTGAGTAGAGTTGTGCTTAACAGAGAATAAAAACCCTAACCCTAGTTACGGATAGAGATTCGATAGAAAATATATTTAAAATAATTATATTAATATGTATGTGTTTGTACTGTATAGATATATCGATCAATGATTGATCGGATAAGGTTTAAAATTAGTAAAACCTAATAAGAGATTAGAAACCATAATCTCAGGATTAGAAACTCTAACGTACCGTTAAAAACCTTAATCGTATGCCGAGAAAACCTAATTTTAAATTCGGGAATCCTAAACCCTAATTAGGAAACCCTAATCCTAATTAGTAACCTTAATGTGTGTATTAAACTTTAATATGATTAGAAAACCGTAATTATATTTTAGTTATTAATTTTTATTTTTACAAACCCTAATTATAATTTAGAAATTTTAATTTTTCTAATCAAAACCCTAATTTCATATTCGGGATTTCTAAACCCTAATTAGGAAACCCTAATCCTAATTAGCAAGTCTAAAGTGATTAGTAAATGTTAATCTAATTAGAAAACCCTAATTATACTTTAGAAATATTAATTTCTATTTAAAACCCTAATTTTATTTTAGAAATCTAATTTTTCTTTTTAGAAACCCTAATTAGAAAATTCTAAAAATGATGTTGTAAAATCTAAGGGTTAGAACCTTAGGGTTAAACCCTAAGGGTTTGGATATTTGACCATAATGCCATTAAATTTAAATTGCAAATGACAAAAAATGCCCTTTTTACATTTTAAATGAGCTAACTTGTAAAAATTGCAAAACCTTTAGTTGGTGACCAACTAAAGTCAGCCAATTGACTTTAACCTCAGCCAAAAACTGATCCAAATCGTGAGCTAACATGTGTGCATTCATTGGATCAAGTATTTATGTGATAAAGAGAGAGAAAGTCTCAAAATTTAATTATTTTTCTCCCAAGCTCTCATCTACTCTCTCTCTCTCACCAAGGCATCCAAAAATAGCAAGTAGATCAGTCCCTAGAACATTCCTTAGATCACCAAAATCAGATTGGAGAGTATAGATCAAGGATTGGAAAGCTAGAAGGTATAACCCTAAACTCAACCTAGATCTTGTATGCTACGGTAAAAATTGTGTTTTTGTGTTTATATAAGTGTTATAAGGTGTTTTAGGATGATCTATGATGTTCTATCATAGATCCATAGCATCAAAGTTGGTAAAAATCGAAAATTTTCAAAACTGTCCAAGAACAAATTTTGTGGTCTGACAACAAATGTCAGGCGCCACTGATTCTTGCCCGTTTATGATTTTTGTTATTTTATGTTTTGGATCTGTACTCTGACATGAATTATGGGATCTGGAAGTGGAATCCAAGCTATTCGATTTTCAGATTTCAAGATATAGCTTGTCCAAGTCGGTTGACCGACCATGACCGTGTACATTTTGGGTAACCCAGAAGTACGTTATCAGCGTTTGAAAAGGTTTTGTCCAGCCTTGATTTGTCCGGTCTTATGTTGTTTGTTATTGTTGTTGTATTGAAAGTGTAGCCTGTTGTCTGGACTATAACTAAATGCTTTTAATTGCCTTAAAACTTCAACCAATCAAACGTAATAGGTGGTTAAAGTAGTCCACCCAAACTGATTTTAACTTTCTGGAAAAACCCAGAAAAGTTTATGAGACAAATTCCTGACAGAGTTTGACCGTACAGATTCTGGCGATTTAGATGTTTTTAAACTGTGATGTTACTTTAAACATGTTCCTTGACATGTGGACTATAGATATGAACCATGAAATCACATGAATCATGACCAGAGAACCGAATTAAGTTGGCTGGAAAATGAGACCATGAAACTGCCTGGGTTTCTGGGTTACCCAGAAAACCCAGTAGCACTCTGACAGTAACTTTGAAGGAGATGATCTTACTAGCCTGTTAAGTTATGACTCTGGTAATTGTTGATAATGGTAGTACTACATGCATACTACACGATTGAAGCCTAAGGTAGCCCAGAGCATGCCTGATCTGACAATCATAGTCGGTCAAACGTGACCCTTTGAACATGAGGCTGTCAGTGTTCTTGAGGCTCAAGAACACCAATAGTGACGCTAAGTGTCGCTATAGGCCATTAGCGACGGTTTAATTAATTAATTTTATGATATTTTAGGTAATTAATTAAAAATAAAAAATAAATTATTAAAAATTATTTAAAATGTTTTTAAAAATTATTTTAAATTATGACAAATAATTTTTGACCAATTGGAATATTTTTCTTTAATATTTATAATTATTTAACTATTAAAGGTATATAATTTATTTACTTAGTGTATTGAATAAATTAGAAGAAAATGATTTAATATTACGAAAAATTATTTTAAATGAGAATAATGAATTTAAAAATATTTTGAGTTATAAATTGTGCCTTTTAATATATTAGGAGAAATTTCATTAATAATTTAATATTAATGATATTAGATTTATTTAATTATTAAATTAAATAAATATGTTAAAAATGATTTTATTGATTTAAAAAATTATTTAAAAATGAGAAAAATGTTTTAAGTTAGAATTAATGACTTTTAATAGTTTAATAATAATTTCATTAATATTTAAATATTAATGGTGATGGTTTAAAAATGATTTTAATTATTTTAAAAATTATTTAAGTAGAATATTGATGATTTAAAAATATTTTAAGTTATTAAAAATAACTTTGATATTTTGACAAGTATGTTATTAATATTTTTATATTATTAAATATTAATGATAATAAGATTATTTGATAATTAAATCATTTAGAAAAGATTTAAGTGTTTGAAAAATTATTATAAATTATAATAATTGTTTATAAATTATTAAAAGCTTCCGAAAAATATTATAAACGATAATTGACTTGTCTAAAATAATATTGAAGCTTAGAGACCAAGATTAAATTGGCAATCAATGTGTAAATTGTTGGATAAGATGACTAGAACACCGAGAGTGGACTGAAGTCCTACCAGACCGAAATAGTTAGACTGGATAAGTGTTTATATAGGTTATAAACACTAATGTGGCTATGTGGTAATGTGCCTAGGAGAAGTTTGACTGTAGAATACAGTGTTACGTGTTATGAATAATTGTGCTAATTGTAAGACCAATATTATTGGTTATAAGTCTTTCGAAAGCAGATAAGTATTTTGTGTAGCAGTAATCAACGCGGAAGACAAGTTTCCTAACTCAACCTTGAGTTATATTCATTCAATTATTATAATGGTTAATTATTGCTAATTATACCATGTCCAGGGAATTTATTGTTGATTATTCGCAGTTAGTGCATGATTAACAATTCAAATTGAATTACTGATTCGGAGAATATACACTTGTAGAATAACTGTTGTTGGATATTCATATTCGTAGAAGATAGAATTGATAGTACAAATAATTCCTATTTATTGTCAAATTATGTTGAGAAATGTCTTAGCTAATTATTCTGGCTAGACGAACATTTGTTATAACTTGATAAATTTGAAAAGAGAATTCAATTGTTATTGCTAGATCGATGCCAATTATTTCGGCTAGATCGATAAGTAAATAGAAATTAAAATCATTAAATTTCGTTGTTAAATCAAATCTTGATTCTGAGACTGAGAAGAATAACCTTTTATATAAAGTGAACATTTTAGGTCGTATATTTGGCCATTGCGCACTGTTAAGTATTATGCATAATATCGGGTATAATAAAGCTGATCACTTATTATACTTGCAGATGGGTATGATTTAATCTTCATGGTTATCTGATACTTCTGCGTATGTATCAAAGTAAATCTTTGATAGATACCCGAGAAAGTAGAAGTTCTAGATCCAATGGATTGCTAAGCATAAATCTGGAAAACATTTCCACTTTGCTATTGCGTAGAATTGATTCTTGTTTATTCATTTGAATATCGTAGAAACTTTGAAAGCGTTGTACTCTTTCATTATCAAATTATTGTGTTACATAGAAAGAGAGCAGCCTTGTTATTGATTAACGATTTGTTCAACAATTTCAAAGTTTCCCAAGCTTTAGAGTCGTTCTATAAAAATAGATAGTCTATTATTCTGATACTTATACATTCATTGAATATCTTAACTTGCGGGGCAAATTTGTTGCTCACCCTTGCTAAATAAAACTTTTCAGCTAGGGACGAAGTGGCATGAGGTGCTGTGAAGAACAAAGGCAAAGACACTGTGATTAATTAGTTATGAATAACATTATTATTATGTTGTATTTGTGAACCCTTTTTGTATAACTAAAGGGTATGTTTATAATGTTAAGGTTAGAGAACCTGTGGTAATGTATTAACTATACCAGTTAATGAAGTGTATGTTACTATTTCTATATAAATGGGTAGTTAAATGTTATTTATATTGTGGATCGTGAGCACCAAACTCGGGGGTCAGGTAACCCAGATTTGGGGGTGTCACAGGTTGGTATCAAAGCTGTAGTGACCAAGGCGTCACAAGTTGGTAGCTGGGGTGTAGGCTATAAACCTTAAGTGGGGTGGCAAAAACCCTAGGATTATAACCATAAACGAAATCTAGAATACTCATGTAGAGTACTAAGCGAGGGATTCAATAGTGAGATATGTGAACGCTTAGTGTGAGAAGTTCGTACTGGAGAAGTATTAATCAAGTCATTTAGACTGATTGTAGGATGTCTGGAGAAGATGAAATGAGTGCGGAGATGCTAGCGGCTGTTGCACCAGTGCCAGTAGTCGAGGTGCCAGCGCAAAGCGAATCAGTTGAAATAGTGGGAGAAGATGAACCTATGGTCAATCTAGGGAGCGATCATGACGATTATGCCGAGATGTATCAAAGTGGTGATGAGAAGGCGGAGTCCGAAGAAGCTATGGTGGAAAAAAGGAATGAGATCAAAGTTGGAGAGAAAGCTCAAGAATATGCAGAAGTCCAAGAACTCTGGAGTAAATTATTTCTCTTGGATGAATTGTGGAGGACATAACAAGTGTTACACAAAATGACTGAAGAACGGAACGAGCTGAAGGCGCAGGTGGAGAGGATGAAGACTGAAGGTGGTGGATCGTCTGAAGGAACAATCAAGCAGCAAGAAGAGCAAGAATAAGAGAAAGAGGGACAACGACAGTGACAACTCTGAAAAATTCAAACCCGAAGAAGGAGCAAGTCTGCAGCAAGTGTGGAAAGACTCACGTGGGGGAATGCATGACGAAGAAGAACGTGTGCTTCAATTTTAAGAAAGAAGGACATATTTTCCTTTATTGTCCTAAGCCGAAGGCAACAAGTGTCCCAATAAGTAGAAGACCGGTGAAGGGAGTGGACGGTAGATAGCTTAAAGTTAAGCGATAGTATTTTTTTTGATAGTGTATGATATTAACGGTTGTAATATCAAGAACGATGTATGAACATATATATATATATATATATATATATGTGTGTGTGTGTGTGTTTGTATGAGTAAAATCTTTATTTTCTATATGAATATAAGATTAAGATTAATTTTTGAGTTCTTAAAACTCATACTTATGGAAAGTTCTTGGCTCATAATTATATGAAATGTATTGAACCCCTCAGCGAATGGACGCCAAAGGTCTGACTAGGATAAGTTCATACACTCATATAATTGTGGCAAGTTCCTGAACCCTTAGGTGTGGTAAGTTTGATGAACGGGGAATAGTTCTGTGTGAATGGAGAATTACGACTTTCGTAAAGTTGTGTTGTAAATCCTGACATTATTTAAAGAGGGAGAGTGCTATGTGTTAAGTACTAAATGTATTGTGTGCTATTTGAATAAATATGCGATTATATGAGAATTTTTTTTAGTATTCTTATTGTGTTCTTAATAAGAATCTGTGTAGAGAAGGAGAATTAATGTAAAATTTTTATCAGATAATGCCACCAAGGAGGGAAGGTCTAAAGAGAAATATAGAGGAACAATTTGTGAATCTGAAGTAGGAAGATATGACGGTGACAAAATATTTTGTCAAGTTCAACGAGTTAGCAAAATTTTCTCCACATCGAGTGGACACTAAGGAGCTTAAAACACGATGTTTTAGGAACGGATTGAAATCGTTGGTACTCAAGAAGCTGGATGTGCTGCAAATTAGTTCATTTTCAGCATTATTAGAAAAAGCCATTATCGCCGAGGGAGAAATGGAAGCTGTATTGAAGAATAGTCAAGAACAAAGAAAGGAGGCTGAAGGAAATAATATGATATGTGGTAGTGGAGGTTATAATCTTAATAAACGTAAGAGGGATGGTGAAATTAATTCAGGAAATAATCCAGTAGAGATTAGGAAGAAAGGCGCGCCATGTGTAGTTTACAGGAAGCATCCTCAAGGAGTTTGCTTGAAGAAAAAAGGAGTTTGTTACAACTGTGATCAAGAGGGACACATGTCACCCCAGTGTCCCATTCCAAAGAAGACACGATGTTGTTTTGCGTGTTTATCGACCGATCATCTAGTCCAGAATTGTCCGAAGAGAAATGTAGAAAGGAGAAGTGCGAACAAGGGACCCAGTAGCGGAACCTTGGCGACTCGAGGACCTGCACAGCCAAGAAGATCAACAACATTCACTTTTAGCATGACAGTTCCAAATGCAACAGCTGCCCATGAAGAGGCAACAAGTAACGAGTTCGGTTAGAAATTAAATTACGCGAGAAATACGAGTTAGATATTGATGTGAATTGTTTTCTTTTATAGATTCAAGTCACAGGTTAAAATATGACACAAATGAATATTGTGTTGATAAAAAAGAATTGATGATACAACTTTAAAAGATTGTAGAGAATAAGAAAGTGGTGATTCTAAGGACGTTATCTTTTTAAGGAGGGGTGAATGTGATAACCCGGGATTTCGAATAATCCAAATTTTACGAATAATTTTTTTTATTAATATTAATATTAATTATCAATATTGTGTTGTGTAACTGTGATACGAGTTTAGAGAATGAGTCAATTTGTGTATTGACAAAGATATTTGAGTAGAGTTGTGCTTAACGGAGAATAGAAACCCTAACCATAGTTACGGATAGGGATTCGATAGAAAATATAATTAAAATAATTATATTAATATGTTCGTATTTGTACTGTATAGATATATCGATCAATGATTGATCGGATAAGGTTTAAAATTAAAAAAAATCTAATAAGAGATTAGAAACCCTAATCTCAGGATTAGAAACCCTAACGTACCGTTAGAAACCCTAATCGTATGCCGGGAAACCCAAATTTTAAATTTGGGAATCCTAAACCCTAATTAGAAAACCCTAATCCTAATTAGTAAGCTTAATGTGTGTATTAAACTTTAATATGATTAGAAAACCGTAATTATATTTTAGTTATTTTAATTTCTATTTTTACAAACCCTAATTGTAATTTAGAAATTTTAAGTTTTCTAATCAAAACCCTAATTTCATATTCGGGATTTTAAACCCTAATTAGGAAACCTTAATCCTAATTAACAAGTCTAAAGTGATTAGTAAATGTTAATCTAATTAGAAAACCCTAATTATACTTTAGAAATATTAATTTCTATTTAAAACCCTAATTTTATTTTAAAAATCTATTTTTTCTTTTTAGAAACCCTAATTAGAAAATTCTAAAATTGATGTTGTAAAACCTAAGGGTTAGAACCTTAGGGTTAAACCCTAAGGGTTTGGACATTTGACCATAATGCCATTAAATTTAAATTGCAAATGAAAAAAATGCCCTTTTTACATTTTAAATGAGCTAACTTGTAAAAATTGCAAAACCTTTAGTTGGTGACCAACTAAAGTCAGCCAATTGACTTTAACCTCAGCCAAAAATTGACCCAAATCGTGAGGTAACATGTGTGTATTCATTGGATCAAGTATTTAAGTGATAAAGAGAGAGAAAGTCTCAAAATTTAATTATTTTTCTCCCAAGCTCTCATCTACTCTCTCTTACCAAGGCATCCGAAAATAGCAAGTAGACCAGTCCCTAGAACATTCCTTAGATCACCAAAATCAGATTGGAGAGTATAGATCAAGGATTGGAAAGCTAGAAGGTATAACCCTAAACTCAACCTAGATCTTGTATGCTACGGTAAAAATTGTGTTTTTTTGTTTATATAAGTGTTATAAGGTGTTTTAGGATGATCTATGATGATCTATCATAGATCCATAACATCAAAGTTGGTAAAAATCAAAAATTTTCAAAACTGTCCAAGAAAAAATTTTGTGGTCTGACAAGCAAATGTCAGGCGCCACAGATTCTTGTTCGTTTATGATTTTTGTTGTTTTATGTTTTGGATCTGTACTCTGACATGAGTTCTGGGATCTGGAAGTGGAATCAAAGCTATTCGATTTTCAGATTTCAAGATATAGCTGGTCAAAGTCGGTTGACCGACCACGACCGTGTACATTTTGGGTAACCCAGAAGTACGTTATCAGCGTCTGACAAGGTTTTGTCCAGCCTTGATTTGTCCGGTCTTATGTTGTTTGTTATTGTTGTTGTATTGAAATTATAGCCTGTTGTCTGGACTATAACTAAATGCCTTTAAATGCCTTAAAACGTCAACCAATCAAACTTAACAGGTGGTCAAAGTAGTCCACCCAAACTGATTTTAACTTTCTGGAAAAACCCAGAAAAGTTCATGAGCCAAATTCCTGACAGAGTTTGACCGTACGGATTCTGGAGATTTAGATGTTTTTAAACTGTGATGTTACTTTAAACATGTTCCTTGACATGTGGACTATAGATATGAACCATGAAATCACATGAATCATGACCAGAGAACCGAATTAAGTTGGCTGGAAAATGAGACCATGAAACTGCCTGGGTTTCTGGGTTACCCAGAAAACCCAGCAGCACTCTGACAATAACTTTGAAGGAGGAGATCTTGCTAGCCTGTTAAGTTATGACTCTGGTAATTGTTGATAATGGTAGTACTACATGCATACTACACGATTGAAGCCTAAGGTAGCCCAGAGCATGCCTGATCTGACAATCATAGCCGGTCAAACGTGACCCCTTGAACATGAGGCTGTTAGTGTTCTTGAGGCTCAAGAACACCAACAACGACGCTAAGTGTCGCTATAAGCCATTAGCGACAGTTTAATTAATTTATTTTCTGATATTTCCGGTAATTAATTAAAAATAGAAACTAAATTATAAAAATTATTAAAAATGGTTTTAAAAATTATTTTAAATTATGAAAAATAATTTTGACCAATTGGAATCTTTTTCTTTAATATTTATAATTATTTAACCATTAAAGGTATATAATTTATTTAGTTAGTGTATTGAATAAATTAGAAGAAAATGATTTAATATTATGAAAAATCATTTTAAATGAGAATAATGAATTTAAAAATATTTTGAGTTATAAAATGTGACTTTTAATATTTTTGGAGAATTTTCATTAATAATTTAATATTAATGATTTTAAATTTATTTAATTATTAAATTAAATAAATAAGTTAAAAATGATTTTATTGATTTAAAAAATAATTTAAAAAAGAGAAAAATGTTTTAAAAATGTTATAAGTTAGAATTAATAACTTTTAATAGTTTGATAATAATTTCATTAATATTTAAATATTAGTGGTGATGGTTTAAAAATAATTTTAATTATTTTAAAAATCATTTAAGTAGAATATTGATCATTTAAAAATATTTTAAGTTATTAAAAATAACTTTGATATTTTGACAAGTATGTTATTAATATTTTTATATTATTAAATATTAATGATAATAAGATTATTTGATAATTAAATTATTTAAAAATGAATTAAGTGTTTGAAAAATTATTATAAATTATAATAATTGTTTATAAATTATTAAAAGCTTCCGAAAAATATTATAAACGATAATTGACTTGTCTAAAATAATATTGAAGCTTAGAGACCAAGATTAAATTGGCAATCAATGTGTAAATTGTCGGATAAGATGAATAGAATACCGAGAGTGGACCGAAGTCCAACTAAACCGAAATAGTTAGACTTGATAAGTGTTTATATAGGTTATAAACAATATGTGGCTATGTGGTAATGTGCCTAGGAGAAGTTTGACTGTAGAATACAGTGTTACGTGTTATAAATAATTGTGCTAATTGTAAGACCGATATTATTGGTTATAGGTCTTTCGAAAGCAGATATGTGTTTTGTGTAGCAGTAATCAACACGAAAGGCAAGTTTCCTAACTCAACCTTGAGTTATATTCATTCAATTATTATAATGGTTAATTATTGCTAATTATACCATGTCCAGGGAATTTATTGTTGATTATTCGCAGTTAGTGCATGATTAACAATTCAAATTGAATTACTGATTCGAAGAATATACATTTGTAGAATAACTGTTGTTGGATATTCATATTCGTAGAAGATAGAATTGATAGTACAGATAATTCCTATTTATTGTCAAATTATGTTGAGAAATGTCTTAGCTAATTATTCTGGCTAGACGAACATATTTTAGAACTTGATAAATTCGAAAAGAGAATTCAATTGTTATTGCTAGATCGATGCCAATTATTTCGGCTAGATCGATAAGTAAATAGAAATTGAAATCATTAAATTTTGTTGTTAAATCAAATCTTGATTCTGAGACTGAGAAGAACAACCTTTTATATAAAGGGAATATTTTAGGTCGAATATTCGGCCATTGCGCACTGTTAAGTATTATGCATAATATCAGGTAGAATAAAGCTGATCACTTATTATACTTGCAGATGGGTATGATTTAATCTTTATGGTTATCTGATACTCCTGCGTATGTATCAAAGTAAATCTTTGATAGATACCCTAGAAAGTAGAAGTTCTATATCCAATGGATCGCTCTGCATAAATCTGAAAAACTTTTCCACTTTGCTATTGCGTAGAATTGATTCTTGTTTATTCATTTGAATATCGTAGAAACTTTAAAAGTGTTGTACTGTTTCATTATCAAATTATTGCGTTACATAGAAAGAGAGCAACCTTGTTATTGATTAACAATTTATTCAGTAATTTCAAAGTTTCCAGAACTTTGGAGTCGTTCTATCAAAATAGATAGTCTATTATTCTGATACTTATACATTTATTGTATACCTTAACTTGCGGGGTAAATTTGTTGCTCACCCTTGCTAAATAAAACTTATCAGCTACGGACGAAGTGGCAGGAGGTGCTGTGAAGAACAAAGGCAAAGACATTGTGATTAATTAGTTATGAATAACATTATTATTATGTTGTATTTGTGAACCCTTTCTGTATAACTAAACGGTATGTTTATAATGTTAAGGTTAGAGAACCTGGGGTAATGTATTAACTATACCAGTTAATGAAGTATATGTTACTATTTCTATATAAATGAGTAGTTAAATGTTATTTATATTGTGGATCGTGAGCACCAAATTCGGGGGGTCAGGTAACCCAGATTTGGGGGTGTCATAACTGAAGCTAAGACTTGAAATATTTGAACTCTTTCACTAATGTTAGTTCTTCAGCATTGACAAATGAGACTCCCTCCTTTGGTAGTATGGGAGGAGTGTTTGTTTTTCAATAAAAATATATAAAGAAGTTGTAAAAAATTATAATTATGTATTGATGTTTGCATGTATTATTTTAAATAATATAGTTAGGTATTATATTATATTATTATTATTATAAGTACGCCTTAGGCACATTTTGATCTCTTTTCCCATGTTTTCAATTTCAATAATTATATTGCAGGTGCACACCGGAATGCCAACTGAAGGAAATGGGCTATAAGTAACTGGGCAGAAAATATTCAAAGAAACTGAAGCTACAAATTCATAATAACAACTAATAGCCTAAAAGAAATTTAGGCGAGATAAAGAAGATCACAGTAGTACATAAGAAACTTAGGCGAGAATATTGTATTGTAATGATAGATCATCATATTTGAGGAGATGAATTATTAAACTATTATATTTTAATGTTGTAATGTGAATGATTTTAAATGATGTATATAATATTTTTTATATTTTATATTGTATTTGTGTTTGTTCAATAAATGTGCAATATTAAATAATTTTTTTAAATATAAAAAGGCTATAGCGATGGTCATCGACCGTAGCTATAGTGTTCTATAAAACACAGGCCTATAGCGACGGTCATCGACCGTAGCAATAACTTTCAGCGACCGTTGGTAAAGAGAAAATACACGATTTTGTCAAGACCTATAGCGACGGTCGTCGACCGTCGCTATAGGCCAAAAGACCGTCGCTAAAATCTTTAGCGATGACTTCTTTGGCGACGGTCGATAAAACCTTTAGCGACGGTCTTTTGGCCTATAGCGACGGTCGATGACCGTCGCTATAGGTCGATTTTCTAGTAGTGACAGTATCATCAGCACAATATTTATTATTATTAAATCAATAATTAAGACAAAAAAGTTATTCATATTATTATTTGCAATATTGACAATGTCTAGAAGTTCTGTCAAGGAGAAGTTTGGTCACTTAATTGCGCGCCATTAAGGAGAAATCCTTATCAGAAAGCCCCCTCTTTCCTGGGAACGACCTGGTTGTTAAATATTATGAGTTATAATATTAATGATGAATAAGTTCGTGTTGATTAAAGATGAAATTGATAGTTCCATTGTGTGGGGATTATTAGTGTTAGTGGAAATCAACTTTTATTTTGATAATAATTGATGTCTGGAGGTAATTAATCGGATAAATGAGAAATTAATTACTATTATTTCACATGCTTATAACTATTTATTCACAAGTGTGTACTATTGATTCACATTCATGTACTATTAGGGGAGGTGCTGCAAGATTGATAATACTTGCATGACTAAATTTAAAATGGAGGTATAGATGAAGGTACTATACTATAATTAGTTTATACACATGATTATACTTTTAAGTCACATGAATGAACTATTAATTCACATTATTTACTATTAGGAGAGGTGGTGCAAGTTTGATAATACTTGCAGGACTAAATTAAAAATGAAAAAAAAGAAGAAGGTATTATACTATAATATTTCGAGCCCCAAAACGTGCAATTATCGAAACTATATTTTCCTATAAATAGAAGCTCATTCTTCTTTCATTCTCACCAATTCACTAAGTCTTACAAGAGCAATTATTATAGAGAGAAATTATAGAGAGAAAGAAGAAGAGAAGTCTGCTATCTCACTATTCTAGTATCCAGTTTCTTCTAAGGTAAGGGGTATTATTTCTTTCGTATTCATGAAGAGGGTTATTTTCTTTTAATACTCGTAGAGGTTGTTATTCCATTCTTTATTATTCTGTTGGAATAACCTGTCTGTACGGTCTATCGCATGCTTGGTGAATTCTTTTGTATCCCATTCTTTATTATTCTGTTGGAATAACCTGTCTGTGAGATCTATCGCATGCCTGGTGAATTCTTTTGTTATTCCATTCTTTATTATTCTGTTGGAATAACCTGTTTATGCGGTCTATCTCATGCCTGATGAATTCTTTTGTTATTTTATTCTTTATTATTCTGTTGGAATAACCTGTCTGTGCGGTCTATCGCATGCCTGGTGAATTCTTTTGTTATTCCATTCTTTATTATTATGTTAGAATAACCTGTCTGTGCGGTCTATCGCATGCATGGTAAGTTCTTCTGTTATTCAATTCTTTATTATTCTGTTGGAATAACCTGTCTATGTGGACTACCACATGCATGGTGGATGATCTTTTGTATTCATTCCTTATTAAATTGTGGAAATGATCTGTCTACGTGGATTACCACATGACGGGCAAAAATCCATTTGCAGTTTCATATATTCTATTATACTTAGTTGGTTAAAGTTTTGACTTTTATACTCCATGAAATTAGTAGAATATCCTGGATATTTGCGCTTCATCCAGTATCTTTTCATGGAAATATTCTTCTGAGCATTCTTGAATTTTACTCCACAAAACAGTATCATGTTGACAATTTGGACGTTATTGATTTCTGGATAAATTAAATTATAAATCTTTAAAAATTTATCCTTGAATTTGTTTTATTGAATTCTTATATCATTGTCATCATCCTCATATTTATTATATGTTGAAAGTCATCTGTGGCCTATAGTGCATAGATGGACATGGTATGATTATGACCAGGGATTATTCAGTATAATCATGATCGTAATGTTACAAATGATGTGGTAAAAGTCCTCATTGGCGTATTGCATTGATGGATAGTTGTTGGCATTATCATGACCATTGATGAATACACGAATATCCTTGGACCGTAGTGCATGGATAATTTGTGGTCGTGATACTAATGAATATCATTGGCCGTAGTGCAAGGATGATGTGGTTTATTTATTAAGCTGAGTCTCAGCGATAAAAGTGATGAAAAACCTTTTAAATCATAGAAGATAGTAGATTTTATTCTCTACTTGACTCTTCTAATGGATTGTTTGTTCCGCTGCAGTTAAACTTGATGTTTTTTTATATTTTATCAGTTTAACACTGTTGAAGGCTAACAATAAATTATTCTGCATTATCTTAGTCATAATATTTCTTACTTTGCTAGTTGAGCTCACCCTTTCTTTCACTGTTCTCTTCAGGAAATGAGAATATAGCTGGGACGAGTCGGGGAACGGATTGACGGTCCAGATGGTTATTTTAGTAGTCCTCACTATTCTATAAAATAGTGTGACAATAAATGTAATGAGGACTCCATTGAGTGTGGATATTGTCTAGATGACAATATTCTTATTAAAACTCTTAGATTATGTTTTGTCGTATTTTACACGACTGTTGTATAATTAAGTTGTATTTAAATTTTGTACCATGTATTTAGCAACTCAAGATGGGTGATGTATACCTATTTTGGTGGCGTCACAGTCATGATATTCAAAAGGGGCAAAAAAGCCCTAATCTCTTTCACTCCAGAGAGATACAAAATTGAAGAGGAGAAGAAGACGTGAGAAGCTTGAAGACCAGTTCGGCGAGAAGAAGGTGGAGCCCAGTTCGGCGAGAAGAAGAATCGACATGGCTCACTATTCATCGTCATCTTCATCATCTGCTCGAAGACGTGCCATTGATGTTGATTATTAAGCTACGACATTGTGTTATTATGGGTTAAGGGCTCCTTTGTGGACCTCATGGAGTGAAACAAATCCTGGCAAAAGGTTTTTCTCATGCTTGAAATTCAGAGTAAGTTCTTATAATTTACTTTGATTTTGTGTTTGAAACAATTCCTAGCAGTTAGTATGCTTGGAAATATTTTACTAACAACAGTTGAATAATGCTTAATATTTTGGATTCAGAAAAGGGGATGTGGGTTCTTTGTATGGCATTACCCACAGATGTGTGAGAGGGCAAAAGTTGTCATAAATGATCTGAAAAAGGAGAACAAAATTTTTCTGAATAAGGAACTGAATAAATTTTCATAGGTTGAAGGGGCATCTGAATTATCTGAATTGAAAGAATTGGTTCATGAGTTGAAGAAGTTGAATTCAAATGGTGATGAAGTTTCTGTGAAACAAGTTAAAGAAGTAGACTATTTGAACATGAAGTGCATTGGTGAGTTATTGTTAGTTATATTCATCTGCTTTTCTGTAATGCTACTTAGGTAGATAAATGGTTAGATGAATTGGTAGTGTTGTGAATTGTAATGTACTGTAGTTTGAAATATGCAGTTAACTTAATATAATTGGTGAAAATGGTTAATGAAAGTCAGTGTTTTGAAAGAAATAGGAAATCCTTGTTTGAGTAGTCCATTAGTGAGTTATGCAAGTTTAATGTGTTTTGTGGATGCGTTGTGACTTGTAATGTTTATTTTACCAGAATGTCAAAGAATTGATCCATGAACTTGGTTAATGAAAGTCTTATTTGTGTGTATAATTATGTGACATATGATCAGTGCCAATGATTTGAGCACTTGTTACTCAATGTAATTTTAATATAATGAACAAAGCCTAGCTCCAAAAGATAGTGCCAAATCATATTGCCAACATTTAGGCTTGAGAAGCATGTTCATTACACAACATTAACTGAGCATAAACACTTCAACATTGTCCAAAATATATTCCTAAAATGAAAAGCTCAGTTCTAAAAACATAACTAGAAGAAGTATAATTACTAAGTAGGCTCTAATTACAAAATAAGTCTAATGGTAAATTTCCCAAAAACATGCAACAGTTAGAAGTTCAGTTATCTCCACTACAATTGGGTGGAATTCCTTGTGACTTGCTTGCATTGCTGCTCATACCAATCCTTTCATCCCTATCTTCCATAAGGCGTGTGGTACTGATGCAGCTTCTACCCCTCCATTGTAGTCCTTGAGGTTTGAAGGTCATGTTAGACATGTTTACAGGGTCACCATCACCTTTATGGTTTATTTTTCTATTGCCAACTAAAGAGGATGCTTTGTTTTTAGCTTTGTCTGCTCTTAGTTGAGCTTCATTAGGGACTAAAAATTCGGTGTTAGGATCAACCAAAGGTGGCTGTGTCTGACTTCCTTCATTGACAATTGTTGATGATGTGCCACTCCATATGTATATAACACAACATTAAGACTGAGCTGAGAAGCTTACACATCATATATATTATATCAATCATCTATGCTTTTATAAATTACCTTGAATGTCACTGAACCGGTTTTGTCATAATATAACAACCCAAAACCTTCACCATGATTGGACTGCTTCGTAGAATGAGCTCTTGCAGCAGATCGAACTGGTAACTTTGACTACCTTGATCTTGAAGTAGGAGGTGCACTCATGGCTGAACTTGCATTAAGCCCTACAAAATGCAAAAGTATCAAATATCTGCACCAAGCCAAGACAAACTACACAAAATGCAAAATATAACACAGGTGGGAAGTACCATTAGCTGACCACACCTATAAAGTATCACAGTAGAACTTATATAACTGACCACACCCATAAAGTACCATTAGCTACACCAAGACATTAACCCTCAACATATGGATATACATTAACCCTCAACACATCAAATATCTCAACAAAATCTAACACAGGTGGGAAGGATTCACTCAACATATACTGTATCAATTTCAAACATGTTCATTGATAATCTATTTATAAACAGGTGGGAATACTGATGTTTTATTTTGAAAGACATGATGAATTAAGACATTAGCCTTCACTGCATTGTGATTGACAGTTGATAATAACTACATTGTGATGTATTAATGAACATATTGTCAAGTATATTTAAATGTAGAAACTGTATTGTCAAGTTCAAAATACTGCATTAATGATACAAATACCTGGTTCAGCTTGAGTTGGAGGTGAGATTGATGGGCCACCTTGTGCTTGAGTTTGCAGTAAAGATTCAGTTTGAGATTGAGGTGGGACTGAACTTTCTGTTTGGGATTGAGGTGGGACTGAACTTCCTATTTGGGATTGAGGTTTAGATTTCCTTTTCCTTATTCGTGACTGAGCTGGGACTGAACTTCCTCCTTCTCCTTGGCTTTGATTCTGACATAGGGCAAAATGTAAATATGTATACACTATATTGTAAAACACATGATTAAATAATTGAATTACATTTGAACAACTGCTTTTTTTGTGTCATGGTTGCTTACACAGACTGTATGTGATAACTTTTTGTGATTTTATTTGTAGGCCTGGCCTCAGTTTCCTCTCTTCTTCTCTTAATCTTAGGCCTTCCCTTGTTTTTCTCAACATTTAGTGCCTCGACATGTTGATATTTGTCCATTTCATAGAATCTCTTCCCTCTCACTGGAATAATTTTGTACCGATAAGCAGTTTGGTATACATCTTTATGATACAACTTTGAAATATGGTTCATTGGGTCATGTTTGTTGTGAACTAGAGCACATATAGCATGTTAGAAAGGAATGCCAGTGAGATCCCATGCCCTACATGTACAAGAGTTCTTGTCTAAGAACACAGTGTGAGTGTCCTCACCCTCCCTGATTTCATAACCAGTGTCTCCATTAAAGATAACAGTGCACCCAACTGCTATGCTTTTATTTGTCTGAAAAATGTCATTGTAGTAAGGACTAAAATAATTTATCTATTTCTCACATGCTGACCCAAGAGTTCCCAATCTGTCCATGGTTTTTTTCCTAATGTATTCCATCATAGTCCTAATGGGCTTGTGCCTAGCTTCAAGAATCCAAGAATTGAAGCTTTCCACCATGTGTTTATCTACTGCCCATGTTTTACTTCTGCTACTAAAGTAAGCTCTGCACCATGTATGAGGTGGATAATTCATGAGATCAATTGCTCCTTTTGAACTCATGTCCCCAAGCAACTTCATGTTGTCCTTAAATTCTTCCTCAAAGGTAGACCAGGCTGCATTCCAAAATTTCTTCTGCAACTCTCCACCTCTATGTTTCTTACACCAATTTGCATATATATGGCGAGCACACCATCTGTGTTCAACCTCAGGAAGTAAATCAATAACTACTTGTATTAAACCCTACAAGTAAAAGTTGCACAAAGTTACATTCAAAGTTGCACAAATAATTTGACATAAAAAACATTAAATATTAAACTTCAAAAACATTCATACCTTTTGCATATCAGATATGATGGTGTACTGACTGCCATCACCCAAATCAAGTTGTTCTTGCAACAAAGTCAGAAACCAGGTCCAGTTGACCTTAGTTTCACTCTTCACACATGCCCAAGCTATGGGATAATTCTGCTCATCCCCATCTTTTCCTAGTGCTAAAAGCAATTCCCCCTTATACCGTGTCATCAAAAAACACCGATCAAGGCCAATAATAAGCCTACATCCTTCCTACCAACCTCTCTTGCAAGCATCTAAACAAACAAACATTTTTCTAAATACACTTCTCCCTTACCTTAATTCATCTGTGGACAACTCCACTTGCACTTTAGACCCTGGATTACTCCTCACCAGTTCTGCTGCATAAGCCTCTAACTCAGAAAACTCAGTAGTAAAGCTCCCTGAGAATTCATCCATAACTATCCTCCTGGCTCTCTTATACTTGGAAAATCCAACATTCAATCTAACTTCTTTCTCCACATCTTTTTTTGAGGTCTTTGATCTTGTAGTCATGCTGCTCAAGTATTTTTTGTTTGTAAAGCTTGGCCAAGAACTTTACTGAAACCCTAGGATTGCTGAAAATCCTATAACACTTGTGCTCTTCATTTAATGTCCTGACAGCCAACACAAGGTTACAACCGTCCTTTGACACATATAAGACAAAAAGACACACTGCCTCATATTGGACCATTATTCTATATGGTTCACTTTCACATATTTCAATGCCACTCCCCTAGATATAACATACTTTGATATGGATTCCATAACTTCAGCTGCACTAGCAAATGTCATTCCCAAATTGAAATAGGGTGTCTGGTCATTTACATTGAAACGAACATGATGTCTTATCTCATATGGCACTTGACCCTCATCCCCTTCCTCACTATCATCATTGTCATCACTATCAATACCTTCATCACTAACATCATCTTCCTCACTAACATCATCTTCCTCACTCTCCTCTTCATATGAAGCATCTTGACTGTCCTCACAACTATCTTCCTCACCAACCTTGCTACCCTGTGTGTTTAATAGCACATGTGCTCTATTAATGCTATCAAAAGCATTAAGTACTTCATCACTTTCCATGAAAGGGTCATCACAATCAGGAGGAACATAAGGAGGTGATTCATCATTCAATATAGGTTCATCTACCTCATGTTTTGCAAAGAAATCTAGGACAATTGTGTCTCACTTTACTTTACTTAGGAGTCTCCTAATCCCATGGTAACCCTCAAGTATAAAAAGTCCTTCTTCAATACTCAGTCCAGGTTCCAGATAATATATTTCCGATACATTGGCGTATTTTAATTCCTCTTTATATGTATTCTTAATACAAATAACAGACAGGTAATCAACATCAGAAATCTTACATGTATAAACATCTCCTCCCACATATCTCCAAACAAAATCCTTTATCCATATGCCCCCATGATGTAAATGTACATCTACACGCCCAACCATTCTGTTAGTAAAAAAAAAGCTTGTCGATTAGACTCAAGTTCGTTCGACAAACTGATTGCAGAGCCTTCACCTTCTTCTTCTTGCCGAACTGATTATCGATTCTTCTTCTCGTCGAACTGGGCTCCACCTTCTTCTCGTCGAACTGGTCTTTAAGCTTCTCGCGTCTTCTTCTCTTCTTCGATTTCGTCTTTCTGTGGAGTGAAAGAGATTAGGGCTTTTTTGCCCCTTTTGAATATCATGACTGCTTATGTTCTGTCTCTCTCTCCCTAAGTGCCTAATCAGCAAAAATGATCCACGTGTAAACAGAGTTAGTCCAGGTGGATGGTCTGTTGATAGCAGGGGCATGGGTGACCTGCTTTTCCTAACATTAAGGGTACTTTTGGAAAAAAAAATTAGTTTAGGGTGGAAGTGGAACATCCGTGTAAACATCAGGGGCATTTTTGGATATTTGCCCTTTATTTTGGTTAGTGAACACCAAATTCGTGGGAAACTCGACTACCTAAATTTGGGGGTGTTACATGCTCTACCATACTTATTAACTCACCGACACTCTTGAATTTATCCAATGTGGGATTCATGTGAAATATCCCAACAACTTGTCATCAGCAACACGATTTATGAACGTCTTAATACTGAACTTGATTTTACCAAAGACGATGACAACATGAACTCTCAACTATTTATGCATTGTAGAGATTTAAAATCATGGTAGTAAGATCTATACATGGATGGGTAGATATGGTTAGAGCTGAGCAAGAAATCAAATTGGAACCGAAACTGCACCAAAAACTGCATAAACCATACCAACGGTTCTGGCGTATGTGACGGTTTTAGATAGGTTGAAAAACCAAATTTACAGTTTTAGTTTGGTTACAAACCAAAATCGCATGCATAAATTCGAAACCAAACTGCAACATGAAAATTAATTAATTATACAATCCTATTACATGAGAGATGTTTTAATTAACCTTTTGTAATGAACCTCCCATAAAAATTAAGCTACTAATTCTAAATTTGGATGGTATCGATCTACATGATCACCATCACCATACAAATCTCATACAATTATCTCTTAAATGTAGAAAATTATTGGAATACACACTTCTTGAACATATATATGTATATATACTTCATAAGTTATATATATATATATATATATAATTATTTGGTTTCAATATCTTTTATGGTTAAAAGAATTAAATTTATTGTAATTAGATAAATCATGAGATAGCCCTCTTGAGTTATCAGCGTGATTCTAAAACTCGGTGTTGGATGAAGTAGTATTGAATATTCTTCCTTGCTGCTTGTTTTTCCTTTTTGGATGTGTAGAACTAGGGATAAAAACTCAGGTGCCTTTGTTTTGATCTCTTTTACAACTTTAATAATGTTTGATACTAAATTGTTAATGCAAGTTGCATAAAATTTTGTTGTTTCAATTAGTTTTGGAACCGAAACCGCACCTCATGATTCAAAACCGCTCCACATCAATCACAAGTGATTTAATGTACGATTTTGGATTTGTCAAATCGCATTTAAGCGATTTTGTGTGCGGTTTAGATTTTAAACCGCACCATACTTACCCTTAGATATGGTGGACACAAATAGTCCCATAAGCACCATTTGCTATCGTAATACTCCAATTCCACATAGTAATATATGAGATACTTATATGTATATATAACGACTAAATTGTTACCATTAATATCTTTAGTTGTGATCTTTTGGACGAGTCTTGAGTTAAGATGATTTAAAAAGATATTATGGAGACAACATATTTTATATGGACTAGATGTAAAACCCCAACTTTTATGAATAAAGATTTAATTTTCTTTAAATATTATTTTGAATAGTAAGGTGATGATTTGATATAATGCTATAGTTATGAGTGATATGTGAAAATTTTCAAACTAAGCAAATGGTCATAAATTATTCTTTTTATCAGGGAATATTCGTACGATGGCGTAATCATTGGTGAACCAAATAACGGAATAACTATCGGATATAGAAAGCGACAGAAATGACCTTTTATAAAAAAATAACGGAAAGACTTTTTCTGTTAAACTGTTGAAATACCCGGTGATAAAAGTATAGTAATACGTGTTGTTGCACAATAACATACGGTATTGCACATTATCTATGATTCTTGATGCTTACGTAAGAAGTCACTCAGTCTCATTTAATAATTACCACAGTAGTTGTTGCATAGTATCTTATATTATTGATTCAATTATTGTCATAATATCATCTGCACAATACTTTATATTATTAAATCAATAATTTAGATGACACATTTATTCATATTATTATTTACATTATTGATAATGTCTAGAAAGTTCTGTCGAGGAAAGGAGTTTGGTTATTTAATTACGCGCCAGTAAGGAGAAATCATTATCGGAAAGCCCCATCTTTCATGGGAATGATCTGGTTGTCAATATTGTGACTTATAATATTAAATGATGAATAATTGTTGAAAGATTAAAAATGTGTTGATTGAAGATTCATGATTTGTGATAAATATTTATTCAATTTTTGATATAAACAGAAGGATTTATCATGAGGCGTTTGTTGTAAGTTTGACTTATTATCCCATGGATAGATGTGCTAATTTTTTAGACCGTTGGTTGAAATTATAATAGTAAATCAACATGGACCGCTGGTTGAAGTTATAACAGTAAATCAATATGGACCGCTGGTTGAAGTTTTAATAGTAAATTAATATGGACCGTCAGTTGAAGTTTTAATAGTAAATCAATATGGACCGTCCGTTTTAATAGTAAATCAATCTGGAAAGTTTGTGAATTAGTTACATTTTAGTCCATTCTCCTATAAATAGAAGCTCATTCCTTCATTATTTTTTACAAATTCACTAAATCTATAGAGAGAGAAACTATAGAGAGAAAAACTATAGAGAGAAAGAAGAAGAGTATTCTGCTACTTCATTATTGCAGTATCCAATCTCCTACTATGGTAAGGGGTATTATTTCTTTCGTATTCGTAAAGGATGTTATTTTCTTCATATTCATAAAGATTGTCATTATATTCCTTATTAATTTGCGGGAGTAACCTATCTACGCGGATTACTACATGCATTGTGAATGACCCTTCTTATTCATTCTTTGTTAATCCGCGGGAGTAACTTGTCTACGCGGATTACCGCATGCATGGTGAATGACCCTTTGTATTTATTCTTTATTAATCCGTGGGAGTAACCTGTCCACACAGATTACCGCATAGCGAGTGAAAATCCAGTTGCAGTTTTGTATATTCTTTTATACTCGTATGAGATGTCATTTCTTTTGTACTCATCAAGGGATATCGTCTACTTTCATATTTCTCCATTTATGGTACAAATTTATTATTTGTTTCCATAACCTTATTAAATGGTGAAAACTCTTGAAATTAGTGGAATATTCTTAATAGTTTGTGCTTCATCTAGTATCATTCTACTATTGGTCTGAACTTTCTTATTAAATGGCGGGATACTATTTATCTCGGGGTACTATTTATTTGGAATACTATTCATTCGGGATACTATTCATTCAAGGTACTATTCATTCAGGGTACATTTCACGAAAAAAATTTATTTCTTTTTGTCCAAATTATTTTTGATACATGAATATCATTTTTAAATTTTACTCCACAATTGGTGATCATGTTGACAATTTGGATATTCTTGAAATCTGGATAAATTGAATTATAAATCTCTAATATTTATCCTTGATCTCACTTAATTGATTCTTTATATCATTGCCATCATCCTCGTACTTATATTGTGCTGAATGATATCTTTGGCCCATTGTACAAAGATGGACTGTTGATTTGTATGATTATGACTAGGAATTGTGTATTGGTATATTCATGACATTTGATGTACATATAAAGTTTTGTGGTAAAAGTCCTCTTTGGCTTGTAGTGCATAAATGGACATGTGTTTGACGTTATCATGACCACTGGTGATACAAACGATTATCTTTGGCTCGTAGTGCATATATAATTCATTGATTGGAAATAATTATTGATTGGTGTTACATGGAGAAAATATTGATGATGAACTTTTAAATCATAGACGATAGTAAACATCATGCTCTATTTAATTTTTCTAATGGATTGTTATTTCTGCTGCAGTTGTTGATCTAAAACTTGTTGTCTATTGTATTCTATCAGATTTTTTCCTGTTGAGGAATAAGGATAATTTATTCTATATTATCTTAGTCATAATATTATTTACTGGGCTAGTTGAGCTCACCCTTTTCCTTTTGGTTGCATTATTCTTCTCAGGAGGCGAGAATGTAGCTGGGACTAGTCGGGGAATGGAGTAAGGGTCCAACATTGTTATTTTAGTAATCCTCACTATTTTGAAATATAGCGTGTCAATAATTGTAATGAGGATTTTATTTGAGTTTGGATATTGTCTACGAGAAAATATTTGTATTAAAACTCACAACGTATATTTTGTCGTATCTTACACGACAATTAATATTTGTAAAAATAAAGTTTGTATTTGAATTATGTACCATGTATTTTGACGACCTATTATGGGTTGTGTGGAACTATTTTGGGGGCGTCACAGTTGGTATCAGAGCTTAAGAATATGATCTCTGGCGGAGATCTGAGGTTAGAACTAGGATGGGAGAGACGAGTAAAACCTTCGCTAGTGTATCCTACTTAAGCTTATTTGTTATTTAATTGGTCGGTTAGAATATAGGGATAATATGTGACATCTCAATTTCTTTAATTAACCCTTGTTTTGTGGCAGTATTTAAGAATGACATCTGAAAATGAAGAGATGAACTCATATAGAGTTTTAAATGATGAATTGAGGAGATTTATATAAAGAATAAATATTGGGGTACAATATCTTGTTATAATAAAGATGTTTATTGGGGAGTGCTAATTAAGTTATTGAACTTGATTGTAGGATGTTAGGCGAAGAAGAAATTAGAGATATCCATGTGGTGAGTGAAGAATTAATAGCTGCACCCAAGCTAGTCGCAGAGGTGGTAGCTGAGAGTGAGGAAGAAGAGGACCCTGATGAGGATTTATTAGGAGAATTTTATGATTGAAATATAGAACTGCAAGATCGCATTTGTGAGTTAGAAGAATATGGTGAAGAACGACAGGTAGTCGTGGAACAAAGGGATGTAACAATTCAAGATATTTCTACCCGATATGCGAAGCTCGAACATAAGCTCTCTTTGGCAGAGTATATGATAATAGAGCTGGAATTTGAGAATGCAAATGTCAAATATCAGCTAACAAACAATTGAACGAGTGAGAATGGAGGATGCATGGGTAAAAGTCGCACGACGCGTTGGTATTTTAGAAAGAGACGCCTGATCCAAGAAGGCTAAAATAAATGATGTGCATTTCTCTTTTTGGACAACAATTGAGAGAACCTTACATCGAGTTTTGAATTACCATGTACAGAGCGATTAACCCCAATTCAATATGGATCGAAGATTAATGATTCAGATCATAGATCAGGAGTACGACGAAACAATTGAGGGTGGAATGTGCCCTATAATGAAGTCAAGTCTAGCGGCAATGATGACACCAAAGGTTGTCCCGGACAAGTCAAAATTGGTGGTTCAAGGAAGAGCGTTTTTTGTGACTTCCCAAAAAGTGAGGAACCCGAACGAAGTTATCACATGTAAGTTAATCATAAACTTTGGTAAAGTCTATACCTTGTTAGATACCGATTCTACCGATTCTTTTATTTCACTTGCTTGTTCTTAACGTTTGAACTTGACTCCGATGAAATTAGACTTTGACTTATCTGTTGAAACTCCGTTGGGAGAAACCTTCATTACATCCAGTATTTATAAATCTTGTTTGATTCAAATTGACACCCTCACATTACCTGTTGATCTCATCTCTTTGAAAATACTTGCATTTGTTGTGATTTTAGGAATTGACTAGTTAACTACTCATCATGATAAGATCGATTGTTTTCGTAAGGTTATTACTTTTCATATTCCTAGCCAACTTGTTTTGCGAATTTAAGCAACCAAACCATTGAAATCAATAGTTGTCATTTTAAGCCATAAAGCCATTCATTTATTGAATAACGGATGTCAAGCTTTCTTAGTCCATTTCACCGATTTAAATAAAAATACGTCAGATTTGAATGATATTTATGTTGTTAATAAATTTCCTGATGTATTTCCCGAAGAACTTTCTGGTCTACCCCAGAGCGTGAAAATGAATTTTGTATTAACCTTGAACCCAGTAAAAAATCCATTTCCAAAACCTCATATCGAATGTCTCCTATTGAACTTTAGGAGTTAAAAACCTAACTACAAGAGTTTGTAACCGAGCCTTTTGCTGGTGACTCCCGGTTAAGGGGATGCATTAAAGTCACAATTTTCGTAGAGGACGCCGTAAGTAGACGGTGAAAAATTGATAGGTACCCTGGTGAGGTGCTGACACAAGTTGGTGTCCAGAGTCACAGTTGGGAGCAACCTAAGTCAGTAACCAAAATAAGTAGCTTTCCAGGCTTAGCTGGTTTTTATCGGAGAGTCGTGGAAGGATTTTCTTGAATCAATATTCTATTAACTCAACTGACTCGAAAAGATACAAAATTCAAATTGAGTGAGGATTGTGAGAAGAGTTTCCAAGAACTCAATAGGAGACTCATTTCAGCACCTGTTCTGAGAATACCATCAGGTTCAGAGGGATTTGTCATTTACAGCGATGCTTCAGGCAGAGGTTTAGGATGTGTTCTTATGCAACATTGGAAAGTCATAACCTATACCTCTCGACAACTCAAAGAATATGAGAGAAATTATCCTACTCATGATCTAGAGTTGACAACAGTCGTTTTCGAGTTAAATATCTGGAGACACTACTTGTATGGGGGAGAAAGTAGAGATTTATACAGATCATAATGGCCTCAAATATTTCTTCACCTAGAATGAACTTAACACGCGCCAAAGACCTTGGCTTGAGCCGTTGAAAGATTAAGATCATACCATCCAATACCATCCTGGAAAAGCGAACGTGGTAGTTGACGCGTTGAGTAGAAGATCATATGCGGATATAAGTGTGATATTGTCAACACAAAGACCCATTTTGTATGACTTACAAAGAATGGAAAGAGAGTTAAAGACTCCAAGGATCCACGTGAAGATGACGAATATATGATTAGAATCGACTTTAATCGATATAGTTAAATTTGCTCAAGCTACAGACTCAGAGCTGATGAATATAAAGAAGAATGTGCTTTTCTAGAAGCATGAATCGACGAAGAGAGGAAATCTCAACCCTTGATTTATTGGTCTATTTGAAATCCTCGATCGAGCAGGAACTGTGGCCTATAGACTCACCTTACCACAAAGTATGTCTCGTGTTCATAAAATTTTTTACATATCTATGTTACGTAAATATGTGGAAGACTCAAACCACATTATTGAATTAGAACCAAATGAGATAGCCGATGATTTAATGTATGAGGATATACCTGCCAAGATCTTGGATAAGAAGGAGCATATTCTACGCTCAAAGGTTATATCTTAAGTCAAAGTTTTGTGGAGAAATCATGATATTGAGGAAATGACTTGGGAGTTAGAATTTGAAATAAAAACACGGTATCCTCACCTCTTCGACATACCAGGTACGTACATTAAATTGGAGGACGAAATTTCATAAGGAGGGGAGGTTGTAAGACCCCAAATTTTATAAATAAAGATTTAATTTTCCTTAAATATTATTTTGAATAGTAAGGTGATGATTTGATATAATGATATAGTTATGGGTGATATGTGAAATTTTTTCAAAGTAAGTAAGTGGTCATATAATATTCTGTTGGAAATTGCATATTTAAATTTGATGATGAAAGTAAATATTCATGCTTATTTGTAAAGTCCTTCAAGGAATACATGTATAATGACTTAGTGGTAGGTCAAACTTATTAGGTTGATCTGAGCTTTAATGGTTATCATTTTATAAATGAAAGTATAGAGAAAAGATCAAAGCTGTTAGGTTGATCTATTACTTGAGATGTAATAGAAAGGCTTCAGCAGAATCGTAATCTGTTAAGCCAGTCAAGTGATAGCAGAAGCCAAGGCAGAATCGTAAAGCATCAAGAAATCATAGTGTGTCTTCTTTGGAGGGCCTCTCCCAGAATCATAGAGTGGTCCAAACACTTGCCGAGCAAACTCAGAAATCGTAGTGTGCTCTCGGAAGCGTAGAGTCTGAAAATCAAGCAAGCAAAGATCGTAGTCTATCAGTGCTTAAGAGAAATTGTAGTGTTCTATTCTATGGGTACCGGATCAAGCACCAATGTGGCAAGACACCACGATCATGATTGTAGTGCATTGTGAGTCCCAGAATTTTATGAAATGAAAGTATTCAATTTTCTTGTAATTATTCTATTTAGTAAATGGTTAAACTGATAAAAGGTTAAAGTAAAGGGTGATATTTGAAAATTTTGCAAAGTAAGCAAGTTGATATAAAATATTCGTTGTGTCGGAGAATATTCGATTGGTCGGGGAATATTAGTTTTAATAAGGAATATTCGTACGACGACAAAATCATTGGTGGACCCCATAACGGAAGTATTGTCGCAGTTAGAAAACGTCAGAATTATCTTTTTATAAAAATAACGGCGAAAGTGTTACCGTTAAAACTGTTGAACTACCCGGTAGTAAAAGTACAGTAATACACGTGGTTGCATAGTAGCACACGGTATTGATTATTGATGCTTACGTAAGAAGTCACTTAGTTATACTCAATTATTGCTACAGTAATTACTGCATCATATCTCTTATATTATTGATTCAATTATTGTCACAGTATCAAAATTTTATATTATTAAATCAATAATTGAGACGACAAAGTTATTCATATTATTATTTGCAATATTGACAATGTTTATAAGTTCTGTCAAGGAGAGGTTTTGTCACCTAATTGCGCGCCAATAAGGAGAAATTCTTATCGGAAAGCCCCCTCTTTCCTAGGAACGACCTGGTTGTTAAATATTATGAGTTATAATATTAATGATGAATAATTTCATTTTGATTAAAGATGAAATTGATAGTTCCATTGTGTTAAAATTATTAGTGTTAGTGGAAATCAAAAATTATTTCGATATTAATTGATGTCTGGAAGTTATACTGACCAATCGGGTAATTAACCGGATAAATGAGCAATTAATTGCTATTTATTTACATGATTATAACTATTTATTCACATGTGTGTACTATTGATTCACATTCTTGTACTATTAGGGAAGTTGGTGCAAGATTGATAATACTTGCATGACTAAGTTAAAAATAGAGGTATAGATGGAGGTACTATACTGTAATTCGTATTTTCACATGTTTAGAACTATTGAGTCACATGATTTACTCTTAATTCACATGATTTACTATTAGGGGAGGTGGTGCAAGTTTGATAATACTTGCGAGAATAAATTAAAAATAAAGGAAAAGAGGAAGGTATTATACTGTAATATTTTGAGCCCCAAAACGTGCAATTATCGAAATTATATTTTCCTATAAATAGATGCTCATTCTTCCTTCATTTCTCACCAATTCACTAAAGCTATAGAGCAATTATTATAGAGAGAAATTATAGAGAGAAGAAGAAGAGAAGTATGCTACCTCACTATTCCAGTATCAAGTTTCTTCAGAGGTAAGGGATATTATTATTATAGTAAGGGGTATTATTCTTTCATATTCATGAAGAGAGTTATTTTCTTTCAATACTCATAAGGGTTGTTATTCCATTCTTTATTATTATGTTGGAATAACCTGTCTATGCGAAGTATCGTATACATGGTGAACATCTTCTGTTATTCTATTCTTTATTAATTTGTTAGAATATCCTGTCTGTGCGGATTATGCATGACCTGGTTCCATTCTTTATTATTTTGTTGGAATATCCTGTCTGTGCGAATTATGCATGACATGGTTCCATTATTTATTATTCTGTTGGAATAACCTGTCTGTGCGATGTATCGCATGCATAGTGAATTCTTCTGTTATTCCATTCTTTAGTATTCTGTTGGAATAACCTGTCTATGTGGATTACCACATGCATGGTGAATAATCCTTCGTATTCATTCTTTATTAAATTGTGGAAATGATCTGTCTACGTAGATTACCGCATGGCTGGTGAAAATCCATTTGCAGTTTCGTATATTCTTTTATACTCGTATGAAATATCATTTCTTTTGTACTCGTCATGGAATATCATTTTTTGGTATTTTTTTACGAGTTACTATTCATAATTTACTATTCACGGTTTACTATTCACCCAGTTACTATTCACTCTAGTATTATTCACTCGAGTATTCATGACACTTTTTGTGTCAGAGTACTATTCACGGGTTACTATTCACCCAAATTACTATTCACCCGAATATTATTCACTCAGGTATTTGGGGTACTTTTTATGTCGTGGTACTATTCACGAGGTACTATTCACGAGGTACTATTCTCGAAGTACTATTCATAGGGTACTATTGCGGGGAACTATTTACCCGAAAAATATATTTCTTTTCTGTCCAAATTATTTTTAGTACATGAATATTATTCTTGAATTTTACTCCACAAAGCAGTATCATGTTGACAATTTGGATATTTTTAAACTCTGGATAAATTTAAAGTCTTTAATATTTATCCTTGATTTCGTTTGATTAATGCTTATATCATTGTCATCATCCTCATGCTTATATTGTGATGAAAGTCATATTTGGCTTACGTGCAAAGATGGACCGTTGATTATTGGTTTTACAGTTATATATCTTTGGTTTACGTGCAAAGATGGACTGTTGATTATTGGTTTTATAGTTGTATATCTTTGGCTTACGTGCAAAGATGGACTGTTGATTATTGGTTTTACAGTTGTATATCTTTGGCTTACGTGCAAAGATGAACTATTAATTAATTAGTATCTTTGGCTTATGTGCATAGATGAATTGTTTATTGGTATGATTATGACCAGGGATCATTCGGTATAATCATGACCCGTAATGTTATAGATGATGTGGTAAAAGTCCTCATTGGCCTGTAGTGCATTGATGGATAGTTATTGGTATGATTATAAGCAGGGATTATTCGGTATAATCATGATCATTGATAATTACATGAATATCTTTGGCCGTAGTGCAGGGATGATTCGATGATGTGGATTATTTAATAAGCTGAGTCTCAGCGATAAAATATTGACTATACACTTTTAATTCGTAGAAAGATAGTAGATAGCATGATCTACTTGACTCTTCTAAAATACAATTATTTGTCTTTGGCCTGTAGTGCAAAGATGAATTGTTAATGAATATCTTTGGCCGTAGTGCAAGGATGAATTTATTAGTAGGATTATGAGCAGGAATTGCGATTTGGTATAACCATGATTTTTGATGTTTCAGGTGAAGATATGTGATGAAAATTATCCTCGTCCTGGGTGCAAAGAGGAATTTAGAATCACACTTTTGATTATAACTTATTCATATGATTGTGGACAAGAATTGTTAATTGATGTTACAGGGATAAAACATTATTGGTGGACTTTTAACATGGAGAAGATAATAGACCTGATGGTCTATTTGATTCTTCTAATGGATTGCTCGTTCCGCTGCAACTATGGTTGAAAAGTTTTATCATTTACCATATGTTCTAAATCTCTGATTTATTATTGATGAAGGCTATTGATGATGTAAATTATCTTTAGTCATGATATTCTTTACTGGGCTAGTTGTGCTCACCCTTTTTGCTTCACAATTCCTTTCAGGTAATAAGAGTGTAGCTAGGTCGAGCGGGGGTAACAGGAGAATAGAACTGTGGTCTATAGCTGTTGATGTTCTCCCTAAATAGTATGGAAATAATTTTATTGAGAACTTTAGATAAGAGTGTCGTATTATATACGTCATTTGATATTTAATTTTGGTGAACCGAATAGTGTGAGGTGAACCCAACTTTGAAAGGGTGTTTTGCCACTATCATACAAGATGTCTAATGACTTAAAATCTCGTGTTATCATAAGATAGGGTTGTGCACATCCACTTGCTGAGTATATCTACGAGCACTACCTATATGATCTTGGATTTTATTTGAAATATAATTTTCACTTGGAGACAACGGAAATAATTATATGTCAAGAGAAGACTCACCATTGGTAAGAAGATGATAGTAATCTTCAATATTTTCTTTGGGTCAACCAAGGATAATTCTGTGGACATATGATATCTATCATAACCTAGACGCATGGCCTCCTATGTACGAAGGTTTCCTTAAGTATTTTCCAAAAGATTTTAATTTCTAAAATAATTATTGACTGTACCTTTATGTAAGGTACCATTATAAGTTCTTGTAGTCAAGGCACCACGAGAGTTATATATATTTGTATTAAAGCTCACAACTTATCTATTGTCGTACTCTGCACGACAGTTCAACAGTTGTATAAATGAAGTTTATATTTGATTTTTATAGTGCGATATCTGGTGACTCAGAATGGGTCGTGTGGACCTATTTTGGGGGCATCACAAATGGTATCAGAGCCATAAGTGTGAAGAGCCCCGAGCCTCTCGCTGGTGACTTCCAAGTCCTGGAATGCACCGAAGCCAGACTCTCTGTAGGGGACGCCGTCTTTCGGTGGAAACCTGATAAGTATCAATGTGAAGTGCTATCCAAGTAAAGGGATTAGAGTTAGAAATGGTATCAGTGTTGTGGGATATAAGTCTAGAACTAGAAGGGGAGAGACGAGTAATATACTTCGCTAGTGTGTGACTTACCTAAGCTGAAATTTTTACTTGATAAATTGACAATTTGTGATATGTCAATTGACCTTTGTTTGGAAGATATATTCTAGAATGATATCTAAAATACAGGAGATGAGCAATGAAAAATTATCATGATACAAAGGATATAACCGGGAAGGTACAATCCGAAAAGAAAGCAAGGTATTCTCATCTCTTCGAATATCAGGTACGTACGTAAATTTCGAGGGCGAAATTTCATAAGGAAGGGAGATTGTGAGACCCCAAATTTTATGAAATGAAAGTATTCAATTTTATTATAATTATTCTATTTAGTAAATGGTTAAATTGATAAAAGGTTAAAGTTAAGGGTGATATTTAAAAATTTTACAAAGTAAGCAAGTTGATATAAAATATTCGTTGTGTCGGGGAATATTTGATTGGTCGGGGAATATTCATTTTAACAAGGAATATTTGTACGACGGTGTTGAGTAAAATCTAGTTAAACACAACACGCAAGTATACGGTGTTGAGTATTCGTTCTGTTATTCAATTCTTTATTATTCTGTTGGAATATCCTGTCTGTGCGGATTATGCATGACCTGGTTCATTTTTTTATTATTCTGTTGGAATATCCTGTCTGTGCGGATTACGCATGACCTGATTCCATTATTTATTATTTTATTGAAATAACATGTCTGTGCGATCTATCGCATGCATGGTGAATTTTTCTGTTATTCCATTCTTTATTATTCTATTTGAATAACCTGTCTATTTGGATTACCACATGCATGGTGAATGATCCTTCGTATTCATTCTTTATTAAATTGTGAAAATGATCTGTCTACGTGGATTACCGCATGGCGGGTGAAAATCCATTTGCAGTTTCGTATATTCTATTATACTCGTATGAGATATCATTTCTTTTGTACTCGTCATAGAATATCATTTTCTTTAGTATTTTTTTACGAATTACTATTCACATATTACTATTCACCTAGTTACTATTCACTCAGGCATTCGTGGCACTTTTAGTGTCGGAGTACTATTCATAGGTTACTATTCACCCAAGGTATTTGGGGTACTTTTCTTACCGGGGTACTATTCTTGAGGTACTATTCCCAAAGTATTATTCATAGGGTACTATTGCGGGGTACTATTTACCCGAAAAATATATTTCTTTTCTGTCCAATTTATTTTTAGTACATGAATATTATTCTTGAATTTTACTCCACAAAGCATTATCATGTTGACAATTTGGATATTTTTAAACTTTGGATAAATTTAAAGTCTTTAATATTTATCCTTTATTTCGTTTGATTAATGCTTATATCATTGTCATCATCCTCATACTTATATTATGATGAAAGTCATCTTTGGCTATGTGCAATGATGGACTGTTGATTTTTGGTTTTACAGTTGTATATCTTTGGCTTACATGCAAAGATGGACATTTGATTATTGGTTTTACAGTTGTATATCTTTGGCTTACGTGCAAAGATGGACTGTTGATTATTGGTTTTACAGTTGTATATCTTTGGATTACGTGCAAAGATGGACTGTTGATTTTTGGTTTTACAGTTGTATATCTTTGGCTTACGTGCAAAGATGAACTACTGATTGATGAGTATCTTTGTCTTATGTGCATAGATGAACTATTTATTGGTATGATTATGACTAGGGATCATTCGGTATAATCATGACCCGTAATGTTATAGATGATGTGGTAAAAGTCCTCATTGGCCCGTAGTGCATTGATGGACAGTTATTGGTATGATTATAACTAGGGATTATTCGGTATAATCATGACCATCGATTATTACATGAATACCATTGGTCGTAGTGTAGGGATGATTCAATGATGTGGATTATTTATTAAGCTGAGTCTCAGCGATAAAATATTGATTATACACCTTTAATTCGTAGAAGATAGTAGATATCATGCTCTACTTGACTCTTCTAAAATGCAGTTGTATGCCTTTGGCCTGTAGTACAAAGATGAATTGTTAATGAATATATTTGGCCGTAGTTGTAAGACCCCGAATTTTATGAAATATAAGTATTTAATTTTTCTTATAATTACTATTCAGTAAATGCATAAATTGATAAAAGTTAAAGTTAAGTGTGATATATGAATTTTTTTTTTCAAAATATGCAAGTGGTTATAAAATATTTATTATTGTCGGGAAATATTTGTTTAGTCGTGGAATATTGTACGACGACACAGCCATTTGTGGGCCCCATAACAGAATAACTGTCGGATGAAGAAAACGACAAATTTGAGTTTTTATAAATAACGGCGTAGTTGTTACCGTTAACACTGTTAGAATATCTGGTGGTTAAAATACAGTAATATGCGTAGTTGAACAGTAGCACACAGTATTGCACAGTATTTTTTTAATTATTGATTCTTACGCGAGAAGACACTACTCAATAATTGTTACAGTAATTACTGTTCAATATTTTATTTTATTGAATCAATAATTGCTGCGTTGATATTTTATATTATTGTTGTTTCAATAATTGTCACTGCACAGTATCTCCATTATCATATCAATAATTCATATTATTTTAATAATATTATTAGATAACATTATTGGCAATGTCTAGAAAGTTCTGTCAAGGAGAGGTTTGGTCACCTAATTACGCACCAGTAAGAAGAAATCCTTATCGGAAAGCCCCCTCTTTCCTGGGAACTGCCTGGTTGTCATTATTGTGATTCTGTAATATTATTTGTGAATAATTAATTATTAATTTATATTATAATGAAATATTTATTTTATATGGATATAAATGATGGATTTATTTATGTGGTTATAAATGAAGGAATTAATGTTGAGGTATTTTATCAGTATTTTGTTAGATTGGAGGTATTAAAAGATCAAATCAGTGTTCTTACAACTTTATTGTGTGAGTTATATTTTTAATCTGACCGTTGGATCGTTGTGATTTTTGGATATGTTATACATATATAAGTTGAGTATATGTTCACAATTTTGAACCGTTAAAAATGAACGAATGATTTATTATGAATTTTAAGAGGTGACTGATTCGAAAATTAGGTTTATAAATGATTTAGGTGGAAAATTCTAAAAATGGGTGGGTCCCACTTTTGGTTATTGGGGAAGATGGCTGATTTTTGATGGGTGGAATAGTAGCATGTAAAGCCATCAAGTAGCAGGTCAAGTCAGCTTCGGCGTGCTAATATTTTCCTATAAATAGAGGGCTAAGTTAGAATTGAAAATCACACCAGAATTCATAAGTTTTCTCTCTTTTTTCTCTAGATTATCGAGTGTATTTTGTGAGTATTTAGATACTTGATGAGTTGCTATTCATCAGTGCAAGTTTTCTTCAGTGTCATTGTAGGACCCCAACTTATTATTAATGAAATTTATTTTTCTCTATTTATTATTTTGAAATAGTAAGGGTTGATTTGATTAATGTGGATAGTTACGGGTAAAATGCCCAAATATTTTAAAATAAGCAGGTGGTTATAAAATATTCATTGTTGTCGGGAAATATTCGTTTGGTCGTGGAATATTCTTGCTGTCGGGGAATATTCGTGCGACGGCGTAGTCTTTTGTGGGCCCCATAACAGAAAGCGATTGGATGAAGAAAACGACAAATATAAGTTGTTTAAAAATAACGGCGTAGTTATTACCGTTAATACTGTTAAAATACTCGGTGGTTAAAAGACAGTAGCACACGGTATTGCACCAATTATTGATTCTTACGTAAGAAGGCACTACTCAATAATGGTTACAGTAATTACTGTTCAGTATTTTATTTTATTGATTCAATAATTGCTGCGTTGATATTTTATATTGCTGTTGTTTCAATAATTGTCATTACACAGTATTTTTCACTATCGAAGCAATAATTCATATTATCTGAATAATATTATTAGATAACATTATTGGCAATGTCTAGAAAGTTCTGTCTAAGGAGAGGTTTGGTCACCTAATTGCGTGTCAGTAAGGAGAAATTCTTATTGGAAAGCCCCCTCTTTCCTGAGAACGGCCTGGTTGCCAGTACTGTGATTCTGTAATATTATTTGTGAATAATTAATTATTGATTCATATGATGAGGAAAATATTGATTTATGTGGATATATAGATGGAGAAAATTTTTAATGTGACAATTGTTTAAAACTAATATTTTATCTTTTTCTGATAAAATAATTCATTTAAATATATTATTATATTTTAATAATATAATAATGATGAAATTTTAACGATGAATGTGGGATATATGAGTATATGTGGAGGAGGAGTATTTTTGTTACTAAAAATATTTAAAGCATGTTTTATGTGTCGGTGGACCCCATTTCTTGACTGAAATTTGATTATAGCTTGTAAAATCGACCGTTTGTGGATTTTGGTCAATTTTTGTTTGAAATTTGGAAAAACTTTCTTCTGCAAAATTGTAGAGAATTGAATTTCCTATAAAATGTTGTGAGTTTCGAATTTTCTGACAAAAGGGCTATTTATTGTGAATTGTTGAAGTTCCGAAGCTCCGAAATAATTGATTTTTGGAAGTTAAAATTATTTTAAATTAGAAAAACATTTTTTCTTACTTTTTCTAGAAGGGGGCATGTGTTTATTGAGCTGAAATCAGATTTCAAAAGTGGCGTAGGAATTTTGATATATATATATATATATATATATATATATATATATATATATATATTTTATTAAATTTTCTACTTTGGTGTTCTAAGCATTTTCCTATAAATAGGGTGCTTAGGTTAGAATTGAAAATCACTCCAGAAACTGAAGTTTTTTTTTTCTCTCCTTATATTATCGAGCGTATTTTTGTGAGTATTTTGAGTATACTTTGAGTACTGTTGTTATACAGTGCAAGTTCAATCATAGCCTATATCCGGTATTTCAACTAGAAGTACTGTCTTTCGAGGTAAGGGATGTTATTTTCTTCTCAAATGATATTATTTCTTCAATATCATTATGCTGAAATATGGGTTGGAACTTTTTATCAAATTTGGAACTTTTTCATGTCGGGGTTACTATTCATAAATTACTATTCATGAGTTACTATTCATGAGTTACTATTCATGAGTTACTATTCACGGGTACTATTCATGAAGCATGATGATATGTTTTTGTAAAATTTTTATCTTTTGGTGTCGGAGTTACTATTCACTTATACGACACTATTCACGTATACGACACTATTCACGAATACGTCACTATTCACGAATACGTCACTATTCACCGAAAAATAAAATTTCTTCTTTTCGTCCAGAATATCTATTATGGATACTAGCTTTGTTTGTATCCATGTTTTGATCATTCTTGAATTTTACCCCACCCTGCTTATTTATGAAGTATTTTTGAATGGGAATTATTTAAAGTACGAATCTTAATATTTGTTCTTTTGCTTCACTGGATTCGTTTTCTTTAAAATATTTTTCATCATCCTCAATCTTAAATGATGATATAACTGAATATCTTTGGCCTGTAGTGCAAAGATGAATGATTTCTTGATGAATATCTTTGGCCCGTAGTGCAAAGATGAACATGTGTTGAGATGAACATGACCGACTGATTAATATATTTGGCCGTAGTTCAAAGATGAACAGGTGTTTAGATGAACATGACCAACTGATGAATATCTTTGGCCTGTAGTGCAAAGATGAATATTTGATTCCAGATATATATTGATTGATGTTACATGGATAAAATATCGACGATGAACTTTTAAATTCATATATAGAAGATAGTAGTTTGCATTCTCTACTTAACTCTTCTAATGAATTTTTGTTTCCGCTGCAGTTGTTGATTTAAAACTGGTTGTCTATTGTATTCTGTTAGATTTTTCCCTGTTGAAGACTAACGATAATTTGTTGTATATTATCTTAGTCATAATATTCTTTACTGGGCTAGTTGAGCTCACCCTTTTCCTTTTTGTTCCATTTTTCTTCTCAGGAGGCGAGAATGTAGCGAGTACTAGTCGGGGTATGGAATGAAGGTTCTAGAGAGAGTTGTTTAGCAGTCCTCACCATTTTTGTAAAATAATGTATCAATAATTATGATGGGGATTTATTTGCGTGTGGATATTGTCTAGACGGCAATATCTGTATTTAGACTCACAGTTTATATGTTGTAATAATAAAGTTGTAGTTATTTCTGTACCATGTATTTGGCGACTCACAATGGGTTGGATGGAATGGACCTATTTTGGGGGCGTCACAGTCATATCCGATATCCAGTCAGAAGTGCTGCTCTTTTGAGGTAAGGGATAGTAAGGGATTTTAAGGGTTATTATGTTTTTCAGTTTCGTAATTTTTCTGACCTTCAAAAATTCTGGAAAAAAATTGAAATGATAATTTGATGAGTTTTCTTGATTGTGTCCAAAAATAGCGCTTTTTGGATGTATAGAGTAAGAGTTGTGAATTTTATGCGAAAAGACTATTTTAAAAGTAACCGCTTATAACTCCTTGTGGTTAACTCCAAAATTGGTAAACTTTTTATTGGGAGTACATGTATATGATAGAAGTATACTCAGTAAATTTCGGAATTTTTGGATAAAAGTACAATTTTTGATAAATATCTAAATATTCGGCTGTTTTGGCCATATGAAAAATAGTAAATAATTTTTAAAAATTCTGAGAAAAATATATGTTCAATATAGAACTATATTCTACTAAATCCCAGAAAAGAAAATTTGTTTGTACTGATTCGGTATTTTTCATGAAAATAGACTAGTTATGAGTGAATGAATTAAATATGTTATGTGAAGTAAGAAAATTTGAAAATAAGATTTTTATGGCTTGAGAATCCTATATGAGGTATGTGCAGATTTTTTATGAGGGTTTTAGTTATTGGTGATGAAATCTTATATATGAGTTTGGAATTTTAAGATGATTAAATGCATTATTTAGTAAAGTGTAAACAATTAAAATAAATTGTTTAAAAGTTTAAGAAATGTTATTTCAATATCATAATACCGAAATATTGGTATGAATTTTATTGTGAAATTTCTACCTTTTTGTGTCGGGTTTACTATTTATGAGTTACTATTCACGAGTTACTATTCATGAGTTACTATTCACGAAGTTACTATTCATGGGTTACTATTCACGAGTTACTATTCATGACAAAATTTGTTTCTTTTTCTAACCAAATGATAGTTGATTTATGAATATTACTCTTGAGATTAAATTTAGATGTTTTGATTATATTGATTTTACTATTATATATAACATTTTTATAACCCTAATAATGATATTTCTCTTTGACTTGAGTGTAAAGATGGGTAGATTTTTGGTATGATCATGACTATGGGTTCCCTTTGGCCAGTAGTGCAAAGTTGAATTATTGACTGGTATGATCATGACCATTGAATTTATAATTGACTATCTTTAGCTTAAGTGCAAAGGTGAAATGATCAACATGGTTATAATTATTGTTTATATAAATTCTGAAATGATTATATATTTTTTGAGATATTAATATATTTGGCCTGTAGTGCAAATATGAACCGTTGATGAATATATTTGGTCTGTAGTGCAAATATGAACTGTTGAGGAATATCTTTGGCCTGTAGTGCAAAGATGAACTGTTGATGAATATCGTTGGCCCGTAGTGCAAAGATGACCTGTTGTTGAATATCTTTGACCTGTAGTGCAAAGATGGTCTGTTGATGAATATCTTTGGTCGTAGTGCAAAAATGAAATTGTTAGTATGATTATAAACAGGAACTGTGATTTGGTATAACCACGATCTTTGATGTTTCAGGTAAAGATATGTTGTGACGCCCCCAAAATTAGGTATACATCACCCATCTTGAGTCGCAAGATACATGGTACAGAATTCAAATACAACTTACTAATACCACTGTCGTGTACAATACGACAAAATATAACTGTGAGTTTGAATACAATTATTGTCTACTAGAGATCATACAAACTCAAAAGGAGTCCTCAATACAATTATTATCACACTATTTCACAGAATAGTGAGGACTACTAATGCTATCCTCTGGACCATTACTTCGTTCCCCGACTCGTCCCAGCTATATTCTCATTTCCTGAAGAGAACAGTGAAAGAAAGGGTGAGCTCAACTAGCCCAGTAAGAAATATTATGACTAAGATAATGCAGAATAAATTATCATTAGCCTTCAACAGTGTTAAACTGATAAAATATAATAAACATCAAGTTTAACTGCAGCGGAACCAGCAATCCATTAAAAGAGTCAAGTAGAAAATAAAATCTACTATCTTTTATGATTTAAAAGGTTTTTCATCACTGTTATAGCTGAGACTCAGCTTAATAAATATTTCACATCATCGAATCACCCCTGCACTATGGCCAAAGATATTCTTTAGTATCACGACCACAATTATTCATGCACTACGGCCAAGAATATTTGTGTATTCATTAATGGTCATGATCATGCCAACAACTGTCCATCAATGCACTACGGCAAATGAGAATTTTACCACATCATTTGTAATATTACGGTCATGATTACACCGAATAATCCATGGTCATAATCATACCAAGTCCATCTATGCACTACAGGCCACAAATGACTTTCAAAAATATAAATAAGAGGATGATGACAATGATATAAGAATTCAATAAAACAAGTTCAAGAATTATTTTATCCAGGAATTATTAACGTCCAAATTATCAACACGATACTGTTTTGTGGTGTAAAATTCAAGAATGCTCAGAAGAATATTTCCATGAAAAGATATTGGATGAAGCGCAAATATCAAGGATATTCCACTAATTTCATGGAGTATAGAAGTCAAAGTTTTATCCAACTGAGTAATACCGAAAACAATAACAAAAGATATCACCATGCATGCGATAGAGACCGCACAAACAGGTTATTCCCGCAGAATAATAATAACGGAACCAGGTCAGGTGAAATTCACACCGACAGGATGTTCCAACAAAATAATAAATGCGGAATAGTAAATGATGGAACCAGGTCCGGCGTATAGCACAGACAGGATATTCCGACAGAATAATAAAGACGGAATAATAAAAATGGAACCAGGTCCGGCGTATAGCACAGACAGGATATTCCGACAGAATAATAAAGACAGAATAATAGAAGAATGTCACCAAGTATAGGGTAGACCGCGTATACAGGTTATTCCAATAGAATAATAAGAAATGGAATAACAGAAGTTCTCTTCTTGAATACAAAAGAATAATATCCCTTACGAGTACAACAAATAATATTCCCTACCTTAGAAGAACTGAATATTGGAAAAGTGAAGTAGCAGAATACTTTTCTTCTTTCTCTCTAGAGTTTTAGTGAATTCGTAAGAAATAATGAAGGAATGAGCTTTCTATTTATAGAAAAACCAAGGGTGGCTCTTGGTCTTAACGAAGGGTCAAAATGACTCTTGGTAATACTGAAGAGACAACTACTATTTGTGAAGGGGTAATTAACCCTTGGAACACCGAAGAGGCAGTTAACTCTTGGTAATATTGAAGGGACAACTACTATTGACGAAGGTAATTGCTATTTACGAAGGTAATTACTATTTACGAAGGTAATTACTATTTACGAAGGTAATTACTATTTACGAAAGAGACTCTTAGATGACGACATATGTCCACCCATAAATAATTAAACTTATCACCAACGTCTCATAATAGACTCTTTATATACATCAAGGATTGAATAAAAATTACCAGAAATCATTTTATTTTTTAATCAACACATAATTAATCTTTCAACAATTATTAATCATTATAACTTGTCGTCTCAATAATATAACATATTATACAGATGATATTGTGACAATAATTGAATCAATAATATAAGAGAAATGATGCAGCAATTACTGTAGCAATAATTGAGTATAGCTGAGTGACTTCTCACGTAAGCATCAATAATCAATACCGTGTGCTACTATGTAACCACGCGTATTACTGTACTTTTAGTACCGATTAGTTCAACAGTTTTAACGGTAACACCTCCGCCGTTATTTTCATAAAGTATTTTTGTCATTTTCTCAATCCGACAATAATTCCGTTGTGGGGTCCACCAATGATTGTGCCGTCGTACGAATATTCTCCGACAAAAAGAATATTCCCCGACCAAACGAATACTTTATAACAACTTGCGTACTTTGCAATATTTATAAATATTACCCACAACTATAACATTATATCAAATCCACACCATAATTTTCAAAAATATAATTCGAGAAAATTAAATATTTATTCATAAAATCTGGGGTCTCACACATGTGATGAAAATTATCTTCGTCCTAGATGAGAAGAGGAATTTAGAATTACAATTATGATTATGAGTTATTCATATAATTATGGAAAAGAACTTTTGATTAATGTTACAGGGATAAAACATTGTTGGTGGACTTTTAATGTGGAGAAAATAATAGACTTTATGGTCTATTTGACTCTTCTAATGGATTGCTCGTTCCGCTGCAACTATGGTTGAAATTTTTTATCATCTACCATATGTTCTAAATCTCTGATTTATTACTGTTGAAGGCTATTGATAATTTATTTATCATTAGTCATGATATTTTTTACTGAGCTAGTTGTGCTCACCCTTCTGTTTCAAAATTCGTTTCAGGTAATACGGTCGAGCGGGGGTAACAGGGGAATAGACAGTGGTCATCATTTAGTAGTTATATTTGATGAATCCAATAGGGTGAGGCGAACCCAACGTTGGAAGGGTGTTTTACCACTATCATACAAGATGTCTAATGTCATACAACCTCGTGTCATTATAAGATAGGGTTGTGCACATCCACTTGCTGAGTATATTTACGAGCACTACCTATATAATCTTGGTGTTTGTTTGAAGTATAATTCACGATTAGAGAAAGTGGAGATAATGATATGTTAAGAGAAGACTCACCATTGGAAAGAATATGATAGTAATCTTCTTATTTTTCTTTGGGGTCTATTAGGTCAACCAAGGATAATTCTGTGGACATATGATATCTATCATAACCTGAAAGCATGGCCTCCCATGTACGAAGGTTTCCTTGAGTACTTCCCAAAGATTCTAATTTCTAAAACAGTGTTTGACTATACCTTTATGTAGGTATCACTATGAGGTACTGTCCACTGATGGGACATTTGTCACATTACGGTTGGGACACGAGTCACAGTTGGTATATATTTGTATCCAAACTCACAGCATATGTGTTGTTGTATTTTGTACGACAATTGTTGTAATAAAGTTGTAGTTATTTTCTGTACCATGTATTTGGCGTCTCAGAATAGGTTTGGTGAAATGGACATATTTTGGGGTTGTCACAGTAGTGCAAAGATGAATTTATTAATATGATTATGAGCAGGAATTGCGATTTGGTATAACCATGATTTTTGATGTTTCAGGTGATGATATGTGATGAAAATTATCTTCGTCCTGGGTGCGAAGAGGAATTTAGAATCACAATTATGATTACGAGTTATTCATATGATTGTGGACATGAATTGTTGATTAATGTTACATGGATAAAACATTATTGGTGGAATTTTAACATGGTGAAGATAATAGACCTGATGATCTATTTGACTCTTCTAATGGATTGCTCGTTCCGCTGTAACTATGGTTGAAAAGTTTTATCATCTACCATATGTTCTAAATCTCTGATTTATTATTGATGAAGGCTATTGATGATGTAAATTATCTTTAGTCATTATATTCTTTACTGGGCTAGTTGTGCTCACCCTTTTTGCTTCAAATTTCCTTTCAGGTAATAAGAGTGTAGCTGGGTCGAGCGGGGGTAATAGGAGAATATAACGGTGGTCTATAGCTATTGAGGTTCTCCCTAAATAGTATGAAAATAATTTTGTTGAGAACTTTAGATAAGTGTGTCGTATTGTATACGTCATTTGATATTTAATTTTGGTGAACCGAATGGGGTGAGGTGAACCCAACTTTGGAAGGGTGTTTTGCCACTATCATACAAGATGTCTAATGACATACAACCTCATGTTATCATACGACAGGGTTGTGCACATCCACTTGTTTAGTATATCTACGAGCACTACCTATATGATCTTGGAGTTTATTTGAAATATAATTTTCACTTGTAGACAACAGAGATAGTTATATGTCAAGAGAAGACTCACCATTGGAAAGAAGATGATAGTAATCTTCTTATTTTTCTTTGGGGACTTTTGGGTCAACCAAGGATAATTCTGTGGACATATGATATCTATCATAACCTAGACGCATGGCCTCCTATGTACGAAGGTTTCCTTGAGTATTTTCCAAAAGATTTTAATTTCTAAAATAATTATTGACTGTACCTTTATGTAAGGTACCATTGTAAGGTCTTGTGGTCAAGGCACCACGAGAGTTATATATATTTGTATTAAAGCTCACAACTTATCTTTTGTCGTACTCTACACGACAGTTCAACAGTTGTATAAATGAAGTTTATATTTTATTTTTATAGTGCGATATCTGGTGACTCAGAATGGGTCGTGTGGACCCATTTTGGGGGCATCACAAATGGTATCAGAGCCATAAGTGTGAAGAGCCCCGAGCCTCTCGCTGGTGACTTCCAAGTCCTGGAATGCACTGAAGCCAGACTCTCCGTAGGGGACGCCATCTTTCGGTAGAAACCTAATAGGTATCAATGTGAGATGCTATCCAAGTAAAGGGATTAGAGTTAGAAATGGTATCAGAGTTGCGGGATATGGTCATTGGCGGAGATATAAGTCTAGAACTAGGAGCTGTGGTATCTTCCTGTTTTTCTTTGGGGACTTTTGGGTCAACCAAGGATAATTCTGTGGACATATGATATCTATCATAACTTTGACGCATGGCCTCCCATGTACGAAGGTTTCCTTGAGTAGTTTCCAAAGATTTTAATTTCTAAAACAATTATTGATTGTACCTTTATGCAAGGTACCATTATAAGGTCTTGTGGTCAAGGCACCACGAGAGTTATATATATTTGTATTAAAACTCATAGCTTATCTGTTGTCGTAGTCTTCATGACATTCAACAGTTGTATAAATGAAGTTTATATTTGATTTTTATAGTGAGATATCTGGAGACTCAGAATGGGTCGTGTGGACCTATTTTGGGGGCGTCACATGCATCATCTGTCTGTATTAGAAGAATCGAGCCTTGTCCATTGGTTTAAGAATAAAAGTCAAAAAATATAGAATGGATTATAGACGTTGAGACTATCAGGAATCCCAATGACACAACACTCATCCTTAGTATATAACAAAGAGGCGTATTGAAGAAGCTAATGAAAGTACTACATGTCAGTTGAAAACACCTTTTCAGGTGTTAGGTGAGATAGCAATCTTCCATGTCAGTGCGTCAGACGGCTAATCAGAAGATTTGCATAAAGTCATCATCAGTGCTCAAAAATGTCAAATACAATTAATGTTTCAACAGATGCCTTCAAACAGATACATTTCAAAGGCACCTTATATACAAAACAGAAGCAGATACAAGAAAAAAAAAGTACACAAAGAAACGATGAAGAACACTCAACGCTTAACTCTACGATCTGTAAAGAAAGCTTGCTCAGCTACTCAGTTCTTTCAAACACAAGTTTAACAGCAACTGAGTAGCACCATTCAAGAACTCAACTATGTTTAAGTGAAGGAAGAACTTCCGAGTTAGTTGGATTTGAAGAGTTCTAAGTGAACTAAGAAGTACCATGTCTACTGGACTTGAAGAGTTCTAAGTGAACTAAAAAGTTATCTTGAAGGAATCTAAGTGATTCGAAGATTTTAAAAGCATCCTTAGTGGATTTCCTACTCAATGAGTAGAAGAGTGGAATATGAGCTTTAAATGCTCTAAACTATTTAAATTCTTTGTGTCTTTTATATTATTTCATTAACTATTATATCTGTCATAATAGCTTAACTCCTATTAACTCGTTTTATCTTAAAGGGAAACAAACAAATCTCAAATTCCGCTGTGGTTAAATCATTAACAAATCTGACAAGTATTTTGTTAAAGAAATTTTAATAATATATATTCAACCCCCCTTCTAGATAACTATTGTGCCTCTGGGAACTAATAATTGGTATCAAAGTAGGTTCTCTCAATCAGTGTACAAAGCTTAAGTAGATCCAACGGCACATCTGATAAGCGAATCAAAGACTATAGGAGGCAGCAAGCCACCAATGTGCAACAAAGATAAATTCGCAAACTAGAAAGCTCGTATTCAAGCCTACATGGATTCAATAGATGAAGATCTATTTGAAATTGTTTAGTATGAGCCCTACGTTCCAAAAAATCTTGCACCAACTCCAAAAGATCCAAACATAGTTCAAGTTAAAGTTAAAACTAAGTCGACTAACAACGAAAAGAAAGCTGTCTAACTCGATAAAAAGGCCAATAACATTCTATTCCAATCCTTAGAAGATGATCTGTTCGAAAATATGGTCAACAGAAAAACTGCCAAGGAAATCTGGGAAGCATTGCTCATTATGCATGAAGGAATAGAAGAAATCAGAGAAAACAAACAATCTTTTCTGACTCAACAATATGAAATGTTTGCTCATATTCCAAGAGAAAATGTCACTTCCACCTTTAAAAGATTCAATGTTCTGCTTAACTCTCTTCGAGCCTTTGGAAAGATCTATCCAAATAAAGATCTAATCATAAAGTTCATGAGAGTTCTACCTAGCAAGTGGGATGCCAAAGCCACTGCAATAAGATAATCAAAGAATCTTCATGAAATGATTGTTCAACAACGCTATGGAAATCTTCTCACCTATGAACTGGAGCTGACTCAGCGAGTAGAGACTCTATCTAAAGGAAGAAAGAAGGATAAAGGAGTTGCTCTCAAAGAAACAGATACCATTTCCAAAGCTAATACTGAAAATGACTTTGACTCTAAAGAAGATGATGATGAGTACATTGCATTGCTGGTAAGAAGACTCCAGAGGTTCATGCGTAAAGGCAGAAGTAGCAAACCCAAGAGATTCAAAAATACCAATAGCTAGGAGCAGATAAATGACCTACGCTACAACTGCAAGAAGCCTAGCCATTTCATTACAAAATAAACCTCTTAGAGAAGAACTAAGAGGAAGTCAAATTCAAAGAAAGAATTCAAAGGAAACAAAAGGCTCTAGAAGAAAGACGAAGGTCTTGTCGCCGGAAGGTCTTGTGGCCGGAGGATCATGGAGTGACTCAGACAACGACTCAACTCCTGAGTCTGGAGATGATGAAGATTCTCAAGTAGCAAATCTATGTATAATGGCCAAACATGCAAAGGATAAGAAAAGCCCTGAAAATCATGAAGTAAGTATCGATGAGGTATTTGACTTTAACTCTCCTGATGTAGATATTGATGATTTAAGAACTGCACTACATGGCATAACATCTGATCTACATCAATACATGAAGTGGTTCAGAGTTCTGTCTAAAGATTATTCTCTTCTTCAAAAAGAGAAAGAGAAAGTTCAGAAAGAACTGGAAACAACTCTTCTGAGCACTAACTCTCTCTCCAAATTTGAAGCTGAAAATAAACTCTTAAAACATATCAATGAACTTAATGCACAAAGAGAGTCAAATCCAACCTCTAAGATTGAGGAACCAGAAAAGACAATCTTGATATGGAATAGATCCTCTTCATCCATGGACTCCCTGATCTCCTGTCAGAGAAGTGCATATGACAGAACATGTTTAGGTTTTAGGGAATCCACCTCAGAACCATGTGTGGAAAAGATAAAGGAAACTAACTCTAGTAATCTTTCAAATTTTAATAGAAACATTACATTTATGAAATCCTCACGGAAGAAAGAACCAGTACATCCCTGCTCTTCTGATCCAATCCATGTTCCAAGGCATAACGATTCCCATGTTGGCCTGGGATTCAGAAAAGAGAAGAGTAACTTAGTCACTACTCTCTAACCTCGAAGGGTTGTAGAGTCGAGTAAAATCAACTCCACGAACCAACTGGGTAGGAACAGTAAGTTAAGTTTCACTCTTCATAAATCATGAAACACAAGGATACATGGAAAAAGAAGAACCATTATAAAGGAAAGATTGTCAGGAATCCACATACACACAAGCATGCATCATGATAGATGTTTTGTATGTAATAAAATTGGTCATAAGTCTGCAATATGCTATAATAACTCTCTACATATTAGACCCAAAGTAAGGAAAATTTGGGTTCCCAAGGGTACTAACAAGGTAGGACCCATGCAAGTATTGGTACCAAAATTAGAGTTTAATCTTACCACGGGAACAGAGCTCCACGATCATAACCCGGTATCTAGATAGTGGATGCTCAAGGCACATAACCGGGAACAAAGCACTCATGTCTAACTTCATAGAGAACGAGGGTCCAACAGTCATCTTTGGAGACAATGGCTCTGGCAAAACAAGAGGATATGGTTCAGCTGGGAATGGAGCAGTGTCCTTTAGTAAAGTAGCCTATGTGGAAGGATTAAAACACAATCTTTTGAGCATAAGCCAACTCTGCGAAGAGGGTCATCAAGTTACCTTCCTCAATAATAAATGTCAAGTCTGAGAACTGAAGACCTCCTCTATAAAGCTGACCAGAACAAGAGAAGGGAACGTCTACATTGTTAATCTTGGTCAACTGAGTTCTAACGAGACGATATACTTTCTGGCTAAAGCTTCTGAAGAAATGTGCTGGCTATGGCATAGAAGGCTGTCTCATCTCAACTTCAAAAGCATGTCAAAACTGGCCTCTAAGGATCTAGTAGCAGGCTTACCCAAGCTCAACTTTGTCAAAGAAAGACCATGCAATGCCTGTCAGCTTGGAAAATAGACTAGAAGCTCATTCAAGAGCAAACCCGTCAACTCAGTTGACAAGCCTCTGCAATTACTTCACATAGATCTATTTGGGCCAATTCCAACAACAAGCCTCGGAGGAAAGAGATACTCATTAGTCGTAGTGGATGACTATACTAGATTTACATGTGTGTTCTTTCTAAACTCAAAAGATGAAACAAGCTCCAAACTAATCAAGATGTTCAGGGAAGTGATGAACGAGAAAGTAGAGAAGCTATAAGCAGAGATGAACCAGTTCTGGATAGACAATAACATCAGTCACAACTTCTTAGCTCCACGAACTCCTCAGCAAAACGGAGTAGCTGAGAGAAAGAATATAACGCTGATTGAGGCTAAAAGAACTCTACTAGCAGCAGCCCGTCTGCTTGAATACTTATGGGTAGAAGCTGTCAACACTGCATGTTACACTCAGAATAGATCTCTTATGCACTGTACGTTAAAGAAGACTCCCTACGAACTTTGGAGAGGAAGAAAGCCAAGTGTCAGCTATTTTCATGTATTCGGTTGTGCGTGTTATATTCTCAACAATGAAAAATAGTATCTGAGTACGTTTCAACCCAAGTCAGATGAATGAATCTTTCTCGGATATGCCACAAATAGTAAGGCTTATAGAGTGTTCAATAAGAAGACGCTAAGTGTTGAAGTCTCAATTCACATCATCTTTGATGAAACAGACTTAGACAAAATTGTGCCTCAAGACACTATGAACGATAACTCAGACACTACGAGCAAGGTGGTTGAGCTCAACACCACGATCGTAGTTCTAGAAAATGAAATCATCGAGTATGAAGAAGAGATCATAGAGAGAACTACTCCAGACAACGAACCTCTGCATCAAGAAGCAGAGGTTGATCTTGAAGAATTCAGAGAAGAAGGCATCAAGTTAGATGTTCCAACAGGAAACAGATGGGTAAGAGATCACACTTAAGACCTAATCATTAGATATCCAAATGCAAGAGTCAAGACAAGTTTTGCCACTCAGAATGAGTGTTTCTATTTAAGCTTTCTATCACAAATGGAACCCAAGAAGATAGAAGATGTTATGAAAGACTCAAGTTGGATAGAAGCCATGCAAGAAGAACTTAATCAGTTTAAAAGAAGTAGAGTATGGAGATTAGTTCTAAGACCAAGAAGTCACCCAGTCATTGGCACTAAGTGGGTCTTCAAAAATAAGATGAATGAAGATAGAGTAATAACAAGGAATAAGGTGAACCTAGTAGCCAAAGGTTACTCTTAAGAAGAAGGCATTGACTACGACGAGACCTTTTCACCTGTTGCCAGATTAGAAGCCATCAGGACACTCCTTGCCTTTGCCACCCACATGAAATTCAAAGTCTTTCAAATGGATGTCAAAAGTGCATTTCTGAATGGTGAACTTCAAGAAGAAGTATATGTGGATCAACCTCCAGGTTTCATCAATCCAACTCTATCTAATTATGGACTTAAACAAGCACCTAGAGCATGGTATGAAATACTAACTAACTTTCTTATTGAAAATGACTTCACTAGAGGTAGAGTAGATACCACATTATTTCTTAGAAAGCACATAGACAAAATCTTATTAGTTTAAATATATGTTGATGACATTATATTTGGTTCTACTGATGAAAAGTTGTGTAAGAGATTTGCTAAGCTTATGCAGAGCAAGTTCGAAATGAGTATTATGGGTGAGCTGAATTTCTTCCTTGGATTACAAGTAAAGCAGACTGATGAAGTTATCTTCATAAACCAAGCCAAGTATATTAAAGACATACTTAAAACGTATGGCATGGAATCAGGCTCTCCCCATGAAAACACCAATTGATCCAGCAACCAAGCTTGAAAATGATGAGAAAGGTAAAAGTATTGACATAACTCAATACAGAGGTGTGATAGGCTCTCTTCTATATGTAACTGCCAGTAGACCAGACATAATGTTTGCAACATGCATATGTACTAGATTCCAAACTAATCCTAAGGAATCAGACTTAACTACTGTAAAAAGAATTTTTAGGTATCTCAAAGGCACACCTCACTTGGGACTTTGGTATCCCAAGGAGTCCTCCTTTGAACTGCCAGGATATACAGATGTTAATTTTACAGGCTGTAAGATCGATAGAAAAAGTACTATTGGCACCTATCAGTTGCTAGGAAACAGACTTGTGTCCTGGTTTAGCAAGAAGCAAAACTTAGTATCTACCTCAACAGCAGAAGCTGAATATATTGTTGCTGGCAGCTGCTGTGCTCAAATCTTATGGATGAAAAATTAGCTAGCAGACTATGTGTTTGATTTCAAATCTATACATGTTCATTATGATAACCCAAGTGCCATAGCAATAACACATAATCTTGTCATGCATTCTAGGACTATGCATATAGTAATAAGATATCATTTTATTAGGGATCATGTTCAAAATGGAACTATAGCTTTATAATACATCCCTACTGAAAATCAACTTATTGATGTCTTTACAAAGCCTCTAGATGAATCCAGATTTAATAAATTGATAAGTGAGTTAGGCATGCTAAATCTACAACCATGAACTCTATGCTCTAATTTATGCTAACCATGCAAATATAAAAGCTATGTTTAAAAATCGTAGATGTCACTAAAGAAGAACCATGATTATAGAGCAGCCTCGACATAACAAAGAAGCATCTTGTGATGACAAAATTCCTAACAAATCTAAGCAACCCCTCGGATAAGCGCCTCAGGGACAAACCTGATCCTTAGTTCAATCTAAGAGGTCGGCCCTTCCTGAGCTACCTTAACCCAGAAGGAATGCTAAGTCAGAGTTTATCACAAGAACCAGGACAGACAATGATCATAGAGTAGATTCAGCAGTGAACTCAATATCGTAGTGCAACCTCGACAATCGTAGTCCTCCCAAAGGATACACTAGCTCAGGGGGAGCTATGGGCAGATCAATATTTTCCACATTATTTAAAATTATGAAACCCAATAGAACTTGACACGTGCCCCACTATGCAGAATATGAGGAGGGAAGTTACAAGTATAGTCTGAAAAGGTCTTTTTGAAAATTCACCTCAGAAGTTTAAAAATCTCATTTCTCTCTCTACCAGCAAAAACCCTAGCCTTCAGAAATGCTCAACCAACCTCAGTTCAATCAATAACGGCTTCAAATATTATCTCTAGTTACCAACTCAGCTTCGACGAATTCAAGACAGCAGACCCTCAATTTCACAAAATTATGTCTCTTCTGAAGAAAGCCGGTCTTGAAGAAGCTCTGAGCACTAGCACATGGATCTACCCGGAGATGGTGAAAGTGTTCTACATTAATGGAGCTTTTGAGAACGACATTATTACTACAAGGGTCAAGGGGGAACAAATTAAACTCAAAGCTAAAGATATAAACCTAGCCCTAGGTTTCAAATCAAGGGGACTTGTATTTATGGAGGTCATCGACTTTTATGAAGGTCTAAAGAAGATGCATCATACAAAGTTTCAGGACGTCAAGGGATACAAGAAGAATGAGTTTCCCCATAAGTATAAGTTTCTGGAAGACATTATTGGGAAGTACATTTGCTGTAAAAGCTCTGGCCATGACTCCTTCAATGAAGTTGAACTAAAGCTTATGACAACAATCTGCTTCAGGATTCAACTTATCGATTGGATTGGGAAGTGGAAACTCAGTTCAAAGAAATCAAAGATATAAGACCCCAACTTTTATGAATAAAAAATAATTTTCTCAAAATATATTTTTGAATATGATGGCGTGGATTTGATATAATGTTATAGCTGTGGATAATATTTACAAATTTTGCAAATTAATCAAGTGGTTATATAATATTCAATTGGTCGGGGAATATTCATTTTAACAGGGAATATTCGTATAACGGCACAATCAATGGTGGACCCCACAATGGAAGTATTGTCGTAGTTAGAAAACGACAGAATTATCTTTTTATAAAAATAACGGTGAAAGTGTTACAGTTAAAACTGTTGAACTACCCGGTAGTAAAAGTACAGTAATACGCGTGGTTGCATAGTAGCACACGGTATTGATTATTGATGCTTACGTGAGATTTAAGACCCCAACTTTTATGAATAAAGAATAATTTTCTTGAATTATATTTTTGAATATAATGGTATTGATTTGATATAATGTTATAAATGTGGGTAATATTTATAAATTTTGCAAAGTATGCAACTTGTTATATAATATTCGATTGGTCGGGGAATATTCATTTTAATAGGGAATATTCGTACAACGACACAATCATTGGTGGACCCCACAACGGGATTATTGTCGGATTGAGAAAACGACAAAAATACTTTATGAAAATAACGGCGGAGGTGTTACATTTAAAACTGCTGAACTACCCGGTAGTAAAACTATAGTAATACGCGTAGTTGCACAGTAACACACGGTATCGATTATTGATGCTTACGTGAGAAGACACTCAGTTATACTCAATTATTATTACAGTAATTGTTGCATCATATTTCTCATATTATTGATTTAATTATTGTTATAGTATCATCTGCATTATATGATATATTATTAAATCAATAATTGAGATGACAAAGTTATTCATATTATTATTTGCAATATTGAAAATGTCTAGAAGTTCTGTCAAGGAGAGGTTTGGTCACCTAATTGCGCGCCAATAAGGAGAAATTCTTATCGGAAAGCCCCCTCTTTCCTGGGAACGATCTGGTTGTAAAATATTGTGAATTATAATATTAATGATGAATAAGTTCGTGTTGATTAAAGATGAATTTTATAGTTCCATTGTGTTGGACTTATTTGTGTTAATATAATAAATGTCTGGAGGATATATTGTTCAATTGGGTATTCGGGACACTTTTCGTGTCGGAGAACTATTCACGAGTTACTATTCATGAGTTACTATTCATAAGATACTATTCACCCGGTTACTATTCACTCTAGTATTGTGCATTCGGGTATTTGGATACAATATTATTCCATGAGAAGATATGCTAATTTTTCAGACCGTTGGTTGAAGATATAATAGTAAGTCAATATGGACCGCTGGTGGAGTTATAATAGTAAATCAATATGGATCGCTGGTTTAAAGTTTTAATAGTAAATCAGTATGGACCGTTGTTTTAAGTTTTAATAGTAAACCAATCTGGATCGTCCGTTTAATAGTAAATCAACCTGGACCGTTCATGAATTAGTTACTATTCATTCCATTTTCCTATAAATAGAAGCTCATTCCTTCATTATTTCTTACGAATTCACTGAAACTCCAGAGAGAGAATTATTAGAGAACCTATAGAAAAGTATTCTGCTACTTCCCTACTCTTATATTCAGTTTTTTTACGGTAAGGGGTGTTATTTCTTTCTTTCGTCTTAATAAAGAGAACTTATGTTATTCCATTATTTATTATTCTGTTGGAATAACCTGTATACGCGGGCTACCCTATACATGGTGACATTCTTCTAATATTCCGTTCTTTATTATTTTGTCTAAATATCCTGTCTGTGCGTTTACGCCGAACCTAGTTCCATTATTTATTATTCTGTCAGAATATCTTATCTGTGCATTTACGCCGGACCTGGTTCCATCCTTTATTATTCTGTCAGAATATCCTGTCTGTACGTTTACGCCGGACCTAGTTCCATCCTTTATTATTCTGTTAGAATATCTTGTCTGTGCGTTTTACGCCGGACCTGGTTCCGTTATTTATTATTCTATTGGAATAACCTACCTGTGCGGTCTATCGTATGCATGGTGATTTCTTTTGTTATTCCATTCTTTATTATACTCAGTTGGTTAAAACTTTTACTTCTATACCCATGAAATTAGTGGAATATCTTTGATATTTGCGCTTCATCCAGTCTCTTTTCATGGAAATATTCTTCTGATCATTCTTGAATTTTACTCTACAAAGCAGTATCATGTTGATAATTTGGACGTTATCAGTTCCTAGATAAATTAATTCTTGAACTTGTTTTATTGAATTCTTATATCATTATCATCATTCTTATGTTTATATTTTGTTGAAAGTCATCTGTGGCCTGTAGTGCATGGATGGACTTGGTATGATTATGACCAGAGATTATTCGGTGTAATCATGACCGTAATGTTACAAATGATGTGATAAAAGTCCTCATTGGCGCGTAGTGCATTGATGGACATTTGTTGGCATGATCATGACCATTAATGAATACACAAATATTTTTGGCCCGTAGTGCATGGATAATTGTGATCGTGATACTAAAGAATATCCTTGGCCATAGTGCAGGGGTGATTCGATGATGTGGATTATTTATTAAGCTGAGTCCCAACGATAAAAGTGATGAAAAACCTTTTAAATCATAAAAGATAGTAGATTTCATTCTCTACTTGACTCTTTTAATGGATTGCTTGTTCCTCTGCAGTTAAACTTGATTTTAATTACATTTTATCAGTTTAACATTGTTGAAGGCTAACAATAAATTATTCTGCATTATCTTAGTCATAATATTTCTTACTGGGCTAGTTGAGCTCACCCTTTCTTTCACTGTTCTCTTCAGGAAATGAGAATGAAGCTGGGACTAGTCGGGGAATAGAGTGATGGTCCTAGATGGTGCATTAGTAGTCCTCACTATTCTATGAAATAGTGTGATAATAATTGTAATGAGAACTCCTTTTGAGTTTGTATAATCTCTAGTAGACAATATTTGTATTCAAACTCACACTTTATGTTTTGTCGTATTGTACACGACAGTTGTATTATTAAGTTGTATTTGAATTCTGTACCATGTATCTGGCGACTCAAGATGGGTGATGTATACCTAATTTTGGGGGCGTCATAGTTGGTATCAGAGCTTAGGGATATGATCCCTGGCTAAGATGTGAGAATAGAACTAGGAGGGGAGAGACGGGGAATTCCTTTGCTAGTATGACCTACCTAAGTTTTTTTTTGTTATTTAATTGGTCGGCCAGAATATAGGGATAATATGTTACATGTCAATTAACCTTTTTTTTGTGGCAGTATCTGAAAATGACATCCTAGAATGTTGAGAATAGCAATGGAGCACAGGCGACCATTGACTAACCACATAATCAGGATAATGTGCATTAGGAAGGAGACAATCCTCATGCAAACAACAACACTGACCAAATGATGAATGATGGAGTGTTCAAAGGCTTTATGCAATTCATGCAACAGCAGGCGAGAGCGGCTCCTGTCTATAATGTAGGTGGTAATACTAGAAACTCTCGGACGGTCACCGCTAAACAGTTCAAGGAGCTGGGACCACCGGAGTTTATTGGAGAGCCAAAACCACTAAAGGCGGAAGCATGGATAAAGCAGATCACCAAGATATTTGATGTCTTGGGATGCTCCGATGAGAAAAAGGTTCCATTTGAAGCCTTTATGTTGCAAGGAGAGGCAGATTACTGGTGGGAATTGGTAAAACGTACTCAACCGGTCGCACTGAAGATGTCTTGGGAAAAGTTCCAAGAACTATTCAACGACAAGTACTTTCCCGAAAGTATTCATCATATAAAAGAGGTAGAATTCAACAAATTGGAGCAAAATATTATGACCGTGTCGCAGTATGAAGCCAAATTTGCTGAGTCATCCCGGTTTCCATCCCATTTGGTGGATAATGAGGAGCGAATGACGCGAATGTTTTTAGAAGGTTTGAAACCTGAGATACGTCAACATCTTATTTCTCATAAACTGTGTTTGTATTCAGATGTTGTAAATAGGGATCAGTTAGTGGAACACAATAACGAGTCAACGCAACCAAAAGAGAGCAGTCATCGAAGCTGTGACAACAAGCGTGGAGGGAATTAACAGGCCAGAAATGGTTACCACTTCGGTGGTAATCAAGGCCAAACTAATAAGAATGGATATTTCAAGAAGAGGAGATTCAATAATGATGGAAGGACGTCAGCACCAGCACCCATTGTTAAGGAAGGAGAATGACCACCTATCATATGCTTCAAATGCGGAGGGGAGGGACACATCAGTCTAAAGCATGTTATAATTGTGGAAGAGAAGGTCACTTAGCCCGATTTTGTCGTTCACCGAAGACAAGTTCAGCTAGGATGGAGGCACCAAAGGCCGTCTCAGAAAAGTCAAAGCCGGTAGTGCAAGGGAGAGCGTTTGTTGTGACCTCCCAGAAAGAAAGGAACCCGAATGAGGTCATCACGGGTAAGCTTATCATAAACTCTAGCGAAGTCTATACTTTATTTGATACCGGTTCTACCCATTTCTTTATTTCTCCTATTTGCGCTCAACGATTAAATTTGACTACGAAAAAATTAGACTTTGACTTATCTGTGGAAACTCCGTTGGGAGAAACCTTCATTACATCCACTGGTTATAAGTCTTGTTTGGTTCAAATCGAAAACCGCACATTACCTGTCAATCTTATTTCTTTAAAAATACTTGCGTAATCAACCTAATATGCGAATTCAAGCGACCAAACCATTAAAATCAATCACGGTCATTTCAAGCCATAAAGTTATTCGTTTATTGAAAAACGGGTGTCAATTTTTCTTAGCTCATGTCACAGATTTAAACAAAAATACTTCAGTTTTGAACGATATTTCTATTGTTAATAAATTTTCTGACGTATTCCCTGAAGAACTTCCTAGCCTACCCCCAGAGCGTGAAATTGAATTTTGTATTGACCTTGAACCTGATACAAAACCCATTTCCAAAGCCCCATATTGAATGGCTCCTATTGAACTTCAGAAGTTAAAGACCCAATTGCAGGAATTGTTAGACATTGGTTTTGTAAGACCCCAACTTTTATAAATAAAGATGAATTTTCTATAACTATTATTTTTGAATATTATGGAGTAAATTTGATATAATGTTATAGTTGTGGGTAATATTTATAAATTTTTCAAAGTATGCAAGTTGTTATAAAATATTCGTTTGATCGGGGAATATTCTTTTTATCGGGGAATATTCGTACGACGACACAATCATTGGTGGACCCCACAACAGAATTATTGTCAAATTGATAAAACGAAAAAAAATACTTTATGAAAATAACGGCAGAGGTGTTACCGTTAATACTATTGAACTACCCGGTAGTAAAAGTATAGTAATACGCGTGGTTGCATAGTAGCACACGGTATTGATTATTGATGCTTACGTGAGAAGTCACTCAGCTATACTCAATTATTGCTACAGTAATTGCTACATCATAACTCTTATATTATTGATTCAATTATTGTCACAGTATCATCTGTATAATATGTTATATTATTAAATCAATAATTGAGACGACAAGTTATAAATGATTAATAATTATTGAAAGATTAAATATATGTTGATTAAAAATAAAATGATTTGTGATAATATTTATTCAATCCTTGATGTATATAAAGAGTCTATTATGAGACGTTTGTGGTAAGTTTGGTTATTTTATGGGGAGCCCATATGTCATCATCTAAGAGTCTCTTTGTTAATAGTAATTACCTTCGTCAATAGTAACTACCTTTACCAGACGTCAAACCAATTGCCGTTTCATATTACAGGCGTCGAACCAATTATCGTTTCACATTACAGGCATCAAACCACTTTTCTTTTTACATCACCAATCGTCAAGCCACTTGCCTTTTAACATTTCAAGTGCTAAGCTGGAAATCTTCTATAAATAGAGGCCTAGTGCTTCATTATTTTTCACGAATTCATTCAAGCTATAGGGAGAGAAAGTATAGAGAGAATAAGAGAGAAAGAATAAGAGTATTTTGTTACTACACTACTGAAGTATTCGATCTACTACTAATGTAAGGGGTGTTATTCTTTCTTATTCATGAAGAGAACTGTTGTTATTCCATTGCTTATTATTCTGTTGGAATAACCTGTATACGCGGTTTACCCTATACTTGGTGACATTCTTCTATTATTTTGTTGGAACATCCTGTCTGTGTGTTTTACACCGGACCTGGTTCCGTCTTTATTATTATTCTGTTGGAACATCCTGTCTGTGTGTTTTACACCGGACCTGGTTCCGTCTTTATTATTATTCTGTTGGAACGTCCTGTCGGTGCAAATTTTGTCTGACCTAGTTTCGTTATTATTATTCTGTTGGAATAACCTATTTATGCGAAGTACCGCATGCACGGTGATTTCTTTTGTTATTCCATTCTTTATTATACTCGGTTGGTTAAAGTTTTGACTTCTATACTCCATGAAATTAGTAGAATATCCTTGATATTTGTGCTTCATCCAGTATCTTTTCATGGAAATAATCTTCTGATCATTCTTGAATTTTACTCTACAAAGCAATATCATGTTGACAATTTGGACATTATTAGTTTCTAGATAAATTAATTCTTGAACTTGTTTTATTGAATTCTTATATCATTATCATCATCCTCATATTTATTTTATCTTGAAAGTCATCTGTGGCCTGTAGTGCATAGATGGACTTGGTATGATTATGACCAGGGATTATTCGGTGTAATCATGACCGTAATGTTACAAATGATGTGGTAAAAGTTATCATTGGTCCGTAGTGCATTGATGGACAGTTGTTGGCATGATCATAACCATTAATGATTACACGAATGTCCTTGGCTGTAGTGCATGGATAATTTGTGGTCGTGATACTAAAGAATATCCTTGGCCGTAGTGCATGGGTGATTTGATGATGTGGATTATTTATTAAGCTGAGTCCCAACTATAAAAGTCATGAAAAACCTTTTAAATCATAAAAGATAGTAGATTTTATTCTCTGCTTGACTCTTTTAATGGATTACTTGTTCCGCTGCAGTTATACTTGATGTTGTTATATTTTATCAGTTTAACACTATTGAAGGCTAACGATAATTTATTCTGCATTATCTTAGTCATAATATTTCTTACTGGGCTAATTGGGCTCACCCTTTCTTTCACTGTTCTCTTTAGGAAATGAGAACATAACAGAGACTAGTCGGGGAATGGAGTGACGGTCCAGAGGATAGCATTAGTAATCCTCACTATTCTGTGAAATAGTTTGTTAATAATTGTAATGAGGACTTCTTTTGAGTTTGTATAGTCTGTAGTAGATTATAATTGTATTCAAACTTACAGTTATGTTTTGTCGTATTGTACACGACAGTTGTATTAGTATGTTGTATTTGAATTTTGTACCATGTATCTGACGACCCAAGATGGGTGATGTATACCTAATTTTGGGGGCATCACAGTTGGTATCAGAGCTTAGGGATATGATCCTTGGCTAAGATGTGAGAATAGTACTAAGAGGGGAGAGACGGAGAATTCCTTCGCTAGTATGACCTATCTAAGTTTATGTGGTATTTAATTGGTCGCTCAGAATTTAGGGATAATATGTTATATGTCAATTAACCTTTGTTTTGTGGTAGTAATTGAAAATGACATCCGAGAATGTTGAGAATATTAATGGAGCACAGGCGACCGTTGATTCACCACATATCAATAATCAAGATAATGTGCATCAAGAAGGCGAAAATCCTCATGCAAACAACAACACTGACCTAATGATGAATGATCAAATGTTCAGGGGCTTTATGCAATTCATGCAACAGCAGGCGAGAGCGGCTCTTGTCCAAAATGCAGGTGGAAACACTGGAAACTATCGGGCGGTCACCGCTAAATAGTTCAAGGAGTTGGGACCACCGGAGTTTAAGGGAGAGCCAAAACCACTTATGGCGGAATCATGGATAAAGCAGATCACCAAGATATTTGATGTCTTGGGATGCTCCGAGGAGCAAAAGGTTCCCTTTTCCTCCTTTATGTTGCGTAGAGAGGCAGATTACTAGTGGGAATCGGTAAAACGTACTCAACCTGCCGTACTAAAGATGTCTCGGGAGAAGTTCCAAGAGCTGTTCAATGACAAATACTTTCTCGAAAGTATTCGTCACATGAAGGAGGTGGTGTTTATCAAGTTGGAACAAAACAATATGACCGTGTCGCAATACGAGACTAAATTTGCAGAGTTATCCCAGTTTGCGTTCAACTTAGTGGGTAATGAAGAGAGAATGACACAGATGTTTTTAAGAGGTTTGCAGCCAGAGATACATCAACATCTTATTTCTCATAAGCAGTGTTTATATTCAGATGCTGTAAATAGGGCTCAGTAGTGGAGCGCGATAACGAGTCAACGCAACTAAAAGAGAGCAGCCGGAAAAATGATAATACCAGCGAGAGCAGTCATCGAAGCGGTGACAACAAGCGTGGAGGGAATCAACAGGCCAAGAAATGGTAACCACTTCGGTGGTAATCAAGGCCAAAACAATAAGAATGGACATTTCAAGAAGAGGAGATTCAATAATGATGGAAAGAAGTCAGCACTAGCACCTGTCGTTAAGGAAGGAGAACGACCACATATCATATGTTTCAAATGCGGAGGGGAGGGGCACATCAGTCCAAACACCGTGATGCCGTCCAAAGAATGTTATAATTATGGAAGAGAAGGTCACTTAGCCCGATTTTATCGTTCATCGAAAACACATTCAGCTAGGATGCAGGCATTAAAGGCCTTCCTAGAAAAGTCAAAACCGGTAGTGCAAGGGAGAGCGTTTGTTGTGACCTCCCAGAAAGCAAGGAACCCAAATGAGGTCATCATGGGTAAGCTTATTGATAGAAACGTAATTCATACATTTAATTATCCCTAATTTTGTCCTTTTAATTATATTAGTTTATTAAATTAATATGTTTTATTTTATTTTGTAGGATTTAATATTTATTGCAATAAAGTCAAAATCTTGGTGATCAAGCAATATTTAATGCTCTTATTCATATAAGGAATGTCCAAGAAGAATCCTACAAGGAGAAGGAAAGAGGTGGAACAATCTTAGTGCAATTCAAATCCAACAAGAGAAAGAAAAGTCTATTTAGAAGATCTTTTTGAGAAGTTGATTGCTACTAGGAAGTTGAATCCTACATGGAAAGGGAATAAAAGTGTCCAAGTTCAATGAATCTAAATTAGGGTTCAAAGTTATTTTCCTTATAAATAGGTCTCTTGTTTTAGAGAGAAGGAATGAATTAAGTATTGTATTACTTTAGGTTAGGAGTAGGAGTAAATTAAATTATGTTTCAACGCTTGTTGGAGGATCGTGGATGAAGGGAGTTTTCTTATTTATTTTCAATCTTCTACTTCTTCTTTATTTTAGTTAATTTATTTATTTTCATGTCTAGTTAATTTCTTTAATCTAGGATGAAGATGAAATTAAATAATTATTCCTAATAATATTTTTATCTCTTCTATTATTTATGCTTTTATGTTTAATTGATTTCGCCTTCATGTTTCGTTATTGAAATACATTCGTTTTATAGTTCTTATGTGATTTTAAATTAATTAAGAGGTTTTGATAGATTATTGTTAAGATATGAGTTTTTCATAATCCATGCTTGCTCAAAGAAGTTCTGATTGGTTATAGTTAATCCTTAAATTTTCATAGTCTATGCTTGCCCACGTTAATTGTAAATTATTAAATTAAAGGGAAGAGAGATCAAAATCATAATTTGAGTTATAAAAATAGAAGAGATTGAATTATATGTTATGTTTATTATTTAGTGGATTCAGATTCCTAGATTGCATTCTCGTTAATTGTTTTCATATTCTAGTTAATTAATTCTCAATCTTTATTTCTAATTCGCCTAAAATAAATATTAAGGAAACATTAAAATTAATCTAGTCTCTGTGGGTTCGACCTGTACTTGCCAGTTCTTCAATTAGACACTGTGCACTTGCAGTACATATTTTTATCACATCAAGTTTTTGGCGCCGTTGCCGGGGACTAGAATTAATTTTTATTTATTCCTTAATTTTTATTTATTCGAATTAGTTTTAACTCTTTTTTTTTTCAGGATTATTGAAGCGGATCGAAGAAGCAAAAAGATAAAGATTTTGTTGTTGCTCTTTCTTCGGTACTTCGTATCTCCATATTTTTTTAAATATATATATATATAGTAGTTTAGTTTTTTTATATATTTTTTTGTGCGACTTTCGTGGTTAGTTGTCTATTTGTTTTGTGATTTGTGGAAAAATGGATTTTTATTATAGTTGGAATAATAATTTTGCTCGGAATCAAGAATCCTATGAAAATTTTAATCCGCACCAAGTAAATCAATTTTTTTCAACTTATGAAAATCCTTATCCATTTTCATGTTTATATCCATATTCGGATCCAGAACCTCAATATCCACAAGAATTATCAAATGAAGAAGAGGAAAGACTTAGTGCCTTAGAGAAAGCTATGGAAGTTCTAATGGAAAATCAATTTAGCATGGATCAAGTTATATCTCGTCTAGAAATTCAAATGAGTCGATTAGCCACCATAATAAATGAACAAGAGGTGGGTGAATTTTCTAGTAACTCTGAGGTTAATTTTGAAAATCTTGATGGTTGTGGAAATGATGAGGAAAGTAAAAATTTTATATTCAATTCTACACAATTTGAGTCAAGCGTATTTGAGGAGTCTACAAATTACGAGTCTATGCCTAAAATTGATCATGTTGCATTTGATGAGTCGGTTGAAAAAGTTTATAAGCCTAAAGCTCCATACCCTGAAAGACTTATTCCTAAAAAACCACCTAGTGATTTCTTGGACCAACCCATTAAAGTTAACATGATCCAAGAGTTGTCAATGACCCAAGAAATAATTGAAAATAGACTCTTGATTAAAAAAGATCCAATTGATTTTTTCTTAAATCACCTTGACCAAAATTGGAATGAATCTGAATATTTAGATAAGGTCAATGAGCTGTTGAGATCCACTACAAATAAGTCAACTAAACTAGAACATGTATTTGAACCAACTCTTCCATCATTTGAACATGTTAATGAAAGTTTTCTTGAGGTAAACTTGAAGCATAACTGTGATGAAAATTCTGACTATTTTCAATTTCCTAGACCTCTTGAAAATAATGAAAAGTTCACACTCACTTATCCATTTGTAACATTCAGTTTTAGTCACATAATTTTTAGGATTTATAAAATTTGTTGATATGTACATTTGTTTTCTTTCTCACCACATCTTCTTGCAGAACAAATGCCCCGCACACAAGGTACAATTCTTTCATATCTTTGTTCTCTTTTCTTCATTTGCATACATTGAGGACAATGCATGATTTAGGTATGGGGGGAGTTTGTTTTTATTAGATTTTTTTTTTTAGAAAAAAAATAAAATAAAATAAAATTAAATTAAATTAAAAAATTAAAAAAAAATTTGTTTGACTTTTTATGAATTGAATTAATTCTAATAAGTGTTTATGGAGCAAAGCGCATGAGTGAGATTGAAAGATTTAGAACTCTTGAATTGTTGATAAGATACAAAATCTTAGTTCAAAACACCATCTGGATTTAAAATTGATTTAACAAACATTTTTGCACTTCACGTTTGCACTAATTCTTAGTTATGGGGTATAAACCATGATTCGAGTAATTTCAAAAAAAAAAAAAGAAAAGAAGAAAGAATGAAAAAAAAAAGTTGAAAAAAGTTGAAAAAAGTTGAAAAAAAATAAAAATAAATAAATAACTGCTTCAATGTCCATTAAACGAAATAACTGGGTATCCAAGCCTCGGGAAGCATCGATATTCACGTAGAAAAGTATGATGGATAAAAGCAGCTTGACTAGTCTAATTTTGTGGCCTTTGTTACTCGAGTTAGTAAATTCTTAGGGGTGTCTCTACACCTAGTGCCCTAAAGCCATCTGGTTTGGGAGTTATTGGTCCAACGCTCGCTCTACATGGGTAACTCTGAAAAGCCTAAGAAAATGAGACATTGCACAAGTCAAGAAAAAAAAAATGGAGAAAAGGAAGGAAAAAAAGAAAGACAAAGAAAAAAGAGTTTGCTTGATTTTCATGATAAAAATCCCTACTAAGAGTTACATCACATACACATGCATGCATTACATGAAATTGATTTAATGAAGGATGGTGTCTAAAATGAAATTGATTTAATGAAGGATGGTGTCTAAAATGAAGATCGAGTATTTTTGATAAGGTGAAAGTGTGATTTTGAATTTAATCTTGCTTATGTATAATGCCCATAAATATTTAGAAGTTTTCTTTCAATTTCATAATTTGTTGAACCCAAAAATAATTTTAAATTTTGTGGGTATATTCACTGCAAACCCTCACGAGACACAACTCGTCCACTTGGGGTAACCTTGGGGTTTAAAGGCTTGTTGCACATGCTAAGTGCAATCGTTTTTCCTACGAAAATGGGGTATTGTAATTTTTGTTTTATTTTTATTTTTTATTTATTTTACTCGAGGACGAACAAAAGCTAGGTATGAGGGTATTTGATAGAAACGTAATTCATACATTTAATTATCCCTAATTTTGTCCTTTTAATTATATTAGTTTATTAAATTAATATGTTTTATTTTATTTTGTAGGATTTAATATTTATTGCAATAAAGTCAAAATCTTGGTGATCAAGCAATATTTAATGCTCTTATTCATATAAGGAATGTCCAAGAAGAATCCTACAAGGAGAAGGAAAGAGGTGGAACAATCTTAGTGCAATTCAAATCCAACAAGAGAAAGAAAAGTCTATTTAGAAGATCTTTTTGAGAAGTTGATTGCTACTTGGAAGTTGAATCCTACATGGAAAGGGAATAAAAGTGTCCAAGTTCAATGAATCTAAATTAGGGTTCAAAGTTATTTTCCTTATAAATAGGTCTCTTGTTTTAGAGAGAAGGAAGGAATTAAGTATTGTATTACTTTAGGTTAGGAGTAGGAGTAAATTAAATTATGTTTCAACGCTTGTTGGAGGATCGTGAATGAAGGGAGTTTTCTTATTTATTTTCAATCTTCTACTTCTTCTTTATTTTAGTTAATTTATTTATTTTCATGTCTAGTTAATTTCTTTAATCTAGGATGAAGATGAAATTAAATAATTATTCCTAATAATATTTTTATCTCTTCTATTATTTATGCTTTTATGTTTAATTGATTTCGCCTTCATGTTTCGTTATTGAAATACATTCGTTTTATAGTTCTTATGTGATTTTAAATTAATTAAGAGGTTTTGATAGATTATTGTTAAGATATGAGTTTTTCATAATCCATGCTTGCTCAAAGAAGTTTTGATGGGTTATAGTTAATCCTTAAATTTTCATAGTCTATGCTTGCCCACGTTAATTGTAAATTATTAAATTAAAGGGAAGAGAGATCAAAATCATAATTTGAGTTATAAAAATAGAAGAGATTGAATTATATGTTATGTTTATTATTTAGTGGATTCAGATTCCTAGATTGCATTCTCGTTAATTGTTTTCATATTCTAGTTAATTAATTCTCAATCTTTATTTCTAATTCGCCTAAAATAAATATTAAGGAAACATTAAAATTAATCTAGTCTCTGTGGGTTCGACCTGTACTTGCCAGTTCTTCAATTAGACACTATGCACTTGCAGTACATATTTTTATCACATCACTTATCATAAACTCTAACGAAATCTATACTTTATTTGATACCAGTTCTACCCATTCTTTTATTTCTCCTACTTGCGCTCATCGATTAAATTTGACTCCGGAGAAATTAGACTTTGACTTATCTGTGGAAACTCTATTGGGAGAAACCTTCATTACATCCACTGTTTATAAGTCTTGTTTGGTTCAAATCGGTACCCTCACATTACCTGTAGATCTTATTTCATTGAAAATACTTGCATTTGACGTGATTCTAGGAATTGATTGGTTAACTACTCATCATGCAAAAAATGATTGTTTCCATAAGATTGTTAGCTTTCATATTCCTAATCAACCTATTATGCGAATTCAAGCGACCAAACCATTAAAATCAATCACAGTCATCTCAAGCCATAAAGCTATTCGTTTATTGAAAATGGATGACAAGCTTTCTTAGCTCATGTCACAGATTTAAACAAAAATACGTTAGTTTTGAACGATATTTCTATTGATAATAAATTTCCTGACGTATTCCCCGAAGAACTTCCTGGCCTACCCCCTGAGCGTGAAATTGAATTTTTTATCGACCTTGAACCCGATACAAAACTCATTTCCAAAGCCCCATATCGAATGGCTCCTATTGAACTTCAAGAGTTAAATACCCAACTGCAGGAATTGTTAGACATTGGCTTTATTCGTCCTAGTACTTCTCCTCGGGGTGCTCCTGTTCTATTCGTGAAGAAGAAAGATGGGAGTATACGACTTTGTATTGATTATCGGGAGTTAAATCATGTCACCATCAAAAATAGGTATCCATTGCCATGTATTGATGACCTGTTTGACCAGTTGTAAGGAGCCAAATTCTTTTCAAAGATTGATCTTCATTCCGGATATCACCAATTGAAGATTAGAACCGATGACATTCCAAAGACGGCTTTCAGGACTCGGTACGGGCATTATGAATTCCTAGTCATGTCCTTCGGATTGACTAATGCTCATGCCGCCTTCATGGATATGATGAACTGAGTATTCAAGGAATATTTGGATCACTTTGTGGTCGTCTTCATTGATGACATTCTTATTTATTCCAAAAGCAGTGAAGATCATGAGCAACACTTGAGGCTGACACTTAAAAAGATTCGTGAATACAAGCTTTATGTCAAGTTGAAGAAATGCGAATTCTGTCTTGAGGAAGTAACATTCCTTGGGCACGTAGTATCAAGTCATGGAATATATGTTGACCCAGCAAAGATTGAAGAAATTCAAAGCTGGGAGCAACCTAAATCAGTGACCGAAGTATGTAGCTTTCTCGGTTTAGCTGGTTATTATCGGAGATTCGTGGAAGGATTTTCTCGAATCGCTACTCAATTGACTCAACTGACTCGGAAAGATACAAAGTTCGGTTGGGGTGACGAATGTGAGAAGAGTTTTCAAGAACTCAAGAGGAGACTCATTTCGGTACCTGTTCTGACAATACCATCTGGCTCGGAAGGATTTGTAATCTACAGTGATGCTTCGGGCAAAGGGTTGGGATGTGTTCTCATGCAACATGGAAAAGTCATAGCCTATTCCTCAAGATAACTCAAAGAATATGAGAGGAATTATCCTACTCATGATCTAGAGTTGGCAGCTGTTGTCTTTGCACTAAAGATTTGGAGGCATTACTTGTATGGGGAGAAGGTGGAGATCTTTATGGATCATAAAAGCCTCAAATATTTCTTTACTCAAAAGGAACTCAACATGTGACAACGACGTTGGCTTGAACTATTGAAAGATTATGATCATACCATCCAATACCATCCTGGAAAAACGAACGTGGTAGCTAACGCATTGAGTAAAAGATCATATGCAAGTACGAGTGCAATATTGTCAACGCAAAGGCCCATTTTGTGTGACTTGCAAAGGATGGAGATAAAGTTAAAGACTCCAGGGACCCATGTGATGATGGCGAATATAAGAGTAGAACCGACTTTAATCAATAAATTTAAAGCTGCTCAAGTTACAGACCTGGAGATGACGCGTATGAGGAAGAAAGTGCAAGAAGGTGCTATGCCGGAAGCAAGAATCAATGAAGAAGGAATACTTTGAGTCAACTCCAGACTTTGTGTTCCTAACGACCCTGATTTAAAGTATAAAATTATGATAGAGGTGAACAACACACCGTTTGCAATTCATCCCGGGAGTACCAAAATGTATCATGATATTCGTCATACATTTTGGCGGAGCAATATGAAGAAAGAGATAGCGTTGTTTATCTCAAGGTGTCTAACTTATCAACGAGTTAAAGCGGAGCTTCAAGTACTAAAAGGTCCATTGCAACCACTTGAAATTCTAGAATAGAAGTGGGAGCACATTACCATGGATTTCGTTACCGGTCTTCCTAAGCTTTCTCAAGGCATAGATGCAATTTGGGTCATTGTTGATAGATTGACCAAGTCTACTCATTTCTTACCGATACGAAAAACTTATACACTTGAACGTCTTGCTCGTATGTACATAAATGAGATTGTAAGACTGCATGGTATGCTAGAATCCATAGTTTTTTATCGAGACCCAAGATTCACTTCACGATTTTGGGTTAGTTTGCAAAAAGCTATGGGCACAGACTTACGATTTAGCTCGGCATATCATCCTCAGACGGACGGATAGTCGGAGAGGACTATTCAAACTCTTAAAGATCTATGAAGACTCTGTGTCCTTGATTTCAAGGGAAGTTGGGACAAGTTCTTACCATTGGTGAAGTTTTCCTATAACAACAGTTATCAATCAAGTATTTGCATGGCTCCATTCGAAGCGTTGTATAGAAGAAAGTGTCATTCTCCAGTATGATGGGATGAGGTGGGTGAAGTAACGTTGTTGAGACCGGAGTTGGTACGTATGACTATGGAAAAGATTCAAACGATCTGACAACGTATAAAAACCTCATAAGACCGACAAAAGAGTTATGCTGATCTTCATCGAAAGGACGTGGAATTCGATATAGGAGATCATGTGTTGTTGCGTATTTCTCCATGGAAAGGAGTTACGATATTTGGAAAGAGAGAAAAACTCAATCCTCGATTCATCGGCCCATTTTTAATCTTCGGTCGAGTAGGAACTGTGGCCTATAGACTCGCTTTACCGCCAAGTATGTCTCGTGTTCATAACGTTTTTCACATATCCATATTACGTAAATATGTGAAAGACCCGAACCACATTATTGAGTTAGAACCGGATGAAATAGCTGAAGATTTGACGTATGAAGAGGTTCCTGTTCAAATCTTGGATAAGAAGGAACATATTCTACGCTCCAAGGTTATACCTCAAGTCAAAGTTTTGTGGAGAAACCACGATGTTGAGGAAATGACTTGGGAGTTAGAATCTGAAATAAAATTAAGGTATCCTTACCTCCTCGATATACCAGGTAAGTATCCTAATTTCGAGGGCAAAATTTCATAAGAAGAGGAGTTTGTAAGACCCCAAGTTTTATAAATAAAGATGAATTTTCTATAAATATTATTTTTGAATATTATGGAGTAAATTTGATATAATGTTATAGTTGTGGGTAATATTTATAAATTTTGCAAAGTAAACAAGTTGTTATATAATATTCGTTTGGTCGGGAAATATTCATATGACAGCACAATCATTGGTGGACCCCACAACAGAATTATTGTCGGATTAAGAAAACGACAAAAATACTTTATGAAAATAACAGCGGAGGTGTTACCGTTAAAACTGTTGAACTACTCGATTGTAAAAGTACAGTAATACGCGTGGTTGCATAGTAGCACACGGTATTGATTATTGATGCTTACGTGAGAAGTCACTCAGCTATACTCAATTATTACTACAGTAATTACTGCATCATATCTCTTATATTATTGATTCAATTATTGTCACAGTATCATCTGTATAATATGTTATATTATTAAATCAATAATTAAGACGACAAATTATAAATGATTAATAATTGTTGAAAGATTAAATATGTGTTGATTAAAAATAAAATGATTTATGGTAATATTTATTTAATCCTTGATGTATATAAAGACTCTATTATGAGACGTTTGTGGTAAGTTTGGTTATTATATGGGGGGCCCATATGACATCATTTAAGAGTCTTTTCGTTAATAGTAATTACATTCGTCAATAGTAATTACCTTCGTTAATAGTAACTGCAATTACCAGACGTCAAACCACTTGCCGTTTCATATTACAGGCGTCGAACCAATTATCGTTTCACATTACAGGCGTCAAACCACTTTTCTTTTCACATCACCAGTCGTCAAGCCACTTGCCTTTTCATATTTCAAGTGCTAAGCTAGAAATCTTCTATAAATAGAGGCCTAGTGCTTCATTATTTTTCACGAATTCATTCAAGCTATAGAGAGAGAAAGTATAGAGAGAATAAGAGAGAAAGAAGAAGAGTATTATGTTACTACACTACTGCAGTATTTAATCTACTACTAATGTAAGGGGTGTTATTCTTTCTCATTCATGAAGAGAACTTTTGTTATTACATTGCTTATTATTCTGTTGGAATAACCTGTATAAGCGGTTTACCCTATACTTGGTGACATTCTTCTATTATTCTGTTGGAACATCCTGTTTGTGTGTTTTACACCGGACCTGGTTTCGTCTTTATTATTTTTATGTTAGAACATCCTGTCTGTATGTTTTACACCGGACCTGGTTCCGTCTTTATTATTCTATTGGAACATCATGTCGGTGCAAATTATGCCTGACCTGGTTTCGTTATTATTATTCTGTTGGAATAACCTGTCTATGCGAAGTACCGCATGCATGTTGATTTCTTTTGTTATTCCATTCTTTATTATACTCAGTCGGTTAAAGTTTTGACTTCTATACTCCATGAAATTAGTAGAATATCCTTGATATTTGCGCTTCATCCAGTATCTTTTCATGGAAATATTCTTCTGATCATTCTTAAATTTTACTCTACAACGCAGTATAATGTTGAAAATTTGGACATTATTAGTTCTTGGATAAATTAATTCTTGAACTTGTTTTATTGAATTCTTATATCATTTTTCATCATCCTCATGTTTATATTATGTTGAAAATCATATGTGGCCTGTAGTGCATAGATGGACTTGGTATGATTATGACCAGGGATTATTCGGTGTAATCATGACCGTAATGTTACAAATTATGTGGTAAAAGTTATCATTGGCCCGTAGTGCATTGATGGACAGTTGTTGGCATGATCATGATCATTAATGAAAACACGAATGTCCTTGGCTGTAGTGCATGGATAATTTGTGGTCGTTATACTAAAGAATATCCTTGGCCGTAGTGCATGGGTGATTCGATGATGTGGATTATTTATTAAGCTGAGTCCCAGCGATAAAAGTCATGAAAACCCTATTAAATCATAAAAGATGGTAGATTTTATTCTCTATTTGACTATTTTAATGGATTTCTTGTTCTGCTGCAGTTAAACTTGATGTTGTTATATTTTATCAGTTTAACATTGTTGAAGGCTAACAATAATTTATTCTGCATTATCTTAGTCATAATATTTCTTACTGGGCTAGTTGAGATCACCCTTTCTTTCACTGTTCTCTTTAGGAAATGAGAACATAACAGGGACTAGTCGGGGAACGGAGTGACGGTCCAGAGAATAGCATTAGTAGTCCTCATTATTCCGTGAAATAGTGTGTTAATAATTGTAATGAGTACTCCTTTTGAGTTTGTATAATCTCTAGTAGACAATAATTGTATTCAAACTCACAGTTATGTTTTGTCGTAATGTGCACGACAGTTGTATTAGTAAGTTGTATTTGAATTTTGTACCATGTATCTGACGACCCAAGATGGGTGATGTATACCTAATTTTGGGGGCGTCACAGGTTTCACTCTTCCTAGTACGTCTCCTTGGGGTGCTCCTGTTCTATTCGTGAAGAAGAAAGATGGGAGTATGCGACTTTGTATTGATTATCGGGAGATGAATCATGTCACCATCAAAAATAGGTACCCATTGCCACGTATTGATGACCTGTTTGACCAGTTTCAAGGAGCCAAATTCTTTTCAAAAATTGATCTTCGTTCCGAATATCACCAATTGAAGATTAGAACTGATGACATTCCAAAGACGGCTTTCAGAACTCGGTACGGGCCTTATAAATTCCAAGTCATGTCCTTCGGATTTACTAATGCTCCTGCTACCTTCATGAATATGATGAACCAAGTATTCAAGGAATATTTGGATTACTTTGTGGTCATCTTTATTGATGACATCCTTATTTATTCCAAAAGCCGTGAAGATCATGAACAACACTTGAGGCTGACACTGCAAAAGCTTCGTGAATACAAACTTTATGCCTAGTTGAAGAAATGCCAGTTTTGGCTTGAGAAAGTAGCATTCCTTGGGCACGTAGTATCAAGTCATGGAATATCTGTTGACCCGACAAAAATTGAAGCTATTCAAAGCTGGGAGCAACCTAAATTAGTGACCGAAGTACGTAACTTTCTCGGTTTAGCTAGTTATTATTAGAGATTCATAGAAGCATTTTCTCGAATCGCTACTCCATTAACTCAGCTGACTTAGAAAGATACAATCGGTTGGAGTAAAGAATATGAGAAAAGTTTTCAAGAACTCAAGAGGAGACTCATTTCAGCACCTGTTCTGACAATACCATCTGGCTCGGAGGGATTTGTCATCTACAATGATGATTCAGGGAAAGGGTTGGGATGTGTTCTCATGCAACATGGGAAAGTCATAGCCTATGCCTCAAGACAACTCAAAGAATATTAGAGGAATTATCCTACTCATGACCTAGAGTTAGCAGCTGTTGTCTTCGTACTTAAAATTTGGAGGCATTACTTGTATGGGGAGAAAGTGGAGATCTTTACGGATCATAAAAGCCCAAATATTTCTTCACTCAAAAGGAACTCAACATGCGAAAATAACGTTGGATTGAACTATTGAAAGATTATGATCATACCATCCAATACCATCCTGGAAAAGCGAAAATGGTAGTTGACGCATTGAGTAGAAGATCATATGCAAGTACGAGTGCGATATTATCAACGCAAAGGCCTATTTTGTGTGACTTGCAAAGGATGTAGATAGAGTTAAAAACTCCAGGGACCCATGTGATGATTGTAAATATATGAGTAGAACCGACTTTAATTGATAAAGTTAAAGTTGCTCAAGCTACAGACCCAGAGCTGATGCGTAAGAGGAAGAAAGTGGAAGAATGTGCTATGCCGGAAGCAAAAATCGATGAAGAAGGAATACTTCTAGTCAACTCCAGACTTTGTGTTCCTAACGACCCTGATTTAAAGTATAAAATCATAATGTAGACACATAACACACCGTTTGTAATCCATCATAGGAGTACCAAAATGTATCATGATCTTCGACATATATTTTGGTGGAGCAATATGAAGAGAGAGATAACGGAGTTTATCTCAAGGTGTTTAACTTGTCAATGAGTCAAGGCGGAGCATCAAGTACCAAAAGGTCCATTGCAACCACTTGAAATTCCATAATGGAAGTGGGAGAACATTACCATGGATTTTGTTACTGGTCTTCCCAAGGTTTCTCAAGGCATATATGCAATTTGGATCATTGTTGATAGATTGACCAAGTCTGCTCACTTCTTACCTATACGAGAAACTTATACACTTGAACGTCTTGTTCGTATTTACATAAATGAGATTGTAAGACTGCATGGTATGCTAGTATCCATAGTTTCTGATCGAGACCTAAGATTCACTTCACGACTTTGGGTTAGTTTACTGAAAGCTATGGGCACAGATTTACGATTTAGCTCGGCATATCATCCTCAGACGGATGGACAGTCGGAGAGGACTATTCAAACTCTTGAAGATCTATGAAGACTCTGTGTCCATGATTTCAAGGGAAGTTGGGACAAGTTTTTACCATTGGTGGAGTTTTTCTACAACAACAGTTATCAAGAAAATATTGGCTTGACTCCATTCAAAGCGTTGCATGGGAGAAAGTGTTGTTCTCCAGTATGTTGGGATGAGGTGGGTGAAGCAACGTTGTTGGGACCGGAGTTGGTACGCATGACTATAGAAAAGATTCAAACGATCCGACAACGTATAAAAACTTCACAAGATCGACAAAAGAGTTATGCTGATCTTCATCGAAAGGACGTAGAATTCGATATTGGAGATCATGTGTTGTTACGTGTTGCTCCATGGAAAGGAGTTACAAGATTTAGAAAGAGAGGAAAGATTAATCCTCGATTCATTGGCCCATTTTTAATTCTTGAGCGAGTGGAAACTGTGGCCTATAGACTCGCCTTACCGCCAAGTATATCTAGTGTTCATAATGTTTTTCACATATCTATGTTACGTAATTACGTGAAAGACCCGAACCACATTATTGAGTTAGAACCAGATGAGATAGAGGAAGATTTAACGTATGAAGAGTTACCTGTTAAAATCTTGGATAAAAAAGATCATGTTCTACGCTCCAAGGTTATACCTCAAGTCAAAGTTTTGTGGAGAAACCACGATGTGGAGGAAATGACTTGGGAGATAGAATCTGAGATGAAGTCAAGGTATCCTCATCTCTTCGACATACCAGGTATGTACCCTAATTTTGAGGACAAAATTTCATAAGAAGGGGAGGTTGTAAGACCCCAACTTTTATGAATAAAGAATACTTTTCTCGAATTATATTTTTGAATATAATGGTATTGATTTGATATAATGTTATAGTTGTGGGTAATATTTATAAATTTTGCAAAGTACACAAGTTGTTATATAATATTCGATTGGTCGTGGAATATTTGTTTTAACAGGGAATATTCGTACAACGGCACAATGATTGGTGGACCCCACAACGGAATTATTGTTGAATTGAGAAAACGACAAAAATACTTTATGAAAATAACGGCGGAGGTGTTACCGTTAAAACTGTTGAACTACACGGTAGTAAAAGTACATTAATACGCGTAGTTGCCCAGTAGCACACGGTATTGATTATTGATGCTTACGTGAGAAGTCACTCAGTTATACTCAATTATTGCTACAGTGATTGCTGCATCATATTTGTCATATTATTGATTCAATTATTGTTACAGTATCATCTGCATTATATGATATATTATTAAATCAATAATTGAGACGACAAAGTTATTAATATTATTATTTGAAATATTGACAATGTCTAGAAGTTCTGTCAAGGAGAGGTTTGGTCACCTAATTGCAAGCCAATAAGGAGAAATCCTTATTGGAAAGCCCCCTCTTTCCTGGGAACGACCTAATTGTTAAATATTGTGAATTATAATATTAATGATGAATAAGTTCGTGTTGATTAAAGATGAATTTTATAGTTCCATTGTGTTGGACTTATTTGTGTTAGTATAATTGATGTCTGGAGGATATATTGTTTAATTCGATATTCGGGACACTTTTTGTGTCTGAGTACTATTCACGAGTTACTATTCATGAGTTACTATTCACGAGTTACTATTCACCCAGTTATTATTCACTATAGTATTGTGCATTCGGGTATTTCGGTACAATATTATTCCATGAGGAGATGTGCTAATTTTTCAGACCGTTGGTTGAAGATATAATAGTAAGTCAATATGGACTGCTGGTGGAGTTATAATAGTAAATCAATATGGATCGCTGGTTTAAAGTTTTAATAGTAAATCAGTATGGACCGCTGTTTTAAGTTTTAATAGTAAACCAATCTGGATCGTCCGTTTAATAGTAAATCAATCTGGACCGTTCATGAATTAGTTACTATTCATTCCATTTTTCTATAAATAGAAGTTCATTCCTTCATTATTTGTTACGAATACACTGAAACTCTAGAGAGAGAATTATAAGAGAACCTATAGAAAAGTATTCTGCTACTTTCTTACTCTTATATTCAGTTTCTTTTACGGTAAGTGGTGTTATTTCTTTCTTTCGTCTTAATGAAGAGAACTTGTGTTATTCCATTATTTATTATTCTGTTGTAATAACCTGTATACGCGGGCTACCCTATACATGGTGAAATTCTTCTAATATTCTATTCTTTATTATTCTGTCGAAATATCCTGTATGTGCATTTACGCCGGACCTGGTTCCATTATTTATTATTCTGTCAAAATATTCTGTCTGTGCATTTACGCCGGACCTGGTTCCATCCTTTATTATTCTGTCAGAATATCCTGTCTGTGCGTTTACGCTGGACCTGGTCCCATCCTTTATTATTCTGTTGGAATATCCTGTCTGTGAGTTTTACGCTGGACCTGGTTCCGTTATTTATTATTCTGTTGTAATAACCTGCATGTGCGGTCTATCACATGCATGGTGATTCCTTTTGTTATTCCATTCTTTATTATACTCAGTTGGTTAAAACTTTGACTTCTATACCCATGAAATTAGTGGAATATCTTTGATATTTACGCTTCATCCAGTATCTTTTCATGGAAATATTCTTCTGAGCATTCTTGAATTTTACTCTACAAAGAAGTATCATGTTGACAATTTGGACGTTATCAGTTCCTAGATAAATTAATTCTTAAACTTGTTTTATTGAATTCTTATATCATTGTCATCAACCTCATGTTTATATTTTGTTGAAAGTCATTTGTGTCCTGTAGTACATAGATGGACTTGGTATGATTATGACCAGGGATTATTCGGTGTAATCATGACTGTAATGTTACAAATGATTTGATAAAAGTCCTCATTCGCCCGTTGTGCATTGATGGACAGTTGTTGGCATGACCATGGCCATTAATGAATTCACAAATATTCTTGGCCCATAGTGCATGGATAATTGTGGTCGTGATACTAAAGAATATCCTTGGCCGTAGTGCAGGGGTGATTCGATGATGTGGATTATTTATTAAGCTGAGTCCCAGCGATAAAAGTGATGAAAAACCTTTTAAATAATAAAAGATTGTATATTTCGTTCTCTACTTGACTCTTTTAATGGATTGCTTGTTCCGCTGCAGTTAAACTTGATATTTATTATATTTTATCAGTTTAACATTGTTGAAGGCTAACGATAAATTATTCTGCATTATCTTAGTTATAATATTTCTTACTGGGCTAGTTGAGCTCACCCTTTCTTTCACTGTTCTCTTCAGGAAATGAGAGCGTAGCTGGGACTAGTCGGAGAACAGAGTGATGGTCCTAGATGGTGCATTAGTAGTCCTCACTAATCTGTGAAATAGTGTGATAATAATTTTAATGAGGACTCCTTTTGAGTTTGTATAATCTCTAGTAGACAATATTTGTATTCAAACTCACAGTTTATGTTTTGTCGTATTGTACACGACAGTTGTATTATTAAGTTGTATTTGAATTCTGTACCATGTAACTGGCGACTCAAGATGGATGATGTATACCTAATTTTGGGGGCGTCACATGAGAAGTCACTCAGTTATACTCAATTATTGCTACAGTAATTGCTGCATTATATCTCTCATATTATTGATTCAATTATTATCACAGTATCATCTGCATTATATTTATTATTATTAAATCAATAATTGAGACGACAAAGTTATTCATATTATTATTTGAAATAATGACCATGTCTAGAAGTTCTGTTAAGGAGAGGTTTGGTCCCCTAATTGCACACCAATAAGAAGAAATCCTTATCGAAAAGCCCCCTCTTTCCTAGGAACGACCTGGTTGTTAAATATTGTGAATTATAATATTAATGATGAATAAGTTGTGTTGATTAAAGATAAATTTGATAGTTCAATTGTGTTGGGATTATTAGTGTTAGTGGAAATCGACATCTATTCCGATGATAATTGATGTTTGGGGGTTATATTGATAAATCAAGTAATTTATCGGATAAATGAGCAATTAATTGCTACTAATTCACATGCTTATATAACTATTTGTTCACATATGTGTACTATTGAATCACATTTTTGTACTATTAGGGGAGTTAGTGCAAGATTGATAATACTTGCATGACTAAGTTAAAAATAGAGGTATAGTTGAAGGTACTATACTGTAATTAGTTTTTTCACATGATTATACTATTGAGTCACATGAATGAACTATTAATTCACATTATTTACTATTAGGGGAGGTGGTGCAAGTTTGTTAATACTTACAGGACTAAATTAAAAATGAAGAAAAAGAGGAAGGTATTATACTGTAATATTTCGAGCCCCAAAACGTGCAATTATCGAAATTATATTTTCCTATAAATAGAAGCTCATTCTCCCTTCATTTCTCACCAATTCACAAAAGCTTTAGAGCAATTATTATACAGAGAAAGAAGAAGAGAAGTCTGCTACCTCACTATTCCAGTATCCAGTTTTTCTTAGGTAAGGGGTATTATTTCTTTCGTGTTCTTGAAGAGAGCTATTGTTATTTCATCCCTTATTATTCTGTTGGAACATATTGTCTCTGCAAATTACTCATGACATGGTTCCGTTATTTATTATTCTATTGGAATAACTTGTCTATGCGAAGTTCCACATACATGGTGAAATTCTTTTGTTATTCCATTCTTTATTATTCTATTGGAACATCCTATCTGTGTGTATTACGCATGACCTGGTTCTATTATTTATTATTCTGTTGGAATAACCTGTCTGTGTAGTCTATTGCATTCATGGTGAATTCTTCTGTTATTCCATTCTTTATTATTCAGTTGGAATATCCTGTCTGTGCGTTTACGCATGACCTGGTTCCATTTTTTATTATTCTGTTGGAATAACCGGTCTGTGCGGTCTATCGCATGCCTGATGAATTCTTTGTTATTCCATTATTTATTATACTCAGTTGGTTAAAGTTTTGGCTTTTATACTACATGAAATTAGTGGAATATCCTTGATATTTGCGCTTCATCCAGTATCTTTTTATAGAAATATTTTTCTGAGCATTCTTGAATTTTACTCCACAAAGCAGCATCATGTGGACAATTTGGACGTTATCGGTTCCTGGATAAATTAATTCTTGAACTTATTTGTGATGCCCCCAAAATAGGTCCATTCCATCCAACCCATTCTGAGTCGCCAAATACATGGTACAGAAAACAACTACAACTTTATTACAACAATTATCGTACAAAATACAACAACACATATGATGTGAGTTTGGATACAAATATATATAAATGTGACACATGTCCCAACCATGGACAGCACCTCACAGTGACACCTTACATAAAGGTATAGTCAAAAAATGTTTTAGAAACTAAAATCTTTGGGAAGTGCTCAAGGAAACCTTCGTACATGGGAGGCCATGCGTCTAGGTTATGATAGATATCATATGGCCGCAGAATTATCCTTGGTTTACCCAATAGACCCCAAAGAAAAACAAGAAGATTACTATCATATTCTTCCCAATGGTAAGTCTTCTATTGACATATCATTATCTCCACTGTCTCTAATTGAGAATTATACTTCAAACAAACACCAAGATTATATAGGTAGTGCTCGTAGATATACTCAGCAAGTGGATGAGCACAACCATGCCTTATGATGACACGAGGTTGTATGTCATTAGACATCTTGTATGATAGTGGCAAAACACCCTTCCAACGTTGGGTTCGCCTCATCCTAGCCGATTCACCAAATATAACTACTAAATGACGACCACCGTTCTATTCCCCTGTTACCCCCGCTCGACCTAGCTACACTCTTACTACCTGAAAGGAATTGTGAAGCAAAAAGGTGAGCACTACTAGCTTAGTAAAGAATATCATGACTAAAGATAATTAAATTATCAATAGCCTTCATCGGTAATAAATTAGAGATTTAGAACATATGGTAGATGATAAAAATTTCAACCATAGTTGCAGCGGAACGAGCAATCCATTAGAAGAGTCAAATAGACTATGATGTCTATTATCTTCTCCATGTTAAAAATCCACCAACAATGTTTTATCCCTGTAACATCAATTAACAATTCTGGTCCACAATCATATGAATAACTCATAATCATAATTGTAGTTCTAAATTCCTCTTCTCATCCAGGACAAAGATAATTTTCATCACCTATCATTACCTGAAACATCAAAGATCATGGTTACACCAAATCACATTTCATGTTCATAATCATACTAATAACTTCATCTTTACACTACGACCAAAGATATTCATTTGTATCACCAGTTGGTCATGTTCATCTCAACACCTGTTCATCTTTGCACTACTGGCCAAAGATATTCAACAACATGTCATCTTTGCACTACGGGCCAAAGATATTCATCAACGATTCGTCTTTGCAGTACGGGCCAAAGATATTCATCTTTGCACTACAGGCCAAAGATATTCCTCAACAGTTCATATTTGCACTATAGGCCAAATATATTCATCAACAGTTCATATTTGCACTACAAGCCAAATATATTATTATCTCAAAGAAATATATAATCATTTCAGAATTTATATAAACAATAATTATAACCATGTTGATCATTTCACCTTTGCACTTAAGCTAAAGATATTCAATTATAAATTCAATGGTCACGATCATACCAGTCAACAATTCAACTTTGCACTACTGGCCAAAGAGAACTCATAGTCATGATCATACCAAAAATCTACCCATCTTTACACTCAAGTCAAAGAGAAATATCATCATTAGAGTTATAAAAATGTTATATATGATAATAAAAATAATATGATCAACGTACAGTTTTAATCTCAAGAGTAATATTCATAAATCAACTATAATTTGGTTAGAAAAAGAAACCAATTTTGTCATGAATGGTAACTCATGAATAGTAATTCATGAATAGTAACTTCGTGAATAGTAACTCATGAATAGTAACTCGTGAATAGTAACTCATGAATAGTAAATCTGACACAAAAGGTAAAAATACAACAATAAAATTCATACCAATATTTCGGTATAATGATATTGAAATAACATTTCTTAAACTTATAAATAATTTATTTTAATTGTTTACACTTTACTAAATAATGCATTTAATCATTCTAAAATGCCAAACTCATAAGATTTCATCACCAATAACCGAAACCCTCATCAAAAATCTGCATATAACTCATGTATGATTCTCAAGCCATAAAATCATATTTTTCTAATTTTCTTACTTCACATAACATATTTAATTCATTTACTCATAACTAGTCCATTTTCATGAAAAATACCAAATCAGTTCCAAAAATATTTTTTTTCTCGGATTTAGCAGAATATAGTCTCATATTGAACATATATTTTTCTCAGAATTTTTAAAATTCATTTACTATTTTTCATATGGCCAAAATCGCCGAATATTTAGATATTTATCATAAATTGTACTTTTATCCAAAAATTCTGAAATTCACAGAGTACACTGATATTATATAGATGTACTCCCAATAAAAATTTCATCAATTTTGGAGCTAACCACAAGGAGTTATAAGCGGTTACTTTTAAAATAGTCTTTTCTCATAAAATTCATAACTCTTAATATATACATCCAAAAATCAACATTTTTGGACACAATCAATAAAACTCATTAAAATTTCATTTCAATTTTTTCCAGAATTTTTTAAGGTCTGAAAAGTTACGAAACATGAAAAACATAACAACCCTTAAAATTCCTTACTATCCCTTACCTCGGAAGAGCAGGACTTCTGACTGGATATCGGATATGACGCTGAAGGAAACTTGCACTGATGAATATCAACTCACCAAGTATATAAATAATCACAAAATACACTCAATAATCTAGAGAGAAAAAGAGAGAAAACTTATGAATTCTGATGTGATTTTGAATTCTAACTTAGCCCTCTATTTATAGGAAAATATTAGGACGCCGAAGCAGAATTGACCTGCTACTTGATGGCTTTACCTACTACTATTTCACCCACAAAAAATCAGTCATCTCCCCCAATAACCAAGAGTGAGGTCCACTCAATTCTAGATCTTTCCACAAAAACTTAATTTCTGAATCAGTTACCTCTTAAAATTCATAACAAATTATACACTCATTTTTAACGGTTCAAAATTTGTGGACATATACTCAACTTATATATGTATAACATATCCAAAAATTACAACGATCCAACGGTCGGATTAAATATTATAACTTACACAATAAAGCTGTAAGAACACCGATTTGATCTTTTAATACCTCCAATCCGATAAAATACTGATAAAATACCTCAACATTAATTCCTTCATTTATAACCACATAAATAAATCCATCATTTATATCCACATCAAATAAATATTTCCTTATCATATAAATCAATAATTAATTATTCACAAATAATATTACAGAATCACAATAATGACAACCAGGCAGTTCCCAGGAAAGAGGGGGCTTTCCAATATGAATTTCTCCTTACTGGCGCGCAATTAGGTGACCAAACCTCTCCTTGACAGAACTTTCTAGACATTGCCAATAATGCTATTTAATAATATTATTCAAATAATATGAATTATTAATCTGATAATGGGAAACACTGTGTAGTGATAATTATTGAAACAACAATAATATAAAATATCAACGCACCAATTATTGAATCAATAAAATAAAATATTGAACAATAATTACTGTAACAATTATTGAGTAGTGCCTTCTTACGTAAGAATCAATAATTTAAAAATACTGTGCAATACCGTGTGCTACTGTTCAATAACGTGTATTACTGTATTTTAACCACTGGGTATTTCAATAGTGTTAACGGTAACAAATATGTCGTTATTTATAAAAACTCAATTTTTGTCATTTTCTTCATCCGACGGTTATTCGTTATGGGGCCCACAAATGGCTGCGCCATCGTACGAATATTCCCCGACAGAAATAATATTCCACGACCAAACAAATATTCCCCGACAACAATGAATATTTTATAACCACTTGTGTATTTTGAAAAAAAATTCATATATCACCCTTAACTTTAACCTTTTATCAATTTAACCATTTACTGAATAGTTATTATAAGAAAATTGAATATTTTTATTTCATAAAATTTGGGGTCTAAATTGTTTTATTGAATTTCTATATCATTGTCATGATCCTCATGTTTATATTCTGTTGAAAGTCGTCTGTGGCCTGTAGTGCATAGATGGACTTGGTATGATTATGACCAGGGATCATTCGATATAATCATGACCGTAATATTACAAATGATGTGGTAAAAGTCCTCATTGGCTCGTAGTGTTTTGATGGACAGTTGTTGGCATGATCATGACCATTGATGAATACACGAATATCCTTGGCCTGTAGTGCATGTATAATTTGTAGTCGTGATACTAATGAATATCCTTGGCCGTAATGCAGGGATGATGTGGTTTATTTATTAAGTTGAGTCTCAGCAATAAAAATGATGAAAAACCTTTTAAATCATAGAAGATAGTAGATTTTATTCTCTACTTGACTCTTTTAATGGATTGGTTATTTTGCTGCAGTTAAACTTGATGTGTGTTATATTTTATCAGTTTAACACTGTTGAAGGCTGACGATAAATTATTCTGCATTATTTTAGTCATAATATTTCTTACTGGGCTAGTTGAGCTCACCCTTTCTTTCACTGTTCTCTTCAGGAAATGAGAACGTAGCCGGGACTAGTCGGAGAACGGAGTGACGGTCCAGATGATAGCATTAGTAGTCCTCACTATTCTGTTAAATAGTATGACAATAAATGTGTTAGTTCCTAGAGGGCACAATAAATCTAGTAGGGGGGTTGAATAGATCCTTTTTATTTCAAAGACTTTTCTGGTTTATATTATTTTGTTCATAATTAACATATGACAAACATAAGAATCTTTTCAACCACAGCGGAATAAGTAAAAGATCCCCTTCATTGATATATCCATAATCATACATACATTGTTCGTAGAGTAAGTTTAGTTCTAAACAGTTAAAACATACATAGCAGTTATAGCGGTTATAGTACATAATGTAAATGACATAATGTAAAAGACACAAGGGGTTTTAAGTGGTTCAGAGATTCAAGCTCCTAATATACTCTTCTGCTTTCAACTAGCACGATTTCCACTAAGAAAGGGCAGCATCCTGAATCACTAAGATTCCTTCAAGGCCAACAGCCTTGGAACTTCAGTTCACTAAGAACTCTTCAAGGCCAGCAGCCTTGGGACTCCTCTAGTTCCCTAGGAACTCTTCAAGTCCAGTAGGCTTGGAAATTCATTTATTCCCTTCGGACAAGGACCCCTCAGGCCCTACTTCATTTAGTCCCTTTGGAGAAGTACCCTTTTAGCCCTGGCTTTGTTGAGTTATTTGTTTATTGTTGTTGGAGTCAGTGCTGAGCTGCTTAGATATCTTCATGCTCTGAACATCTTCTATACTTAGCAGCTTGACTTGATCATCCTTGAAGTGCAGTTGAGTGTTGCATGATGCTCAACTTCTTAGGTTGCTCAACTACTCCAGATGACCCCTTGATGAACTTCCTTTAAGATCATTTTCCTTAGTACTTGATGGCTACACATGAGAGGCTTCTAAGATGACTGTAAGCACTTCTGTAAAGTACTTAGAAGTTGTCTCATGCTTGACACCAAGATGGCTTTTATGATCTCCCTTCTTGCTACTCGATGCCTTCTCATGATGGACTTGTTAAGATGATCGTAGGTTCTTTTCTATTGTACTTAGAGTCATCCCATGATGGACATCCAGATGGCATGGTGCTCTCCTTTCTCTCGGCAGTTCTGAACACTCTCCATGTAGTAAAAATCTCACTTCTACATAGTAGAACTCACACTTCTATTTCTTTCTTAATCTGACTTCTGAGTGTTCTTGGTGGATCGTAGAGTGAGCCTTAGGACTCACTATCGCATGGTTAGATCAGTTCACCTTCTCTCCAAAACTGACAACTCCAGCATCCTTTGATCTTTGAAGCTCTTCCTTATTTATACTCCTTCCCAATCCTTCCGTTGGAAAGTAGCCGTTGAAGGTTATTCAAATCTCTTCACAGATCTCGAGTTGCTTGAGGTAGACTGCTTGATGTGACTTGCCATACTTCTTCTGACGCTGCAGTCTACTGTTTCACCTACCCTGTCAGATGTATACCTTTACTGTCTTGGGCAGGTTGAAGACTTTATTTCTTCTGATTTCTTAATCAGATGTTGTCCTTTTGCATCGATGCTCTCAATAAGCACTTGTCCGAATATTATCCTTCAGATTGAATCGTTGCCAATGCTTCAGTTGTAAGACCCCAACTTATTATTAATGAAATTTAATTTTCTCTATTTATTTTTTTGAAATAGTAATGGTTGATTTGATTAATGTGGATAGTTATGGGTAAAATACGCAAATATTTCAAAATAAGCAAGTGGTTATAAAATATTCATTGTTGTCGGGGAATATTCGTTTGGTCGTGGAATATTCTTGCTGTCAGGGAATATTCGTACGACGACGCAGTCTTTTGTGGGCCCCGTAACGGAAAGCGATTGGATGAAGAAAACGACAAATATAAGTTGTTTAAAAATAATGGTGTAGTTGTTACCATTAATACTGTTAAAATACTCGGTTGTTAAAACTCAGTAGCACACGGTATTGCACCAATTATTGATTCTTACGTAAGAAGGCACTACTCAATAATGATTACATTAATTACTATTCAGTATTTTATTTTATTGATTCAATAATTGTTGTATTGATATTTTATATTGCTGTTGTTTCAATAATTGTCATTACACAGTATTTTTTATTATCGAAGCAATAATTCATATTATCTGAGTAATATTATTAGATAACATTACTGGCAATGTCTAGAAAGTTCTGTCTAAGGAGAGGTTTGGTCACCTAATTGCGCGCCAGTAAGGAGAAATTCTTATTGGAAAGCCCCCTCTTTCCTGGGAACGGCCTGGTTGCTAGTACTGTGATTCTGCAATATTATTTGTGAATAATTAATTATTAATTTATATGATAAGGAAAATATTGATTTTATGTATAAATGGAGAAAATTTTTAATGTGACAATTGTTAAAAATTAATATTTTACCTTTTTCTGATAAAATAAATTATTTAAATATATTTTATATTTTAATAATATAATAATGATGATATTTTTACGATGAATATGGGATATATGAGTATATGTGGAGGAGTATTTTTGTTACCAAAAATATTTAAAGAATGTTTTATGTGTCGGTGGACCCCATTTCTTGACTGAAATTTGATTATAGCTTGTAAAATCGACTGTTTGTGGATTTCTGTCAATTTCTGTTTGGAATTTGGAAAAACTTTCTTCTGCAAAGTTGTAGAGAATTTTATTTTCTATAAAAAGTTGCAAGATTCGAATTTTCTGACAAAAGGGCAATTTATTATGAATTATTGAAGTTCTGAAGCACCGAAATAATTGATTTTTGGAAGTTTTAATTATTTTTTTCAAGAAAAACGTTTTTGGTGTGTTAAGTGGGTCTAGCATGTGTTATTGATTGCTAAAATCAGATCTCCAAAAGTGGGCGTATAGAATTTTAACAAATAATAATAATATTATATTAAATTTTCTGTTTGGGTGTTCTAAGCATTTTTCTATAAATAGGGTGCTTAGGTTAGAATTGAAAATCACACCAGAAACTGAAGTTTTCTCTCTCTATATTATCGAGCGTATTCTTGTAAGTATTTTGAGTATACTTTGAGTATTGTTATACGGTGCAAGTTCAAGTCATAGCCTATATCCGGTGTTTCAACTAGAAGTATTGTCTTTCGAGGTAAGGGATGTTATTTTCTTCTCAAATGATATTATTTCTTCAATATCATTTTGCTGAAATATTGGTTGGAACTTTTTATCAAATTTGGAACTTTTTCATGTCGAAGTTACTATTCATGAGTTACTATTCATGAATTACAATTTACGAGTTACTATTCACGAGTACTATTCATGAAGCATGATGATGTTTTTTGTGAAATTTCTATCTTTTGGTGTCAGAGTTACTATTCACGTATACGTCACTATTCACATATACGGCACTATTCACGAATACGTCACTATTCACTGAAAAATGAAATTTCTTCTTTTCGTCCATAATATCTATTATGGATACTAGCTTTGTTTGTATCCATGTTTTGATCATTCTTGAATTTTACTCTACTATGATTATTTATGAGGTATTTTTGGACATGGGATAGCTGAAATACGAATCCTTAATATTTATTCTTTTGTTTCACTGGATTCGTTTCCTTTAAAATATTTTTCATCATCCTCAGTCCTAAATGATGATATAACTGAATATCTTTGGCCTGTAGTGCAAAGATGAATGATTTCTGATGGATATCTTTGGCCCGTAGTGTAAAGATGAACATGTGTTTAGATGAACATGACCAACTGATGAATATCTTTGGCCTGTAGTGCAAAGATGAATATTTGATTCCAGATATATGTTGATTGATGTTACAGGGATAAAATATCGACGATGAACTTTTATATTCATATATAGAAGATAGTAGTTTGCATTCTCTACTTAACTCTTCTAATGAATTGTAATTTCCGCTGCAGTTGTTGATTTAAAACTGGTTGTCTATTGTATTCTATTAGATTTTTCCCTGTTGAAGACTAAAGATAATTTGTTGTATATTATCTTAGTCATAATATTCTTTACTGGACTAATTGAGCTCACCCTTTTCCTTGTTGTTCCATTTTTCTTCTCAGGAGGCGAGAGTGTAGCGAGTACTAGTCGGGGTATGGAATGAATGTTCTAGAGAGAGTTGTTTTGTAGTCCTCAACATTTTTTTAAACTAATGTATCAATAATTATGATGGGGATTTATTTACGTGTGGATATTGTCTAGATGACAATATCTGTATTTAAACTCACAGTTTATATGTTGTAATAATAAAGTTGTAGTTATTTCTGTACCATGTATTTGGCGACTCAGAATAAGTTGGATGGAATGGACCTATTTTGGGGGCGTCGCAGTTCGTATCAGAGCTTAGGGATATGGTCTCTGGCAGAGATCGGGGAATAGTACTAGGAGGGGAGAGACGAGTAATCCTTCGCTAGTATGTCATACCTAAGCTTATTTGTTGGTCAGTCGAACTATATGGTTAATATGTGATATGTTAATTTGTTTAATTAACCCTTGTTTTATGGCAGTATTTAAGAATGTCGACTGAGAATATTAACAGTGGAAATGAGACCGTGGAGATGCCTGTACTCACCAACGAGGAGAACGTGCAACAGGCTGGCAATGTACCTCCTGTAAACAACACCACAGAGCAGACGATGAATGACGGGATGTTTAGGAGAATTTTGCAGTTCATGCAAAACCAGACGAGGGAGACTCGTGTTCAAAATACAGAAGGAAATGATAGCAATTCACGGGTGGTCACAGCCAAGCAGTTCAAAGAGTTGGGACAACCAGAATTCTGGGAAAAGCCGGATCCGATTAAGGAGGAGATGTGGGTCAAACAAATTACCAAGATATTCGATGTCTTGGGATGCACGGAGGAACATAAAGTTCCATTCGCTACTTTTATGTTCCGTAACGAGGCAGATTACTGGTGGGAATCTGTGAAGCGTACCCATCCAGCTGCACTCAGCATGTTAGGGGAGACGTTTCAGAAATAGTTCAATGACAAGTACTTCCCTGAAAGTATTCGTCATATGAAGGAAGTGGAGTTTATTAGACTGGAGCAGAATAACATGACGGTGTCCCAGTACGAGGCGAAGTTCGCGGAGTTATCCAGGTTTGCACCTCATTTGGTGGAGAATGAGGAACGTATGACGCGGATGTTTCTGAGAGGTTTGAAACCCGGCATATGTCAGTATCTCATTTCTCATAAATTTTCTCTCTATTCAGATGTTGTCAACATGGCTCAGTTGTTAGAACGAGATAACAAGTACGTTCAATCGAGGGACCATAACCAGGATCATACCGAAGATAGCAGTCATTAGAATAACGATAACCAGCGGAGAAAGAAGAATACTGACAAAGGCGGTAACCAGTTTGGTGGTAATCGTGGCCATGAAAATAGAAGAACCGATTCAGGAGGAGATTTTAAAAGGAGGAGATTCAACAACGACCATGTGAAGACGTCAGCGCCAGTAGCAACTGGTTCCATGGGAGGAGAAAGACCACCGGTCGTATGTTATAAATGCGGGAAAGAGGGACATATCAGCCCAAACTGCCCACAACAGTTTAAGGTATGATATAATTATGGAAAAGAAGGACATATCGCTCGAGATTATATGATATTGAAACCCATTCCAGCGGGAATGGTGACTCAAAATGATGTCCCAGAAAAGTCAAAGTCAACGGTTCCTGGAAGAGAGTTTGTCGTGACTGGTCAAAATGTGAGAAACCCGAACAAAGTTAGCACGGGTTAGTTAATTATAAATTCTTGCAAAGTTTATACCTTACTAGATACCGGTTCTACCCATTCTTTTATCTCTCTTACTTGCGCTCAACGTTTGAACTTAACTACGGAGAAATTAGACTTTGACCTATTTATGGAGACTCCGTTAGGAGAAACTTTCATTACATCCATTGTTTAGAAATCTTGCTTGATTCAGGTTGGCACTATCACATTACCTGTTAACCTTATTTTTATAGAGATATTTTCTTTTGATGTGATTTTAAGGTTAACTACTCATCATGCCGAAATTGATTACTTTCGTAAGGTTGTTAGTTTTCATATTCCTAAGAAACCTGTTATTCGAATTCAAACAATCAAACCATTGTAGTCAAACATTTTCATATCAAGCCATGAGGTCATTCGTTTATTACGGATGTCAAGTTTTCTTAGTCCATGTTATGGATTTGAATAAAGACACGCCAGATTTGAATAATATTCCTGTTGTTATTGATTTTTCCTGACGTATTTTCTGAAGAATTTATTGGCTAACTACCAAATCCTGATATTAAATTTTGTATCGACTTTGAACCCGGTACAAAACTCATTTCTGAAATCTCATATCGAATGGCTCCTATTGAACTTCAGGAGTTAGAAATTCGACTATAGAATTTGGTACCTGAGCCTTTATCTAGTGACTTCCTTTGTGGAATGCACCGAAGCCAGACTTTTCATAGGGGACAATATTCGTGCGATAGTAAACTGATAGGTGTCATTGTGACTTGCTATCCAAGATTGGAATATGAGTTACAGTTGAGAGCAACCTAAGTCAGTAATCGAAATACGTAGCTTTTTAGGCTTAGTTGGTTATTAGCGGAGATTCGTTGAAGGATATTCTCGAATCGCTATTCCATTAACGCAGCTGACTCATAGAAATATAAAATTCGATTGGAACAAGGAATATGGGAAGAGCTTCGAAGAACTCAAGAGGAGACTCATATCTTGGAAAAGCGAACGTGGTAGCTGACGTGTTGAGTAGAAGATTGTATACAAGTAAGAGTACGACATTGTTAAAGACTCATTTCATATAATTTACAAATAATAGAGACGGAGATGAAAACTCTAGGTACCCACGTGATGATATACGAGTATAATCGACTTTAATCGATAGAGTTAAAGTTGTTTAAGCTACACACCGGAGCTGATGAATTTAAAGAAGGAGGTGCAAGAAGTTGTTATTTCAAAAGCGAGAATCGGTGAGGAAAGCTCAAACCTTCGATTTATTAATCCATTTGAAATTCTCGATCGAATAAGAACTGTGGCCTATAGACTCGTTTTACCGCCAAGTATGACGCGTGTTCATAACGTTTTTCACGTATCGAAGTTACGAAATTATGTGGACGACCCGAACCACGTCATTGAGTTAGAACCGGACGAGATAGCCGAAGACTTAACGTATGAAGAGGTACTTGTCAAGATTTTGGATACGAAGGAGCATGTCCTACGTACGAAGGTCATACCACAAGTTAAAGTTTTGTGGAGAAACCATGCTATTGAGAAAATGACCTGGGAGTTGGAAACGGAAATGAAAGTGAGGTATTCTCATCTTTTCGAAACACCAGGTACGTACGTCAATTTCGAGGACGAAATTTCATAAGGAGGGGAGGTTGTAAGATCCCAACTTATTATTAATGAAATTTAATTTTCTTTATTTATTATTTTGAAATAGTAAGGGTTGATTTGATTAATGTGGATAGTTATGGTTAAAATACACAAATATTTCAAAATAAGCAAGTGGTTATAAAATATTCATTGTTATCGGGGAATATTCGTTTGGTCGTGGAATATTCTTGCTGTCAGGGAATATTCGTACGACGGCGCAGTCTTTTGTGGGCCCCATAACGGAAAGCGATTGGATGGAGAAAATGACAAATATAAGTTGTTTAAAAATAATGGTGTAGTTGTTACCGTTAATACTGTTAAAATACTCGGTTGTTAAAACACAGTAGCACACGGTATTGCACCAATTATTGATTCTTACGTAAGAAGGCACTACTCAATAATGATTACAGTAATTACTATTCAGTATTTTATTTTATTGATTCAATAATTACTGCATTGATATTTTATATTGATGTTGTTTCAATAATTGTCATTACACAGTATTTTTCATTATCGAAGCAATAATTCATATTATCTGAATAATATTATTAGATAACATTATTGGAAATATCTAGAAAGTTCTGTCTAAGGAGAGGCTTGGTCACCTAATTGCGCGCTAGTAAGAAAAAATTCTTATTGGAAAGCCCCCTCTTTCCTGGGAACGGTCTGGTTGTCAGTACTGTGATTTTGTAATATTATTTGTGAATAATTAATTGTTGATTTATATGATGAGGAAAATATTGATTTTATGTATAAATGGAGAAAATTTTTAATGTGACAATTGTTGAAAATTAATATTTTATTTTTTTCTGATAAAATAATTTATTTAAATATATTATTATATTTTAATAATATAATAATGATGATATTTTTATGATGAATGTGGGATATATGAGTATATGTGGAGGAGGAGTATTTTTGTTACCAAAAATATTTAAAGAATGTTTTATGTGTCGGTAGACCCCATTTCTTGACTGAAATTTGATTATAGCTTGTAAAATCGACCGTTTGTGGATTTCGGTCAATTTCTGTTTTGAATTTGGAAAAACTTTCTTCTGTAAAGTTGTAGAGAATTGAATTTTCTATAAAAAGTCGCAAGATTCGAATTTTCTGACAAAAGGGCTATTTATTATGAATTATTGAAGTTCCGAAGCTCCGAAATAAATGATTTTTGGAAGTTTTAATTATTTTTTTCAAGAAAAACGCTTTTGGTGTGTTAAGTGGGTCTAGCATATGTTATTGATTGCTGAAATCAGATCTCCAAAAGTGGGCGTATAGAATTTTAACAAATAATAAGAATATTATATTAAATTTTCTGTTTTGGTGTTCTAAGCATTTTCCTATAAATAGAGTGCTTAGGTTAGAATTGAAAATCACACTAGAAACTGAAGTTTTCTCTCTCTATATTATCGAGCGTATTCTTGTGAGTATTTTGAGTATACTTTGAGTATTGTTATACGGTGCAAGTTCAAGTCATAGCCTATATCCGGTGTTTCAACTAGAAGTACTGTCTTTCGAGGTAAGGGATGTTATTTTCTTCTCAAATGATATTATTTCTTCAATATCATTATGCTGAAATATTGGTTGGAACTTTTTATCAAATTTGGAACTTTTTCATATCGGGGTTACTATTCATGAGTTACTATTCATGAGTTACTATTTATGAATTACTATTCACGAGTACTATTCACGAAGCATGATGATATTTTTTGTGAAATTTCTATCTTTTGGTGTCAGAGTTACTATTCACGTATACGACATTATTTACGTATACGGCACTATTCACGAATACGTCACTATTCACTGAAAAATGAAATTTCTTCTTTTCGTCCAGAATATCTATTATGGATACTAGCTTTGTTTGTATCCATGTTTTGATCATTCTTGAATTTTACTCCACTATGATTATTTATGAGGTATTTTTGGACATGGGATTGCTGAAATACGAATCCTTTATATTTATTCTTTTGTTTCACTGGATTCGTTTCCTTTAAAATATTTTTCATCATCTTCAGTCCTAAATGATGATATAACTGAATATCTTTGGCCTGTAGTGCAAAGATGAATGATTTCTGATGAATATCTTTGGCCTGTAGTGCAAAGATGAACAGGTGTTTAGATGAACATGACCAACTGATGAATATCTTTGGCCTGTAGTGCAAAGATGAATATTTGATTCCAGATATATGTTGATTGATGTTACATGGATAAAATATCGACGCTGAACTTTTAAATTCATATATAGAAGATAGTAGTTTGCATTCTCTACTTAACTCTTCTAATGAATTATTGTTTCCGCTTCAGTTGTTGATTTAAAACTGGTTGTCTATTGTATTCTATTAGATTTTTCCCTGTTGAAGACTAAAGATAATTTGTTGTATATTATCTTAATCATAATATTCTTTATTGGGCTAATTGAGCTCACTCTTTTCCTTGTTGTTCCATTTTTCTTCTCAGGAGGCGAGAGTGTAACGAGTACTAGTCGGGGTATGGAATGAAGTTTCTAGAGAGAGTTGTTTAGTAGTCCTCACCATTTTTGTAAAATAATGTATCAATAATTATGATGGGGATTTATTTACGTGTGGATATTGTCTAGAAAACAATATCTGTATTTAAACTCACAGTTTATATGTTGTAATAATAAAGTTGTAGTTATTTCTGTACCATGTATTTGGTGACTCAGAATAGGTTGGATGGAATGGACCTATTTTGGGGGTATCATATCAGTCTTCAGCTATTCAAACTCTACGATTCTGATGCACGTCTTCAAGGACCTGATCGTAGTGTCTTGTTGAGTGTTGCTCATTGACTAGTAGAGTTAACACTACGATCCTGAAGAGTGTTGCTTGGATCTTCATTGTAGAACACATCTTCCTTGTTTTGTGCAGTGCTTCAATACTTCTGTTTGCTTTGACTGTTCTCTGAGAATGATGTCCTAATTCCTTGCTCTGATCCCCTTCTGAATATCAAGACACTTCAGATTTGTGGCACGTCTAGCTTGCTTTCTCTTTGTGATCTCCCATTCACTTATCATCAATAAACTGACCCTGCACTTAATCACTTTAGCCTTGCTCTTCAGAGGCTGACCAGTATCTCAGTTCACCTTCCATTAGTTCCTTCTTCATTTAGCAAACACTACGATCTTGGTTGCCTCCAAGATCGTTGCCTTCTGTTCACTTGATAGCTACTGCATTAGCTGACTTTCCTTAGTCAGCTTCTGAAGTCTTCTTTGGATCTCCTTGTGGAAGACTTCATTATGAATGGCCTTACAACTCAATCTTGATGATGATTGGGTTGGTGCTTAGATCTTTTGTTAGCCTGCATGCCATTCGTTGAGTGCTTTGATCTCCTTGGTTGTATCTTGCAGCTTGAACCAGAGGCTTCATTCCTTTGGATATTCTGGGAGTGATCATTTGTTGAGAACCGTATATGCTCTACGATTCATCCTTGGCGTTGTGAGCACTTCTTCTTAGGTCGTAGTTCTGTACTCTACGATTCAGCTTCGGCTTGTGCAGACACTACGATCTCGAGATCAGATCTTGACACTACGATTTATGCCTTGTTCTTGTTGTCTTCATCTGATCTTTCTTGACTACGATCTTTGCATGTAATCTATAGGCTCTACGAACTCAGAGTGTGATCTACGATCCTTGACTTGGTTTTGGTATCAGTAGACTCTACGACTCTGAGTGTATTCTACGTTTCTGTCTTGGCTTCGACAGATGATCGATCTTCTAGTAGGCAGGTTGTCTCTACGATTCTGAAAATGACTTCTTCAGCACACTACGATCCCGAGGAAGCTCTACTCGATACACTACGATCCTTCTTCGTTTCCCCTGACAGTCTACGAACTCCGAGATCTACAATCTTGCATACTCCTATTCTGCCTCAATAGCTCTCGAGTTAACCTTGACTCACCTGGCAGACTTCGACTTCTGGTGCAGTGCTTGACGATCAGATTAGCCTATCTGTTACATCATACGATCAACCTAACAAGCTTGATCTTTCTATCTTTATAGTCCTTGTACATCTTTTCTTTTTAAGGACATTACAAAGCTGTCTTTCTTATGTAGGATCAACCTAACATATTTGATCAATTCATTCTAAGTCCTTGTACACATATTTCTTATTATCTATCAAATAACTTTACAGCTTTTCTTAATGCAAGCATACTTGCATATTATTCATTCATATATATATATATATATATATATATATATATATATATATATCATAATCAAATCATATATAAATAGGAATAGCATTCACATGCTTATTCCTGACAATCTCCGCCTATTTGATTATGACAAAAACAATAAGTGCATATGCATGTTATGAATGAATCCTATATACAGTGAGCAGCTGTATTTCTAAAACAGTTAATCATGAATGTCATTTATATTGATATGGCAATTTATGCATTAAGACATTCTACATCCTGGATCCAGAACATACCTAACAGTTTAGAGATGTACCTCTTTGGCTTCATGTATGTTTCTAGGATGCTTGTTGATAAGCTACTCATCTGTTTCTTCTTCTTGCTCTTGCTCCCCCTGGGATGATGACCTTCTGGCTTTTCTTGGCTCCCCTTCATCATCTTTCTGATCACGCTCCCCCTCATACTCTGCGATCTTGTTATCATCATCTTCTGGCTCCCCCTCAGATGAGGATATTCTTTCAGCAGCTACTGCCTTCTTCTTTGACTTCTTCTCTCTTGTCCTTATGCTCTTCTTCGAGTGCCTCTTGCTCCTCTTCTTTCTATGCCTCTTTTTATCCCCCTTTTTTGTCATCAAACATTTGAGAGAGCTGCTCCATGTTGGAATTAAGCTACTCCATCAGGTAGGAGGTGTTGGCAACTTTAAACTTGAGTTCCTGTTGGCCTAGCTCAAGTTGCACAGAGAAGGACTGCTTTAAGTCGTCAATCATGTCAGAGAGGGCTTCGATCTGGTTTGCATTTGCCTTTTGAATTTATAGGACTTCAGCCCTTTGATCTTGGATGGCCTTCTGATAGATGTTATCCCTCTCTTGGAGTTTGAGAGATACATCAGCCAAGATAGCTTGAAGCTTGTGCCGGAAAGAATAATCTCCTGCTGTTGTCTGCTTCTGTGATTCTTCAATGAGCATAGTTATCTTCTTGCTTAGATCATCAAAACTCTTCAGTAGTTCCTGCTCCAAAGTAGTTTGATCTTTTTGGTTGGCAGCTTCAAGTTGAACAATAGATTGGACTCTACGATTGTCATCTTTGGATAGATTTTCAAATGTTTGGATAATCTAAACAATCGTGGAATACCAATTGCTTGTGGAGGATGATGGAGTGTCTGATAGCAGTGCTTGATCACAAGGAGGCTTCTGATTTTGGACTTGAACATCATCAGCAGTAGAGTGAACAGACTCTACGATCAGCTCCTTGGTCATGGCTCTTCTTCCTTCAGAATCCACTCTACGATCGTAGGGGATATAGAGATTTTCAGCCTGTCGATAGACTTTGAAGTGAGGCTAGTTTGTTATCATCTTGGTAGCATAAGTTTTCACCCTTGGGAAGTTTTGGGCTACCAGTTCCATGCTTGGAAAAGTCTTGTAACACCAGCTGAAGTAGCTTCCATCTCCTTCAGTAAAGGCCTTTACCCATGGCATCCACTGGAAGAACCATCTCATCAGTAAATCATCAGGGTTGTAGAGAATGGTTGAGCAGTCTAGCTCCATATTGTTCCAGTTCTTGACTAAATCAAAGGAAGTCGTTCTTATTACTCTAAGCTGTTCACCTCCATAGTTTACCCATCTGTCAGGAGGAGTCTCTGATGGTTCATTGGGAACTTCTACCACAATTCTCTTGGTAAATCTAGTAGGTGAGAGGATAGGGTAGGGTTCTGAATCTTCTGATTCCTAATCTTCAGAGTTGGAATCATTTCCTACTTCTTCCTGCTCAGAGCCAGAACCATTTAGATCAGCTTCAGCAGGGAGTCCTTTTTGCTGAATTTCATTATCAGAACCTTCTTCAGCAAGTATTTCCTCAGGTTCTTCTTCTTCACTACTGGCTTCATCTTTAGCACTTTCTATTGGGGATACAGACTCATCATCACTTAATTTAATGATGGCATTTGATTGGCCATTGTTCCTTTTGGAGGAAAATTGGGCTTGCACCGTGTAGCTTTTCCTTCTTCGTGGAGGTTCAACTATTGGAGACACAGACTCTTCTTCTTCTTCAGGCACTGACTCCTCTTGCTCAACAGACATACTTCTTTGGAGTTCAGCACTGGAAGGGGCAGTAGCTTTTGGGGACGCATTTTGGCTATCTTGAATTTCTTTTTCATTATCAGAGTGACTGCTCTGAGGATTGGTCATGGGGCTTGAGCATTCTTCTTTGTTAGCAGTTTCTGCACTTTCTTCTATCACATCATCTTCATTCTCGTTGCTTGATGCTGACTGTGGGGACTGGGCTTTGACTGATGTTTCTTTCTCTTCTGCAAACTCTTTGTCCCTTTCTTCAGCAGATATACTGATATGGGAAGCTAAGATTAGTTTTTCTTCCACCTTAGCTTTCTTGCTGACTGGCCCTTGAAGCAACCTAATGCTTCTTCTCTTTGTAGTTTCAACAGTTAGGACCTTTTCTTCTTTGTCTTTGTTCAGAGAGGAGACTCTCCTTGGTGGGGCAAGGGCGTTCTTCACCTCACCAGCTTTCTTCATAACTTTTGATTTCTTCCTGGCTGGTGTGATTTCAGCTGCTACAGAGTTATCAGACTCAGAGCTCTCTGCCTTTACTATCTTCCTCTTCTTTGCAGAGGCTCTACTACTGTTCCCACCTGTCAGCCTTTTGTTCTCCTTAGGGTTCTTCTTCCAGTTCTCAAATAACTGGGGAGACATCACTTTGTGCACATTCATGGCTTCCCCCTCATCATCCTTGATTTTCCCTCCTAGCTTCTTTTTCAGTATGATACTCAGCAGCCTTCCATGAAACACCTTGGTCAGGATCTTTTCAGTGGATTTCTTCTTCTCAGCCTTCTCTACCCACTTGGAGATTTGATCTAACAAGATAGCTCCAAAGTCAATTTGTTTCTTCAGAACTATTGCTGACATTATCTTCAACTATTGGTCAATCACTGTATCATGTGCAGTGTTTTTGCACAGTATGCATTTTCTAACAATTTCAGCAAGGAACTCATATTCTTCAGGAAACTCCTTCTTCTTAATGTCTTTGAAACTAGGGTTTCTTTGGTACCCCATCAACTCCTTTGCTTGTTCAGTGTTGACATCTTTAAGGTTATTCAGCCCTTGGTTAGGAAAACCTAGGCATTGATTGAGGTCGGAGGATTTCAGTTTCAGAGTCTGACCTTTAACCTTTGTAGACAGAGTTCTTGAGTTTATGGAGACGTTTGAGTAGAATTCTTTAACTAGGTCAATGTACACACGAGTACTTGCCTCAAGGCATTCTGAAAACCCATCTTTCTTCACGAGTTCAAGTATATCCCTGAACTTCTTCTCAGATTTCTCAAACGATTTGGTTCCAAGCTTAATGTCGGTGATAACTTGCCAGTTCTCCATTTGAATAGTTCGAAGACTGTGGGTGTTTGATTTAGAGAGGTTTATGAGAGATGGATGTCTGTGATTTTGTAAGGCTCTGGAGGGTTAACTGATTTTGCTCTTGAAAAGCTTTCTAGGGTTTTGAAAATGGGAGGGAGAAAGGTTCGATATCTTTTGGTAACTGTCTGCAGATTTGAAATTGTCTTTATGGCAGTTCCTTCTATCTCTGCACACTCAGTGATGTGTCAACTGTACATTGGTTGCACGTTGCCCAGTAATGAACTATAACTCCCCACAACTTTTCAGTTATCAGAGGAGTGGACGTTTAATTGACGTGGCTTTGACCGTTGACCTTTTGATTCGTAGAGTAGCATGATGAGGCAAATATAAACTCTACAATTTCCTTTGTTGACTCAACGATCAACTTCTGAGAGATGTTGCAGTGGATGGCTTTGTCTTTCCTCCTTACTTCGATGCAGCATAGCTCAATCACTGATGTATTCGAACTTATCTCCTCAACTTGAATGGCTTAGCAGATGTCTCATTCATCCAGTTCCTTGTGAACTTGTGTACCCTTTGGAAGGACTACGATCGTTGAGTTGTCTTCTACGATCGCTGAGGTTGCACTATGATCATTTAGTCCTCTTCAAACTCAACTCTACGATCGTTGACTGACTTGGTTCTTTTGAGATGAACTAGATCAAGCATTCCTTCTGGGATAAGGTAGCTCAGGAAGGGCCAACCTCTTAGAGTGAGCTAAGGGTCAGGTTTGTCCCTGAGGCGCTTTCTAGATGAAGTGCTATGGCAATGATTTGCAATAACATCTCATTAGAACTTTTCTGGTGGGGAGGTCTTCTACCAGCTCTAGATATCTGCATTGCTAAAATCGTGGTGTCCTCCTGCTCTTACGCTACGATCATATGTTTGATCGTAGACACTTCACGATTATGGATTGGATGGCTGAAGGGTTATTAGTAGTACATTTTGAGATGTTCCTACTGATTATGGATCTTCATTTGGATCATCAGCCACAAAGTTTTGGGACTCTGTAGCTGGTACATCTTTCAAGGTTTATTAGTGCTGTTATTCCTTAACAGATCATTGCTCCCCCATTGTTGATGATGTCTTCTCAGATATATGTGATTCCTTCTCCTTCATGTTCATTTGAAGGCTGTCCAACATGTCTCCTTTGACAGTCCTTGTGACGCCCCTAAAATAGGTATACATCACCTATTCTGAGTCGCCAAATACATGGAACAGAATACAAATACAACTTAATTATACAATTGTCGTGCAAAGTACGACAAAACATAAACTGTGAGTTTGAATACAAATATTGTCGTCTAGACAATATACAAACTCAAATTCAATATTATTAAATTTATTTTCCCACTATTTCACTGAATAGTGAGGACTACTAATGCTATCATCTGGTCCGTCACTCCGTTCCCCGACTAGTCCCTGCTACGTTATAATTTCCTGAAGAGAACAATGAAAGTAAAAGGGTGAGCTCAACTAGCCCAGTAGAAAATATTATGACTAAGATAATGCAGAATATATTATCGTTAGCCTTCAACAGTGTTAAACTGATATAATATAACAACCATGAAGTTTAACTGCAGCGGAACAAGCAATCCATTAAAAGACTCAAGTAGAGAATAAAATCTACTATCTTTTATTATTTAAAAGGTTTTTCATCACTTTTATCGCTGGGACTCTGCTTAATAAATAATCCACATCATCGAATCACCCCTGCACTACGGCCAAGGATATTCTTTAGTATCACGACCACAATTATCCATGCACTACGGGCCAAGAATATTTGTGTATTCATTAATGGTCATGATCATGCCAACAATTGTCCATCAATGCACTACGGGACAGTGAGGACTTTTACCACATCATTTGTAACATTACGGTCATGATTACACCGAATAATCCCTGGTCATAATCATACCAAGTCCATCTATGCACTACAGGCCACAGATGACTTTCAAAAAAATATAAACTTGACGATGATGATAATGATATAAGAATTCAATAAAACAAGTTCAAGAATTAATTTATACAGAAACTAATAATGTCCAAATTGTCAACATGATATTGCTTTGTAGAGTAAAATTAAAGAATGCACAGAAGAATATTTCCATGAAAAGATACTGGATGAAGCGTAAATATCAAGGATATTCCACTGATTTCATGGAGTATAGAAGTCAAATCTTTAACCAACTGAGTATAATAAGGAATGGAATAACAAAAGAAATCACCAGGCATGCGATAGACCGCATAGGCAGGTTATTCCAACAGAATAATAAATAACGGAATCAGGTCCGGCGTAAAATGCACAAACAAGATAGTCCAACAGAATAATAAAGACGAAATCAGGTCCGGCGTAAAACGCACAGATAGGATATTCCAACAGAATAATAAAGACGAAATCAGGTTCGACGTAGAACGCATAGACAGGATATTCCAACAGAATAATAAAGACGGAATCAGGTCCGGCGTAAAACGCACAGACAAGATATTCCAATAGAATAATAAAGACGGAACCAGGTCCGGCGTAGAACGCACAGACAGGATATTCCAACAGAATAATAAAGACGAAATCAGGTCCGGCGTAAAACGCACAGACAGGATATTCCAACAGAATAATAAAGACGGAACCAGGTCCGGCGTAGAATGCACAGACAGGATGTTCCAATAGAATGATAAAGAATGGAACAACAGAAGAATTTCACCAAGTATAGGGTAGTCCGCGTATACAGGTTATTCCAACAGAATAATAAAGAATGGAATAATAGAAGTTCTCTTCATAGATAAGAAAGAAATGATACTCCTTACCTTTAGAAAAACTGGATACTGGAATAGTGAGGTAGCAGACTTCTCTTCTTCTTTCTATAATTTCTCTCTATAATAATCGCTCTAAAGCTTTTGTAAATTTGTGAGAAATGAAGGAAGAATGAGCTTCTATTTATTGAAAAATATAGTTTTCATAATTGCACGTTTTCTAACTTTTCCTTTATTTTTAATTTAGTCATGGAAGTATTATCAAACTTGCACCACCTCCCCTAATAGTAAATAATGTGATTCAATAGTAAATTATGTGAATCAATAGTTCTATACATGTGAAAATATGAATTACAGTATAGTACCTCCATCTATACCTCCATTTTTAACTTAGTCATTCAAGTATTATCAATCTTGCACCAACTCCCCTAATAGTAACAAGAATGTGAAACAATAGTATACACATGTGAACAAATAGTTATAATCATGTGAAATAATAGCAATCAATTGTGACAACCCGATATTTTCTATATAAATAAATCATAAATTTTGCGTATAATTTTTTTTTATTTATTTAAATAAATATGAATGTTATGTGCCAAGGTAATGTGTAATTATAATTATATGTGTGATAAATAAAATTTATTTATTACATTAAGTATTGCAAATAAATTTATTTTAGAATTATTGATTATTATCAATTATATTTTTATACTAATTAATTTCTTATTGGAAATGTTTTATTAATTATTTTTCAAGGAAAATATAATCTTATATTATTTAAATAATATAGGAAATGATTTTAGAATAATTATTTATTTTAAAGGTAAGAATGCGTGAAAGGTATTATGTATGTAGTTATGTGATGAATATAAAATATATTTATTACATGAATGGTTATGAATAATTTTATTCTAGAATTATTGCTCATTATAAATTATATTCTAATAATAATTAGTTTTATAGTAAAAATATTTTTAATGTTTATTTTCCATGAAAATATGATAGTTATATTAATTGAATAATATATGATAGGATTATAGAATTATTATAATAATTATTTATTATATGAAATTATTTCAGAATAGTTAAGTTAATTATTTTAACTTAATTATTATGGTTTTATATGAAAGATAAATCAGATATGGAATCCAAACCCTAATTCTGGGTTTTGATCAAGGAATGAGAATAATAATATTATATTATTATTTATCAGTGTTACAGATATACATGATTATATGTGTAATGTTAATGTGTGGAACAGTTTTAATATATTACGATCAAACCCTAATAATGTTTTGATAAACCCTAATTTTGATTCCGGGATAAGGAATAATGATAATAATATAATATTAATTATATTTTGATTTTTCAGTGCTATGAATATGTACTGTATTTCTGTATTGATAATGGTTGGTCAATTACGCTGTATTATGATCAAACTTTAGTAATAATGTTAAACCCTAATTTGAGATTCAAATTAGAGTGCAAGCTTTGTTTTATAAGTGTGTTATATAATTTATGGCATGTATTAAATGTATTAATTAGGTAAACCCTAATTAAAATTCTATAAAACCCTAAATTATTAAAAACCCTAATTTGTAACTCAGCTGTGAGTTCAAGACTGTTGTTTAACTGTGTTATATGATATATGTTATGCATTATATAATTTTGTTATTTAGAAATCCTATTTAAAAATAGAAACCCTAGTTTCAAACTGTCAAACCCTAAGTTAAAGCCGAATGCCGGCTTAAGACTGTTATGTAATCATATTAATGTGATTTATGATCGGTGTATATGTATTAACCCTAATTAGGGAGAATCGTAATTATTCAAAACCCTTATTATTATTATTATTATTATTATTATTATTATTATTATTATTATTCTATATTATAATCCTTAATTATAATTTTGGAACCCTAATTGAATTGAAACTTTAAAGCGAAAGTCATTCACGACTTTGAGAATTTGTAATCACAATAATGTGATTAACGACTGGTGATATAGAAATTAAAACCCTAAAACCTAGAACCTTAATTTAATTGTATTCTAGAAACCCTAATATTTATTTTTAAATCCTAAATTATTTAAAGTGTAAACCCTAATTGTTAAATTAGAAAGCTTAATGCTAATTAGGGTATCTTAAACCTAATTAGTAAGGTGTTAATTAATTAAAAACTTAATTAACTAAGAAACCCTAATTTTGTATTTTAGAAACTAAAATTTATTATTTTATTTATTTATGATATTTTTGTGAAAATCCTAATTATGGAAATTCTTGAAATTATTGTAAACCCTAAATGATCTAAACCTTAGATGGCTCAAAATCTAAACCCTAAGGATTTGCCAAATGACTAGAATACCATTTAATTGAAAAACCAAATGACATTTTTGCCCCTAATTGTATGATTTTGGCTAAATAATAGGCTTTGACATTTAGGGGGAGTTGGTGACCAAATCCAACCACCCCATGTTCAGCAAATCTTCAGTAATCCAGCCTCATTCATTGCACATATGTAGTATATATAGATTAAAGGAGAGAGAAAAATCATTTCTTGGCTCATTTTGTACAAACCCTCAACCAAATGCTCTCAAGTATAAGAACCCCGAAATTTTCAAGCTTTATACTTCCTTTATCAAGCCCCACGAAACCCCATACCAAATCAGTAACATAGGATCAAGGAATCGAGCAAGAAAGGTATAACACTAAACCTAAAAAATTCTGTCCATAATCGGTTGTTTGATTTAGTGTTTACATGTTGGAATATGTTGTTTATAGATTATAGTGATGATCTGGGTTGGTAGAAAGTAGATCCATAACATCTAAGTCCTTAAATTTGATTTTTAAGAAAATCTGGAGATAAATTTTTGAAGGTCTGACAGTGAATGTCAGGCCATATAAATCTTTGATCGTATATTATTTTTGTTGTTTTCAAGTTTTAATTTGTAGCCTGGTATATGGTCTTTAATCTGAAAGTGGTGGAATAGCCATTTGATGTCTAGAAATTATAGATATTTAAGGTCAAACAGCGTTGACCGAAGTTGACCGGTCGAAATCTGGGTAAACCCAGAAAGCATGAACATAATCTGACAATGTTTTGTAACGAGCTGATCTGTTAGATCTTTTAATGTTTCTATGATATTTTGTATTCATGTTGTAGCTGGTAATGTGGACTGTAGATTAATGTCTTATTATACCATAAACAATCAACAAATCAACATTTATAAGCGGTCAAAGTAGACCACTTGCACTGTTTTGGCACTTCTGGGAATTTCCAGAAAATTTGAAGAACAGATTTCTGACATGGTTTGACCATGCCAGATCTTTCACATGTTTTGATGATATAATGTTTTGATGTTATGATATTGTACCTTGATATATATTCTAGAGATTTGAACCTTTAAATGACATAAATCATGAACAGAACATAAAGTAAATCGTGCATGAAGGTGTTCACTTGAGCTGCTGGGTTTCTGGGAAAACCCAGAAACCGTCTGTCAGAAGGTTTATGAGCTCAGATCTGCTTGTGTGTTTGATGTATGACCTAGTTAATTGTTGATAGTTGTAGTACTACATACTGAGTATAATATCCATGCTTGAGATAGACTAAATCATGATCAGATCGCGTTTTTCAGCTGGTCAAACGAAGCAACTCGAGCACTGGCCTGTCAGTGTTCTTGAGGCTCAAGAACACCTACAGCGACGCTTTTTGTCGCTAAAGACCTACAGCAACGGTTTTTATTATTTATTTCTGGAAATTAATTAAAAAAATAGAAAAAAATAGTTTTTAATTATTAAAAATACAAAATAAATTATTAAAAATTATTTTAAATTCTGAAAATTAGTTTTTAATTATTTTAAATATATTTCATAAATATTTAATATTTTTGGAATATTAAAAGTATTTAATTTATTTAATTATAATATTAAATAAATTATTTAAAAAATGATTTTAATATTTGAAAAATCATTTAAAATTATATTATGGTATAAAAAATAATTTAAGTTATTTTTGATAACTTTTAATATTATGTGATAATTTTCATTAATAAATTAATATTAATGATAATTAAGTTATTTATTAAATGAATTAAATAAATGAATTAAAAATAATTTTATTAAATTAAAAATCATTTTAAATAAGAATAAAGTATTTAAAAATATTTTAAGTTATAAAATATAAATTTTAATATTTAAAGATAAATTTCATTAATTAATTATTATTAATGATATTAAAGTTATTTAATAATTATATTAAATAATTTAGTTTAAAAATGATTTTAATATTATAATAATCATTTTAAATGAAAATAAAGTGTTTAAAGATATTTTAAGTTATAAAATATAACTTTTAATATTTAAGGGATATTTTCATTAATAATTTAATATTAATGATATTTATTTAATGATTAATGATATTAAGTTTATTTAATAATTATATTAAATAAATAGTTTAAAAATGGTTTTATTTAAAAAGGATATAAGTGAATTAAAAATATTTTAAAAGTTATAATTAATGACTTTTAATATTTGGATAAATAGTTCATTAATATTTAAATATTAATGGTAATTATTTAATAATGATTTTAAATGTTAAAAATCATTTATGGGTAATATAAATGTTTTAAAAATATTTTTGAGTTATTATACATAACTTTAATATTTTGGCAATGATTTCATTAATAATTTTATATTAATTAAATATTAATGATAATAGAATTGTTTGATATTTAAATCATTTAATAATGATTCTGATATTTCAAAAATTATGGTAAATGGTAATAATTATTTTATAATTATTATATGGTCATGAAAAATGATATGACTGTTATTTAATTAGTCTAAATGGATATTAAACAACTTTTTAGAGTCTTAGACTCGATAACTACCCGATAAAGATGTCGGTAGACCAACATGGTTCAGAAATTGATCTGGACTTAGAAATTTAGTTAGTTAATTATTTTATTTGTGATTCAATGGTGAATAAAGGTGTGTGACAATGTAATTAGGAATGAGTTAACTGTTTATTTGTGATGCAATGACTGTGAAACATGTGTGACAATGTGATTAGGAATGAGTTGATGTTTGTTTGTGATGCCATGATTGTAAAACATGTATTACAATGTGATTAGGTTATGTGCTGACTGCAATAAGCAGTATTATGTGTTATGATATGTGATTCTAATCGATAGAATGATCTTATTAATGATAGGTTTCGGTATAACAGATAGATCTAAGTTGCGTAATTGTAAGCAGCGCATCAGGCAAGTATCCTAACTTTACATTTTCTTTATGCAATGGATAGAAGTGAGAAATTCAGAATTAATGTTATTATTGTACAAATTGTTAAACTTATATTATATAAGCCCATTGACTATCAACATGCTAGTATATGATAATTCAGTTATATATATTCTGTTCGTTAATTTCTAGAAATGATTACACAAGTGTCCCCACTTGGATAATCATTGTATTTAAATCGCATGTTGATACGCCTTTGATATACAAATATATTGAATTATATAAGACCTTTGTTATAAAAACCCGATAGGTATGAACATCCCGATAATGGGAAAATTTTTATGCGCTACGGCGGACAAAGGATGAACGATAATATCGTTCTAGCAAGGTAGTATTGATCAATACAGGGCCCATGGACTGTACACCCGCAGGCCCGTAAGCAATGGCCGGTTTACAGATGAATTTCTATTTAAACCCTTTCAAAAATGAAAAAACATGTTCATAATGTGTCACAGAAATCCAATGTATAGACAATACATAGTTTTAAAAATTTGAAAGAGGGTTGTTATGTTATTGTTATTGGTAAAGATTACTTCACAATTATTGACCGGTTGTAGAAAAATATTATAAAGAGAACATTTAAATTCTTTCAGCTTATATATATATATATATATATATATATATATAATACTTACTGGGCACTCAAATGCTCACTCTTGCTTTATTTAAATGTTTTTAGCTAAGTGTGAAGGACCGAAAAGCTCATGCCAGATCTAGTAAAATGGAAAGCAAACACAATTTGTTTATTTGTATCATTTGTAATAGTTAGACTGTACTAAGTTATGATATGTATTTTATATCATGTAAAGAATGTAGTAAAGGTTGCGTACTTGGGATTAGACTCTGATAACTGTAAGTTTAGTTTAAAATTTATATTATTGTTATTATTAATAGTATTATTCCGCTCATAGAAATGGTATCGTAAAGTACCGAATTCGGGTTTCAAGTATCCGGGTTCGGGGACTTTACAGGTTGGTATCAGAGCTATAGGGTTAGAAACCTTAGGTGGGTTAGACCTTAGGCTATAACCTTAGGACAGAGGGAAACGTTAAAAATACAAATAACTCATATAGAGTTTAAAGATAGATGAATTGAATAAATTCATCGTCAAACAAAGTAAAAGATAACTTATAAAACTATTATGTGCTGTGTGTATTTATTATTTGTTTATCAAGATAATTTTTGTGCGTAAGTGTTAGAAAGGAACAGAATTAGGATACTCTTAAGTCGTAAAGAATAAGTCAACTTCCATGACTGAGCCAATATCAAAGCTAATAGCTGCAATAGAGGCTCACATTGAAAGCTACCTCAAAGAGGTGGTTATTTTGGAAAGTATAGTACTGGATCAAGAAACGTTAAGTATAACTGATAGGTAAAGTATAGCTAAAGGATTATAATGGTCAATGTCGAGTTCTTAAACTCGTATGTTTTTGATGAGTTCTTAAACTCATAAGGTATTGAAAGTTGTGACAAACTGGATATAATTATGTGTGAATGGATATTGGGGATAATGGAAAATAGATAGGTTATTAAGCAAATGATCGTTAGTGAATGTGTAAGGAATAGGTAGTATTAGTATTAGTTGAATAGGTATAGTTTTAGGTGGTATATGTGATAGGTATATTGGTGTAATGTAATATTTTGTATAAGTTATGGCAGCGATTCCCGACTTACGAGTCACAAAGGGATAGTGGATGTTTAAAGCAGTGTGTGCTAAGGCATGTCAAGTGGTATAAATATGAGTTTATGTTGGATTAATGGGATAAGTTGGTACAAAGATAGTAAATATTTATCTGGTCACTATAGTCGACTGAATTTTCAAAATTTAATATTTTAAGTACATGATTATTTGAATAAAAAATTTTGCGTTATATGTTAAGCGTTTACGATAAGGCTTAGAATGTAAGGTAATAAAGAATAATTTATGATACTGTCGTCAAGACGAAAACGAAACCAAAGGATAGAAGGACCTGTGAACAAAGTTGGAGGATAACCAGACATCGAAATTTTGCGAATGCGGACGATTAAGCTATGCAGAACGGAATTCCAGTCGCGGGGAATCAACCAGACAATCGATCGAAAAACTTCAAAGACTTCAAGACAACCGGACCGCCAGGATGTAGAAGATCAATTGACCCTATTAAAGCGTATGTGGTAGCTAGGATAACGGTGGGGCAAAAGATAACTTTTGTCACCTATATGATAAAAGAAAATAATTTTGATAATACCGGAAATAAGCCGGGAATGTGATTAAAAGAAAAGTTTGTATGTGAAAAGTAAGGACAGAAGGGATATATATCTTTCCAAAATATCCCAATCCAAGAATGTATAGTGAATTTGTTGTGTGCGAATCAATAAAGCATAAGGTGAAAGACTGTTCAAGAAAGGAAATGGAAACAAGGAATGCGAATACAGAACAAGAAAGCAGGACATTGGCGACAACGGGATCAACTTTAACAAACAAACCAACGAAATCAACCGCAAGCGTCTTCAGCGGGATTGTTCAAGATATCGTGGCAGCCGGGGATGCAACTCCAGGTATTACTCAAACCCATTTTTATTTTCTTATTTTTTTTATATATAGTAAATTATTTTTATTAATTATTTTGAAGGAGGAATTTGAGTTCTCTTAGAAATCAATTTTCTGTTTAAGGGGATAGATAAGCTTTTTGCTGAATAGTTAAAGATCGGATCGATCAACCATGATCGAGATCTACTTGGAATGATTGTGTATGCTATGTACTCTGGTATGTATAGGTTTTAAAAGTTGATTCCGAGGACAGAATCTTTATAAGGGAGGGTGAATGTGACAACCCGATATTTTCTATATAAATAAATCATAAATTTTGCATAAATTTTTTTTTTATTTAAATAAATATGAATGTTATGTGCCAAGGTAATGTGTAATTATAATTATATGTGTGATAAATAAAATTTATTTATTACATTAAGTATTGCAAATAAATTTATTTTAGAATTATTGATTATTATCAATTATATTTTTATACTAATTAATTTCTTATTGGAAATGTTTTATTAATTATTTTTCAAGGAAAATATAATCTTATATTATTTAAATAATATAGGAAATGATTTTAGAATAATTATTTATTTTAAAGGTAAGAATGCGTGAAAAGTATTCTGTATGTAGTTATGTGATGAATATAAAATATATTTATTACATGAATGGTTATGAATAATTTTATTCTAGAATTATTACTCATTATAAATTATATTCTAATAATAATTAGTTTTATAGTAAAAATATTTTTAATGTTTATTTTCCATGAAAATATGATAATTATATTAATTGAATAATATATGATATGATTATAGAATTATTATAATAATTATTTATTATATGAAATTATTTCAGAATAGTTAAGTTAATTATTTTAACTTAATTATTAAGGTTTTATATGAAAGATAAATCAGATATGGAATCCAAACCCTAATTCTGGGTTTTGATCAAGGAATGAGAATAATAATATTATATTATTATTTATCAGTGTTACAGATATGCATGATTATATGTGTAATGTTAATGTGTGGCACAGTTTTAATATATTACGATCAAACCCTAATAATGTTTTGATAAACCCTAATTTTGATTCCGGGATAAGGAATAATGATAATAATATAATATTAATTATATTTTGATTTTTCAGTGCTATGAATATGTACTGTATTTCTGTATTGATAATGGTTGGTCAATTACGCTGTATTATGATCAAACTTTAGTAATAATGTTAAACCCTAATTTGAGATTCAAATTAGAGTGCAAGCTTTGTTTTATAAGTGTGTTATATAATTTATGGCATGTATTAAATGTATTAATTAGGTAAACCCTAATTAAAATTCTATAAAACCCTAAATTATTAAAAACCCTAATTTGTAACTCAGCTGTGAGTTCAAGACTGTTGTTTAACTGTGTTATATGATATATGTTATGCATTATATAATTTTGTTATTTAGAAATCCTATTTAAAAATAGAAACCCTAGTTTCAAACTGTCAAACCCTAAGTTAAAGCCGAATGTCGGCTTAAGACTGTTATGTAATCATATTAATGTGATTTATGATCGGTCTGTATGTATTAACCCTAATTAGGGAGAATCGTAATTATTCAAAACCCTTATTATTATTATTATTATTATTATTATTATTATTATTATTATTATTATTATTATTATTATTATTATTATTATTATTATTATTATTATTATTATTATTCTATATTATAATCCTTAATTATAATTTTGGAACCCTAATTGAATTGAAACTTTAAAGCGAAAGTCATTCACGACTTTGAGAATTTGTAATCACAATAATGTGATTAACGACTGGTGATATAGAAATTAAAACCCTAAAACCTAGAACCTTAATTTAATTGTATTCTAGAAACCCTAATATTTATTTTTAAACCCTAAATTATTTAAAGTGTAAACCCTAATTGTTAAATTAGAAAGCTTAATGCTAATTAGGGTATCTTAAACCTAATTAGTAAGGTGTTAATTAATTAAAAACTTAATTAACTAAGAAACCCTAATTTTGTATTTTAGAAACTAAAATTTATTATTTTATTTATTTATTATATTTTTGTGAAAATCCTAATTATGGAAATTCTTGAAATTATTGTAAACCCTAAATGATCTAAACCCTAGATGGCTCAAAATCTAAACCCTAAGGATTTGCCAAATGACTAGAATACCATTTAATTGAAAAACCAAATGACATTTTTGCCCCTAATTGTATGATTTTGGCTAAATAATAGGCTTTGACATTTAGGGGGAGTTGGTGACCAAATCCAACCACCCCATGTACCTTAAATCTCAGCCAATCTTCAGCAATCTAGCCTCATTCATTGCACATATGTAGTGTATATAGATTAAAGGAGAGAGAAAAATCATTTCTTGGCTCATTTTGTACAAACCCTCAACCAAATGCTCTCAAGTATAAGAACCCCGAAATTTTCAAGCTTTATACTTCCTTTATCAAGCCCCACGAAACCCCATACCAAATCAGTAACATAGGATCAAGGAATCGAGCAAGAAAGGTATAACACTAAACCTAAAAAATTCTGTCCATAATCGGTTATTTGATTTAGTGTTTACATGTTGGAATATGTTGTTTATAGATTATAGTGATGATCTGGGTTGGTAGAAAGTAGATCCATAACATCTAAGTCCTTAAATTTGATTTTTAAGAAAATCTGGAGATAAAATTTTGAAGGTCTGACAGTGAATGTCAGGCCATATAAATCTTTGATCGTATATTATTTTTGTTGTTTTCAAGTTTTAATTTGTAGCCTGGTATATGGTGTTTAATCTGAAAGTGGTGGAATAGCCATTTGATGTCTAGAAATTATAGATATTTAAGGTCAAACAGCGTTGACCAAAGTTGACCGGTCGAAATCTGGGTAAACCCAGAAAGCATGAACATAGTCTGACAATGTTTTGTAACGAGCTGATCTGTTAGATCTTTTAATGTTTCTATGATATTTTGTATTCATGTTGTAGCTGGTAATGTGGACTGTAGATTAATGTCTTATTATACCATAAACAATCAACAGATCAACATTTATAAGCGATCAAAGTAGACCACTTGCACTGTTTTGGCACTTCTGGGAATTTCCAGAAAATTTGAAGAACAGATTTCTGACATGGTTTGACCATGCCAGATCTTTCACATGTTTTGATGATATAATGTTTTGATGTTATGATATTGTACCTTGATATATATTCTAGAGATTTGAACCTTTAAATGACATAAATCATGAACAGAACATAAAGTAAATCGTGCATGAAGGTGTTCATTTGAGCTGCTGGGTTTCTGGGAAAACCCAGAAACCGTCTGTCAGAAGGTTTATGAGCTCAGATCTGCTTGTGTGTTTGATGTATGACCTAGTTAATTGTTGATAGTTGTAGTACTACATACTGAGTACAATATCCATGCTTGAGATAGACTAAATCATGATCAGATCGCGTTTTTCAGCTGGTCAAACGAAGCAACTCGAGCACTGGCCTGTCAGTGTTCTTGAGGCTCAAGAACACCTACAGCGACGCTTTTTGTCGCTAAAGACCTACATCGACGGTTTTTATTATTTATTTCCGGAAATTAATTAAAAAAATAGAAAAAAATAGTTTTTAATTATTAAAAATACAAAATAAATTATTAAAAATTATTTTAAATTCTGAAAATTAGTTTTTAATTATTTTAAATATATTTCATAAATATTTAATATTTTTGGAATATTAAAAGTATTTAATTTATTTAATTATAATATTAAATAAATTATTTAAAAAAATGATTTTAATATTTAAAAAATCATTTAAAATTATATTATGGTATAAGAAAATAATTTAAGTTATTTTTGATAACTTTTAATATTATGTGATAATTTTCATTAATAAATTAATATTAATGATAGTTAAGTTATTTATTAAATGAATTAAATAAATGAATTAAAAATCATTTTATTAAATTAAAAATCATTTTAAATAAGAATAAAGTATTTAAAAATATTTTAACATATAAAATATAACTTTTAATATTTAAAGATAAATTTCATTAATTAATTATTATTAATGATATTAAAGTTATTTAATAATTATATTAAATAATTTATTTTAAAAATGATTTTAATATTATAATAATCATTTTAAATGAAAATAAAGTGTTTAAAGATATTTTAAGTTATAAAATATAACTTTTAATATTTAAGGGATATTTTCATTAATAATTTAATATTAATGATATTTATTTAATGATTAATGATATTAAGTTTATTTAATAATTATATTAAATAAATAGTTTAAAAATGGTTTTATTTAAAAAGGATATAAATGAATTAAAAATATTTTAAAAGTTATAATTAATGACTTTTAATATTTTGATAAATAGTTCATTAATATTTAAATATTAATGGTAATTATTTAATAATGATTTTAAATATTAAAAATCATTTATGGGTAATATAAATGTTTTAAAAATATTTTTGAGTTATTATACATAACTTTAATATTTTGGCAATGATTTCATTAATAATTTTATATTAATTAAATATTGATGATAATAGCATTGTTTGATATTTAAATCATTTAATAATGATTCTGATATTTCAAAAATTATGGTAAATGTTAATAATTATTTTATAATTATTATATGGTCATGAAAAATGATATGACTGTTATTTAATTAGTCTAAATGGATATTAAACAACTGTTTAGAGTCTTAGACTCGATAACTACCCGATAAAGATGTCGGTAGACCAACATGGTTCAGAAATTGATCTGGACTTAGAAATTTAGTTAGTTAATTATTTTATTTGTGATTCAATGGTGAATAAAGGTGTGTGACAATGTAATTAGGAATGAGTTAACTGTTTGTTTGTGATGCAATGACTGTGAAACATGTGTGACAATGTGATTAGGAATGAGCTGATGTTTGTTTGTGATGCCATGATTGTGAAACATGTATGACAATGTGATTAGGTTATGTGCTGACTGCAATAAGCAGTATTATGTGTTATGATATGTGATTCTAATCGATAGAATGATCTTATTAATGATAGGATTCGGTATAACAGATAGATCTAAGTTGCGTAATTGTAAGCAGCGCATCAGGCAAGTATCCTAACTTTACATTTTCTTTATGCAATGGATAGAAGTGAGAAATTCAGAATTAATGTTATTATTGTACAGATTGTTAAACTTATATTAAATAAGCCCATTGACTATCAACATGCTAGTATATGATAATTCAGTTATATATATTCTGTTCGTTAATTTCTAGAAATGATTACACAAGTGTCGCCACTTGGATAATCATTGTATTTAAATCGCATGTTGATACGCCTTTGATATACATATATGTTGAATTATATAAGACCTTTGTTATAAAAACCCGACAGGTATGAACATCCCGATAATGGGAAAATTTTTATGCGCTACGGAGGAGAAAGGATGAACGATAATATCGTTCTAGCAATGTAGTATTGATCAATATAGGGCCCATGGACTGTACACCCGCAGGCCCGTAAGCAATGGCCGGTTTACAGATGAATTTCTATTTAAACCCTTTCGAAAATGAAAAACAATGTTCATAATGTGTCACAGAAATCCAATGTATAGACAATACATAGTTTTAAAAATTTGAAAGAGGGTTGTTATGTTATTGTTATTGGTAAAGATTACTTCACAACTATTGACCGGTTGTAGAAGAATATTATAAAGAGAACATTTAAATTCTTTCAGCTTATATATATATATATATATATATATATATATATATATATATATATATATATATAATACTTGTTGGGCACTCAAATGCTCACCCTTGCTTTATTTAAATGTTTTCAGCTAAGTGTGAAGGACCGGAAAGCTCATGCCAGATCTAGTAAAAAGGAAAGCAAACACAATTTGTTTATTTGTATCATTTGTAATAGTTAGACTGTACTAAGTTATGATATGTATTTTATATCATGTAAAGAATGCAGTAAAGGTTGCGTACTTGGGATTAGACTCTGATAACTGTAAGTTAAGTTTAAAATTTATATTATTGTTATTATTAATAGTATTATTCCGCTCATAGAAATGGTATCGTGAAGTACCAAATTCGGGTTTCAAGTATCCGGGTTCGGGGACTTTACATCAATTGCTCATTTATCCGGTTAAACACTCGATTGGTCAATATAACCTCCAAACATCAATTATTATCGAAATAATTGTCGATTTTCACTAACACAAATAATTCCAACACAATGAAACCATTTTTATCAAAAATATAAATTTTGAAATTTTGAAGTTTGACTTTTCCCGAAAAAGTCAACTGTTGACTTTTTGACCAAATAGTGAATTCCGGAAAATTTTATGTTTATAGACTATTTTTACTAATTTCATCGTTCCGGACTCAAATATCACGTCCGCGTCTCCAAATTCAACTCCGAACACAACTTCAATTTTTATAACATTCATCATTAATATTATAACTCACAATATTTATCAACCAGGTCGTTCTCAGGAAAGAAGGGGCTTTACAATAAGGATTTCTCCCTATTGACGCGCAATTAGGTGACCAAACCTCTCCTTGACAGAACTTCTAGACATTATAAATATTGCAATTTAATAATATGAATAACTTTGTCATCTCAATTATTGATTTAATAAAATAACATATTATGCAGATGATACTGTGACAATAATCGAATCAATAATATGAGAGATATGATGCAACAATTACTGTAGCAATAATTGAGTATAACTGAGTGACTTCTCACGTAAGCATCAATAATCAATACTGTGTGCTACTATGGAACCACGCATATTACTGTACTTTTACTACCGAGTAGTTCAACAGTTAATGGTAAAACTTCCGCTGTTATTTTCATAAAGTATTTTTGTCATTTTCTCAATCCGACAATAATTCCGTTGTGGGGTCCACCAATGATTGTGCTGTTGTACGAATATTTCCTATTAAAATGAATATCCCCCGACCAATCGAATATTATATAACAACTTGCGTACTTTGCAAAATTTGTAAATATTACCCACAACTATAACATTATATCAAATCCACACCATAATATTCAAAAATATATTTCGAGAAAATTTTATCTTTATTCAAAAAGTTAAGGTCTTACAACCTCCCCTTCTTATGAAATTTCGTCCTCGAAATTAGGATGCGTACCTGGTATGTCGAAGAGGTAAGGATATCTTGATTTCATCTCAGATTCTAACTCCCAGGTCATTTCTTTCACATCGTGGTTTCTCCACAAAACTTTGACTTGAGGTAAAACCTTGGAGCGTAGAATATGATCCTTTTATCCAAGATTTTAACAGATAACTCTTCATACGTTAAATCTTCCTCTATCTCGTCTGGTTCAAATTCAATAATGTGGTTCGGGTCTTTCACATATTTACGTAATATGGATATGTGAAAAACGTTATGAACACGAGACATACTTGGCGGTAAAGCGAGTCTATAGGCCACAGTTCCTACTCGATCGAGGATTAAAAATGGGCCGATGAATCGAGGATTGAGCTTTCCTCTCTTTCCAAATCTTGTAACTCCTTTCCATGGAGCAACATGTAACAACACATGATCTCCAATATCGAATTCTACATCCTTTCGATGAAGATCATCATAACTCTTTTGTCGATCTTGTGAGGTTTTTATATGTTTTCGGATCATTTGAATCTTTTCCGTAGTCATACGTACCAACTCTGGTCCCAACAACGTTGCTTCACCCACCTCATCCCAACATACTGGAGAACGACACTTTCTTTCATACAACGCCTCGAATGGATCCATGCCAATACTTGTTTGATAACTGTTATTGTAGGAAAACTCCACCAATGGTAAGAACTTGTCCCAACTTCCCTTGAAGTCAAGGACACAGAGTCTTAATAGATCTTCAAGAGTTTGAATCGTATTCTCCGACTGCCCGTCCGTTTGAGGATGATATGCCGAGCTAAATCGTAAATCTGTGCCCATAGCTTTTTGCAAACTAACCCAAAATCTTGAAGTGAATCTTGGGTCTCGATCAGAAACTATGGATACTGGCATACCATGCAATCTTTGTACCTCGTTTATGTACATAGGAGCAAGACGTTCAAGTGTATAAGTTTCTTGTATCGGTAAGAAATGAGCAGACTTGGTCAATCTATCAACAATGACCCAAATCGCATCTATGCCTTGAAAAACTTTGGGAAGACCGGTAACGAAATCCATGGTAATGTGCTCCCACTTCCATTCTATAATTTCAAGTGGTTGCAATTGACCTTTTGGTACTTGATGCTCCGTCTTGACTCGTTGACACGTTAGACACCTTGAGATAAACAGCGTTATCTCTCTCTTCATATTGCTCCACCAAAATGTATAACGAATATCATGATACATTTTGGTACTCCCAGAATAGATTGCAAATGGTGTGTTGTGCGCCTCCATCATGATTTTATACTTTAAATCAGGGTCGTTAGGAACACAAATTCTGGAGTTGACTCGAAGTATTCCTTCCTCATCGATTCTTGCTTCCGGCATAGCACCTTCTTGCACTTTCTTCTTCATACGCATTAGCTCCAGGTCTGTAGCTTGAGCAGCTTTAACTTTATCGATTAAAGTCGGTTCTACCCGTATGTTTACCATCATCATGTGGGTCCCTGGAGTCTTTATCTCTAACTCCATCCTTTGCAAGTCATACAAAATGGGCCTTTGCGTTGATAATATTTCACTCGTACACGCATATGATCTTCTACTCAGTGCGTCAGTTACCACGTTTGCTTTTCCAGGATGGTATTGGATGGTATGATCATAATCTTTCAATAGTTTAAGCCAACGTCGTTGTCGCATGTTGAGTTCCTTTTGGGTGAAGACATATTTGAGGCTTTTATGATCCGTGTAGATCTCCACTTAAGCGCAAAAACGACAGCTGCCAACTCTAGATCATGAGTAGGGTAATTCCTCTCATATTCTTTGAGTTGTCGTGAGGCATAGGCTATAACTTTCCCATGTTGCATGAGAACACATCCTAACCCTTTGCCCGAAGCATCACTGTAGATGACAAATCCCTCCGAGCCAGATGGTATTGTCAGAACAGGTGCTGAAATGAGTCTCCTCTTGAGTTCTTGAAAACTCTTCTCACATTCCTCACTCCAACTGAACTTTGTATCTTTTCGAGTTAGCTGAGTTAATGGAGTAACGATTCAAGAAAATCCTTCCATGAATCTTCGATAATAACCAGCTAATCCGAAAAAGCTACATACTTCGGTCACTGATTTGGGTTGCTCCCAGCTTTGAATAGCTTTAATCTTTGCTGGGTCAACGGATATTCCATGACTTGATACTACGTGCCCAAGGAATGCTACTTCCTCAAGCCAGAACTCACATTTCTTCAACTTGGCATATAGCTTTTTTTCACGTAGCTTTTGGAGTATCAGCCTCAAGTGTTGCTCATGGTCTTCATGGGTTTTGAAGTAAATGAGGATGTCATCAATAAAGACGACCACAAAGTGATCCAAATATTCCTTGAATACTCGGTTCATCATATCCATGAAGGCAGCAGGATTATTAGTCAATCCAAAAGACATGACTAAGAATTCATAATGCCCGTACCAAGTTCTGAAGGCAGTCTTTGGAATATCCTCAGTTTTAACCTTCAGCTGATGATATCCAGGACGAAGATCGATCTTTGAAAAGAATTGTGGTCCTTGCAACTGGTCAAATAGGTCATCAATGCGAGGTAACAGATACCTATTCTTTATGGTGACATGATTCAATTCCCGATAATCAATACAAAGTCGCATACTTCCATCTTTCTTCTTCACGAATAGAACAGGAGGAGACGTACTAGGACGAATGAAACCAATGTCTAACAATTCATGCAATTGGGTCTTTGTTGGTTGATTTCGCAATCAAAGAATACATGCAAGTATACACGGTCAACAAGTAATAAAGTGATAAAATAGAGTATCGTTCCCATAGAGAATTCTAATTAATAGATTCCAACTACTAGAACTATATCAATCCAATTTTATTCAAACAATGATAAATTATGATTTTTTGTAATATTAAAACTAAATTAAACAATTAAAGATATTATTCTAAAATAAGTAAATAAATAAACTAATATTTAAGTGAATGACTTCCGATAGATAATGATTAAGACTTCAATATCCCCAATTATGAACTATAAATCAATTATCCAATTGTCCCAACTATTATGTCTACTGAATTGTTAACAGGAATTCTCCAATGTCAAAAGTCTTTTTGCAAGTGATCAACTGACTTCTATTTAATCCAGATTAATCTTGCTATATTCCTATGCAAAATAAGTGAATTAAACTCCTTTAATCCCAATTCCTTATGTGTTACGTGTGGTGAACAGATATTTCCATTCAATTCACAAACATAATTATTCACTTTACAAATAACTAAGTCACACATTATCAAACCCAGTTCTAACCCTAGAATTCCTTTTCCAATTTCTTCTAGAATAACAAGGTAATTATTGGCCAAATAATTAAGCAATAGATGCAAGGCATGATAAACAATTCACTTCAACATAAATAATTGGAATAACTGAATAACTAATTTATAGCCATAAAAGGTTCAATTGAAATCTTAATTAAAGAATTAGTTCATAACGGAAATAAAAACCAATAATTGTTTGCAAATCATCCTTAAAGAATGACAAATTGAAAATAAGGAGAAGAAGAAGAAAATTTTGTAGCCAATCCTTAATCTCCAAGTAATCCTTGTGTAGCCTCCAATGAATGAATGAATTGATTGAATGATTAGATAATAGCCCTAATTTTAGCACTTAATTTCTTTTTATAGCTTCCCCCAATCCTAATCTAATTAGGCTTCAAATAAGCTCCACATAAGAAGTCAAACAAAAAAAATCAATCCAGTCAAACCATCAAACACGCGCCTTTAACCGGTCAACATCAGCCGAGGCCCAGCGCCCCGACGTTGCGAATTGTACTAGCTAGAGCGCCCAGACGCTAGTCTTCATAATATTTACCATTTTTCCATTGTAAGCTCGAAATCCCAGAATTACCCCTATATCTCCTAAATCTGCAAAACAAGACATAGACACAATAAAAATGCTACTAAATAACTTGAGAATACAATAATTTAAGTCCAAATATATCCAATTCATGGGTATATTACCCAATCATCAAATACCCCCAAGCTTAAATCGTTACGTGTCCTCATGTGACAAAACATAAAATCACAAAACAAAACTAAACATCGTGCAAATGCAAACTATTTATACGATCTTAATTCCAGCAATTCAAAAGCTCACGTATATCTATATGCCTCAGAAAAATCACAAAAACATGTTAATTCATCATGCAAAAGCAGATCAATAATATCCCAACAATTAACGAATCTGAATCTGTTATTACTGATATTGTGAGTGTGTGTTCAACAACCATGCTAACCCATGAAAGGCAAAAATATGAAAGATAATAAATTTCTTAGTAAGCATCATACATTGTAAACTTGAGAACTCATCAAATATACTTGTTTCAACTGAAATCAAACAATTACCCGAATTCAAGAGTCAAAATGGAATACTTATGCTTTTCTTTTCTTTTCTTTTCTTTTTTTATAACGGGGGCTCTTTAAACTTTTCCCGCTTTATTTGCATTTTTTTTTAAATATACATAAATGACTGTTCAATGTCTCATCCCATTAGGCTAACAGTGTTACCCCTTAACGAGCTTTCAACCAACGACTCCCAGACCATGAAAGACCTTAGGACGCTAGGTGTAAAGACAATCCCCTCGGGCGTACTTGCTCAAGTAACAAAGGCCTTGAAACAAGACTAGTCACCCTGTATACCTTCTTTTTGTTTTTTATTTTTTTTAGCTTATATATTCCAAATATTTTTCCCCTAAACTCGAGTTTATGAATAAATTCAGTCTTCTCTAGCTATTCAAATTTTCCTTCCATATCACTAGCAATCATCCTTTAGAACTCTATTATCTACCCATTTAAACTATCATAGCCAACATGGTCATTTTTTTTAAAGTGCTTTCTAATAATATCAGTGTCAAATAGATAAAGATTCAATTCATGTCAATAAAATCATATCATTGACTCAAAAATCCTTACTAGACTTGTTCATGCAATTCTATTTTCATCATTGGCCCCCAAATATACATACTATCTAACGCTGGAATTAACATGAAATCCTATATTCAACATTAAACTAACAATCACAAACCAAATCCAAAAACTACAACTTAGAAATAAAAATAACAACCCCCAAACTAATCTAGAGCAATGTCCTCATGTGAAAAATAAGGCAAAATAAAACAGAGGACTTCCCTGACGAGCTTATTCCTCGGGTGGAACATCATCGTCCTCGCTCATCTCTTAATCGGAAAGGGGGAAATACTGGCAGAATAGGAGCAGTTGGAAAATGGCTAAGTTGAACGCCCGGATGTGATTGGACGGTCAGTGCATTCTGTGCAGCAAATTGGTCAACTAAAAACTTGAAAATCACGTCTTGACGTTCTGACAAGTGCACATTCTGGGACTCCATATTGTAAAACCAGTCGTCTATCTCCTGCTGGACAGCTTTGGGGACCACACCTCGATGAGCTGCTGTAGATGAACCATAAGTAGGTGGAGCCTGTGGTGGGGCTTGTGTCGGTGCAACTTGGAGAATTATGAAACCTAATCCCCTAGGGTGATTTTCCCCACCTGTCCACACTTCATAACGGTGGATCAAATTGTGGTCCAACACGGGCATAGGCGTTTGAATCATTTCATCCGATTTCCATTTTTACCCCAAACTTAGCACATAAAACGCAGATTAGTGACGGATGTGGTAACCCTCCTGTGGTCCCTCCGCGAGATGCTCGGAGGATAGATTGCTGAATAAGATGGCCGACATCAATCTTTAGGCCTTGTATGATTGAGTATAATACCACAGCCCTTTCTCTGGTTACGTGGCTCACATGTGTGCAGGGCATCAATTTGGCACAAATAAAGGCATAACATGCCTTTTCATAGAGACTGAGGTGTGACAACGGGAAAGTCATGTTGCCACGCTCATGCACGGTCCATGTGGTGCCCGGTTGACACAGCTCCCGAATAATCTTGTTGTAGTCTGGTCCATCACTCATGAGTCTAGTATATTCATCATTGAGGCCCTCTAATGGTAGTTGATAACACCCATTTATATCCTCCTCGCCGATTTCCACTGTTTTTCCTCTGACAAATACCCTATAATGATCATGCTCGGGCAAGTTGGCATATAACTCTTTTACAACTGCAATCACTGCTGGATCGAACTGCTCGGTGAGTGTGAACCAGTTTCACTCCGCTATCCTCACCGCTATATCCCCGTCTTTGGATTGGTCGGGTCATAAACCACGTTTGGGGACTAGTGAGCGGGTAGCCATGCTGCTGTAGCGTTCTCGAACCGCGACACTAACAAAACGCCTGCTGTCAAATTTTGGAGGTGGAATTAAAGCGGCCCTTGACCCTTCGCCTCGTTGACGTTTTGATGCCATGTAGAGAATTCTGCAAGAAAAACATACTCATATATTAGCTTTAAAAAGAATTCACGGTTGTATAAACGTGTGCATAACATTACCCCTAAACTGTATAAAATGTGTGTATTGTGGGTACACAGTTGGGGATGAGGCATGAAAATGGCAAGTATATCGATTAGATGTTTGTGCTATTAAAATTCTGCATTTCAAAAGCAACACGCACAATTTTTCCCAAAAGTCGTGTCATGCAAAGTAACATGCTCCAGTGTAGGTAACAATACAGTGTAATATTCCCATACTCACAATGAATATGTGCACAACAGCTGAATAATATTGCGGTGTCAAGATGGTCCATAAAGAATGTGCATGTAGGAGTAATATGTTTGAATTTGCACATGATTATTTACTTAGACAATTTATCAAACACCTAGGCAGCAACTGATAATTTGCTTACAACCATCACTAATTCCCTATCTATTCATGCCATGCCTTTAGCATTCACTAACCTCGTGTGTATGATTACGCCAAACAGCAGTGAATTATCTATGTGCTCTATTGGATTTTCTAGATGAAAAGAATAATAAACGAAGAAAATCTTGATTCACAATAGTTTGAATACAATTCAAGTCATACCTTTGCTACCTTTGAAGAATTGGGAGGAGTAGAATTTTGGCACACAAGGAGCATACAACCAATATGGAATGAAGTAATTGACGCGTGGTGGATGTGTGAAAGAAGTACTATCCAAAGTTTAATTACCTTGTGATATTGAGAGTGAGAGAGGCGTATAGGAGAACGGGAGAGGAATAATCGCGTAACTGAAACCTGATGTGTCAGCGTGGGTAATGAATTTGGACTAGTAGTATGGGCATGGAAGAGTTTTAAATTATAAAGACTTGACCTGATCCTAGCACCGGGGCGCTGGGTTTTACCGTGCACGTAGCGCCGGGACGCTGTAAGGCAGAAACGGATGGAGTGGTCGAGCGTCGGGGCGCTGATGATGAACTGAAACCCAGCGCCGGGGCGCTGGGCTCTTTTTTCACGTTCTGGTGCCTAGCGCCGGGGCGCTATTAGTCTTACAGCATATATTGTGTTCAAGTGCTGGGCCTCATTCCTCTTTCTGAAAGCAAGATTTACCTGACGAATGTTATGCGCGAATATATGCTAGAAATTCTAGTAAAAATGAACTACAATATAAGAAAAAATTATGAATGAATAAAACGAAAATAACTAAAACTTTTGGGTTGCCTCCCTGTAGCGCTTGGTTTTTAGTCGTCAGCCCGACTTTTCGGTGTTCATTTGGTCGTTGGATCGGCGAGGTACATGTCTGTAACTTGATGTTCAATGGGTCCACTCTAATAATGTTTCAAACGTTGGCCGTTAACCTTGAATGTATGCTTTGAGTTCGTTTCCTCAACCTCAATGTTTCCGTGTGGCGTGACAGATATAATTACGAATGGCCCGGACCATCGGTATTTCAATTTCCCAGGAAATAGACACAAGCGTGAGTTGAACAGTAATACTTGTTGGCCCGGTTCAAATGTTCTGTTGAGAATTTTTTTTATCGTGCCAGGCTTTGACTTTCTCCTTGTAGAGTTTTGCGTTCTCGTAGGCATTGAACCGAAATTCATCCATCTCGTTAAGCTGCAGTATCCTTTTTTCACCCACCGCTTCTAGATCAAAGTTCAGTTGCCGAATTACCCAGTGTGCGCTGTGTTCTAGCTCAACCAGGAGGTTACACGCCTTTCTAAATACCATTCTGTAAGGTGACATGCCGATTAGATTTTTATATGTTGTTTAATAGGCCAATAGAGCATCGTCAAGACGTAATGACCAATCTTTTCGTGACGGATTGACTACTTTTTCCAGAATCCACTTAACCTCCCTATTCGACACCTCCACTTGACCATTGGTTTGGGGATGATATGCGGCAGCAATTTTATGATGAACCCCATACTTTACAGGCAATTTAGTGAACTGCTTATTATAGAAGTGAGTCCCCTCATCACTTATTATTGCTCTCGGCGTCCCAAATCGAGTGAAGATATTTTTCTTTAAGAATCAGAAAACAACGTTGGCGTCATTTGTGGGTAAAGCTGCGGCTTCTACCCATTTAGAAACATAATCAACCGCCAACAAGATGTACTGATTATTAAAGGAAGATGGAAACGGTCCCATAAAATGGATTCCCCACACGACGAATAGTTCAACCTCTAGAATTGTGTTGAGTGGCATTTCATTTCTCTTGGAGATATTACCTATGCGTTGACATCGATCGCATTTCAGCACAAAGAGATAATCATCTTTGAATAAAGAAGGCCGGAAAAATCCCGATTGTAGTACTTTCGCTGTTGTTCGATCACCGGAATAATGACCTCCGTAATCTGAGGAGTGGCAATTGCCTAATATACTATCCATTTCTTCATGAGGTACACAACGTCTTATCATTTGATCTACACAGGCTTTAAACAAAAATGGTTCATCCCAATAGTATTGCATCACATCGTGGAGAAACTTATTTCGTTGTTATGTGGTCAAATCCGGAGGTAACAGATTGGCAACCACATAGTTTACATAGTCAGCATACCAAGGCAATATGGTGGTTACCCGGAACAGTTGTTCATCCGAAAAATTTTCATTAATCAATAAGTTGTCTTCTTTCTGTTCCTCTCTATTTTCTAACCGAGACAGATGATCCGCCACTTAATTTTCTGTACCTTTTCTGTCCCGGATCTCCAGATCAAATTCTTGTAACAACAGTACCCACCATATTAACTGCGGTTTTGCATCTTTCTTCTCAATCGGATATTTAATGGCAGAATGATCAGTGTAGACAATTACCTTGGTGCCAATAAGATAAGCTCTGAATTTGTCGAAAGCAAACACCACTGCAAGTAACTCTTTTTCGGTGGTTGTGTAGTTTAGCTGGGTATCCGTCAACGTCTTACTACAGTAGTAGATAGTATGAAAAATCTTGTCGTGACGTTGTCCCAATACTGCTCCCACTGCGTAATCACTGGCGTCGCACATCAATTCGAACGGTAAAGACCAATCGGGCGCTACAATGATTGGAGCAGAGACCAATTTCTTCTTTAATACCTCAAATGCCTCGATACATGACTAATCCATTATAAACGGTACATCTTTCTCCAAGATTGAACATAGGGGTTTCAAAATCTTTGAAAAATCTTTAATGAAGCGTCTGTTGAAACCTGTATGTCCCAAGAAGCTTCGAATGCCTTTTATGGATGATGGAGGGGGCAGTTTCTCAATTGTCTCAATCTTCGCTCTATCCATCTCTAATCCGGATGCGAAAACCTTATGTCCCAGAATAATCCCTTCTTGCACCATAAAATTACATTTTTCTCAATTAAGCACCAGATTAGTCTCCGCACATCTTTTTAAAACCAAGATCAGATTCTTCAAACACAAGTCGAAACTATCACCGAACACGGAGAAGTCATCCATGAATACCTCTAAATTCTGTTCGACTATATCGGAGAAGATTGCCATCATACATCATTGAAAGGTTGCCGGTGCATTACATAAACCAAAAGACATACGCCAGAATGCAAACGTACCGTATGGACATGTGAATGTGGTATTTTCTTGATCTTCTGGAGCTATAGAAATTTGATTATACCCGGAATATCCATCCAGTAGACAGTAGAATTGATGACCCGCTAACCTGTCCAACATCTGATCAATGAACGTCAAGGGAAAGTGATCCTTGCGTGTGGCTTTATTCAACTTGCGATAATCCATACATACTCTCCAGCCTGTAACAGTTCTAGTTGAGATGAGCTCATTAGCTTCATTCTTCACCACTATTATACCCCCTTTCTTCGGTACGCACTGTACAGGACTTACCCACGAACTGTCTGAGATTGGGTAAATAATACCGGCATCCAAGTATTTTATAATTTCCTTTTTCACTACATCTATCATAATGGGATTTAACCTTCTTTGCATCTCAATGGTTGGTTTTGACCCCTCTTCCATAAAAATCTTATGCATATAGAAAGATGGGCTAATACCTTGAATATCCGCTATAGTCCACCCAATCGCTATTTTGAACTCGCGCAGAACCCGTAGCAATTTTTCCTTTTAGGTGTCAGTTAACTCTGTCGAAACAATAATTGGTAGAGTCGAATCTTTCCCCAGGTAAGCATACTCAAGATAAGAGGGGAATGGCTTTAATTCCAACACCGGTGGCTCTTCTATCGAGGGTTTGCACCTTTTACCTTCCGTTTCGGGCCTATCAAGGGTGTCGAATGGTTGATTATTTTTTCGGTAGAATGATTATGTGTCTAGCCATTTGATCTGCTCAATGTCCTAATCAATACTATAGTCGTTTATTCTGAGCAACATGGATTCTATCGGATCCTCTGAGTAATTACCGCAAATCTGGTGATTAACTAACTCATCCATTAAATCCACCCGCAAACACTCACCTTTTTCCTTCGGATAAGACATTGATTTAAACACATTAAAAGTGAACTGTTAATCTTCAACTCACAACGTCAATTCTCCTTTCTGCACGTCGATCAACGTTCTCCCTGTTGCTAAGAATGGTCGCCCGAGAATGATGGGAAGTTCCTTATCTGCTTCACAATCCAAGATAACGAAGTCTGCTGGGAAGATGAATTTATCCACCCTTACTAATACGTCTTCAACGATGCCTCGTGGATATGTAACTGATCGGTCTGCCAATAATAAACTGATATTTGTCGGTTTTGGTGCCTTGAGCCCGAACTGACTGTAGACTGATAATGGCATCAAATTAATACTGGTCCCCAAATCACACAGTGCTCTCCCCAAAAATTGATTTCCAATGTCACACGGAATAGTAAAACTACCTGGATCTTTCAACTTCAGAGGTAACTTGTTCTGGATAATTGCGCTGCATTCTTCGGTTAGCGCTACTGTTTCAAAATCACCCAGTTTCCTTTTATTTGACAACACATCCTTCATGAACTTAGCATAGCTCGGCATTTGTTCTAAAGCTTTGGCAAATGGGATGTTGATATGCAATTTCTTAAAAATATCCAAAAATCTTGAAAACTGCTTATCTAACTTGGATTTCTAAAATCTCTACGGATACGGTATGGGCGGCATTGTTTTAGTAGGTTTCGGTTCATTCTGCTCTACGATTTCCTCTTTATCTTTCCCGGTTTTCAAAACTTCTTCTATTTCGGCTGTTGCATTTTCCCCCTTTTCCTTATCCTTAACTGTTTCTTGCAAATCCTTCCCACTACGTAAGGTTACAGCCTCGCAATGCTCGTTTCTGCCCGGATTTATTTTTGTATCACTCGGGAGCATTCCTAATGGACGGTTATTCAATACATGTGCTATTTGCCCCAATTGATTTTCCAGACTCTTTAACGATGCCCCATGGCTTTGCAAAGTGAGCTCTACTTGATTCAATTTCTTATCTTCTTCCTCGTTCTTTTTGTCAGAAGCTCTAATGAATTTTTCCAAGGCTTCTTCCAAACTTGATTTCCTCTCTGGTTCTTGAGTCTGATTTTGAAATTTGGAGGTGTTTTGTTGTCTAGGTGGTTGAGTTGCAGCTTGATTGTTACTCCATGAAAACCCCGGATGATTTTTCCAACTTGGATTATAAGCATTTTGAGTCGGATACGATTGAGTTGAGTCCTATGAACTGTGCTGATTCAGAATTTATGGCACATTGATCCATAGCATGACCCCCAGCACACGACTCACAAACCATCGCTACCTGCTATGTGGCTTATGGATGCCATATTTCCATATGCTTAGCTATTGCGGTCACTTGTGTTGTTAATGTTGTCATTGCATCCACTTCATACTTTCCCGATGCTTTCGAGTGATTAGACCTCGTCATGGGCCACTGATAGTTGTTGGTGACCATTGTCTCTAACAATTGATACGCCTCATCAAAATTCTTGGACATAATCGCTCCTCCTGCTGCTGCATCAATACTAGACCTCGTGGACGCGTGTAAACCATCACAAAATATCCCTAATTGCATCCACTGCGGAATTCCATGATGAGGGAACTTACGGAGCATATCCTTGAACCTTTCCCATGCCTCATATAACGACTCTGAATCAAATTGTGCGAAAGTATAAATATCATTCCGTAGTTTTGCCGACTTCGCTGGTGGGAAGAACTTAGCTAAAAAAATTTGAGCTAAGTCATCCCAAGTGGTGATTGAGCCAGGAGGCAAAGAGTGTAACCAGCTTCGTGCTTTATCTTTTAAAGTAAACGGGAGTATCCTCAACCTTGTAGCATCTTCCGATACATTGTTAAATTTGAAGGTATCGCAAACTTCCAAAAAAACTCAAGATATGCTCATTAGGATCATCTATCAAATTACCTCCAAACTGACATGTATTCTGTAGCATCTGAATTGTTCCCGGTTTTATCTCAAAACTATTTGCATTGATTGCCGGCCTCTTAATACTCGACTGTAAATCCGTGACATTCGGCATGGCGTAATCCCTAAGTGATTTCTGTTCGTTCTCTGCCATGTTCATGAGTATATCCTGGTTTGCTAGTTCTTCTTCCAAATGTATAACCTCACTATTCAAATGCACTTTCCGGAACATCATTTCGATGTCGTCTGTATACGAAAAAAGTTCCTCTCTGGCCTTTGATCTAGTGTGAATACACGCACAAGAATTTCTGCCAATCCAAGAAGAAAAATAAGTAACGTTTAAATTAAGACCGAATTGATTATAACTAATATGAAATTAATATTAATAAAATTCCCCGGCAGCGGCGCCAAAAACTTGTTGGATGATTTCGCAATCAAAGAATACATGCAAGTATACACGGTCAACAAGTAATAAAGTGATAAACTAAACTATCATTCCCACATAGAATTCTAATTAATAAATTCCAACTACTAGTACTATATCAATCCAATTTTATTCAAACAATGATAAATTATGATTTTCTGAAATATTAAAACTAAATTAAACAATTAAAGATATTATTCTAAAATAAGCAAATAAATAAACTAAGTTTTAAGTGAATGACTTCCGATAGATAAGGATTAAGACTTCAATATCCCCAATTATGAACTATAAATCAATTATCTAATTATGCCAACTATTATGTCTACTGAATTGTTAACAGGAATTCTCCAATGTTAAAAGTCCTTTTGCAAGTGATCAACTGACTTTTATTTAATCCAGATTAATCTTGTTATATTCCTATGCAAAATAAGTGAATTAAACTCCTTTAATCCCAATTCCTTATGTGTTACATGCGGTGAATAGATATTTCCATTCAATTCATAAACCAAATTATTCACTTTGCAAATAACAAAGTCAAACGTTATCAAACCCAGTTCTAACCCTAGAATTCCTTTTCCAATTCCTTCTAGAATAACAAGGTAATTATTGGCCAAATAATTAAGCAATAGATGCAAGGCATGATAAACAATTCACTTCAACATAAATAATTGGAATAACTGAATAACTAATTTATAGCCATAAAAGGTTCAATTGAAATCTTAATTAAAGAATTAGTTCATAACGGAAATAAAAACCAATAATTATTTGCAAATCATCCTTAAAGAATTGCAAATTGAAAATAAGGAGAAGAAGAAGAAAACTCTGTAGCCAATCCTTAATCTCCAAGTAATCCTTTTGTAGCCTCCAATGAATGAATGAATTGATTGAATGATTAGATAATAGCCCTAATTTCAGCACTTAATTTCTTTTTATAGCTTACCCCAATCCTAATCCAATTTGACTTCAAATAAGCTCCAAATAAGAAGTCAAACAAAAAAAATCAATTCAGTCAAACCATCAAACATACGCCTTTGACCGATCAACATCAGCCGAGGCCCAGCGCTCCGGTGCTGCGAATTGCACTAGCTATAGCGCCCCGGCGCTAGTCTTCACAATATTTACCATTTTTCCATTGTAAGCTCGAAATCCCAGAATTACCCCTATAGCTCCCAATCCCAAATCTGCAAAACAAGACATAGACACAATAAAAATGCTACTAAATAACTTGAGAATGCAATAATTTAAGTCCAAATATATCCAATTCATGGGTATATTACCCAATCATCAGTCTTTAACTCCTGAAGTTCAATAGGAACCATTTGATATGGGGCTTCGGAAATGGGTTTTGTACCGTGTTTAAGGTCGATACAAAATTCAACTTCACGCTCGAGGGGTAGGCCAAGAAGTTCTTCAGGGAATACGTCAGGAAATTTATTAACAATAGAAATATCCTTTAAATCTGACGTATTTTTGTTTAAATTCGTGACATGAGCTAAGAAAGCTTGACATCCATTTTTCAATAAACGTATAGCTTTATGGCTTGAGATGACCATGATTGATTTTAATGGTTTGGTCGCTTGAATTCGCATAATAGGTTTATTAGAAATATGAAAGCTAACAACCTTACGAAAATAATCAATTTTAGCATGATGAGTAGTTAACCAATCAATCCCTAGAATCACGTCAAATGCAAGTATTTTTAAGGAGATAAGATCGACAGGTAACGTGCGGTTACCGATTTGAATCAAACAAGACTTATAAACAGTGGATGTAATGAAGGTTTCTCCTAATGGAGTTTCAACATATAAGTCAAAGTCTAATTTCTCCAGAGTCAAATTTAAACGTTGAGCGCAAGTAGGAGAAATAAAAGAATTGGTAGAACCGGTATCAAATAAGGTATAGACTTCACTAGAGTTTATGATAAACTTACCCATGATAACCTCGTTCGGGTTCCTTGCTTTCTGCGAGGTAACAACAAACGCTCTCCCTTGTACTACCGGCTTTGACTTTTCTGTGACGGCCTTTGGTGCCTCCATCCTAGCTAAATTTATCTTCGGTGAACGACAAAATCGACCTAAGTGACCTTCTCTTCCACAACTATAACATGCTTTGGACGGCATCGCGCAGTTTGGACTGATGTGTCCCTCCTCTCCGCATTTGAAGCATATGATAGGTGGTCGTTCTCCTTCCTTAACAACGGGTGTTGGTGCTGACGTCTTTCCATCATTATTGAATCTCCTTTTCTTTAAATGTCCATTTTTATTGTCTTGGCTATGATTACCACCGAAGTGGTTACCATTTCTGGCATATTGATTCCCTCCACGTTTGTTGTCACCGCTTCGATGACTGTTACCATTGGTATTTTCATTCTGCCGGCTGCTTTCTTTTGGTTGCGTTGACTCGTTATCGGTCTCCAACAACTGAGCCCTATTTACAACATCTGAATACAAACACAGTTTATGATAAATAAGATATTGTCGTATCTCCGGTTTTAAACCTCTTAAAAACATTCGGGTCATTCGCACCTCATTATCAACCAAATGGGATGCAAACCGGGATAACTCCGCAAATTTAGCCTCGTATTACGACACGGTCATATTGTTTTGTTCCAGCTTGATAAACTACACCTCCTTCATGTGACGAATACTTTCGGGAAAGTACTTGTCGTTGAACAGCTCTTGGAACTTCTCCCAAGACATCTTGAGTGCGTCAGGCTGGGTATGTTTTACATATTCCCACTAATAATCTGCCTCTTCACGCAACATAAAGGTGGCGAAGGGAACCTTTTGTTCCTCAGAGCATCCCAAGACATCAAATATCTTGGTTATCTGTTTTATCCATGCTTCCGCCTTAAGTGGTTTTGGCTCTCCAATAAACTATGGTGGTCCCAGCTCCTTGAACTGTTTGGCGGTGACCGTCCGAGAGTTGCCATTGTTTCCACCTGCATTTTCGACAGGAGCCGCTCTCACCTGATGTTGCATGAATTGCATGAAGCCTCGGAACATTCCATCATTCATCATTTGTTCAGTGTTGATGTTTGCATGAGGATTGTCACCTTCCTGATGCACATTGTCCTGGTTATTAATCTATGGAGACTCAACGGTCTCATGTGCTCCATTGATGTTCTCAACATTCTCGGATGCCATTTTCAAATACTGCCACAAAACAAGGGTTAATTGACATGAAACATATTATCCCTATACTCCGACTGACCAATTAAATACCAAATAAACTTAAGTAGGTCATAGTAGCGAAGGAATTCCCCGTCTCTCCCCTCCTAGTTCTAGTCTCACATCTTAGCCAGGGATCATATCCCTAAGCTTTGATACCAACTGTGACATCCCCAAAACAGGTATAAATCACATATTCTGAGTCGCCAAATATATGGTACATAATACAAATACAACTTAATTATACAACTGTCGTGCAAAGTATGACAAAACATAAGCTGTGAGTTTGAATACAAATATTGTCGTCTAGACAATATACAAACTCAAATTCAATATTATTACATTTATTTTCCAACTATTTTTACTGAATAGTGAGGACTACTAATGTTATCATCTGGTCCATCACTCCATTCCCCGACTAGTCCCTGCTACGTTATCATTTCCTGAAGAGAATAATGAAAGTAAAAGGGTGATCTCAACGAGCCCAGTAGAAAATATTATGACTAAGATAATGCAGAATATATTATCGTTAGCCTTCAACAGTGTTAAACTGATATAATATAACAACCATCATGTTTAATTGCAGCGGAACAAACAATCCATTAAAAGAGTTAAGTAGAGAATAAAATCTACTATCTTTTATTATTTAAAAGGTTTTTCATCACTTTTATCGCTGAGACTCAGCTTAATAAATAATCCACATCATCGAATCACCCCTGCACTACGGCCAAGGATATTCTTTAGTATCACGACCACAATTATCCATACACTACGGGCCAAGAATATTTTTGTATTCATTAATGGTCATGATCATGCCAACAACTGTCCATCAATGCACTATAGGACAATGAGGACTTTTACCACATCATTTGTAACATTACGGTCATGATTACACCGAATAATCCCTGGTCATAATCATACCAAGTCCATCTATGCACTACAGGCCACATATGACTTTCAAAAAAATATAAACATGAGGATGATGACAATGATATAAGAATTCAATAAAACAAGTTCAAGAATTAATTTATACAGGAACTAATAATGTCCAAATTGTCAATATGATACTGCTTTGTAGAGTAAAATTCAAGAATGCTCAGAAGAATATTTTCATAAAAAGATACTGGATGAAGCGCAAATATCAAGGATATTCCACTGATTTCATGGAGTATAGAAGTCAAATCTTTAACCAACTGAGTATAATAAGGAATGGAATAACAAAAGAAATGACCAGGCATGTGATAGACCGCACAGGCATGTTATTCCAACAGAATAATAAATAACGGAATCAGGTCCGGCGTAAAACGCACAGACAAGATATTCCAATAGAATAAAAAAGACGGAATCGGGTCCAGCGTAAAACGCACAGATAGGATATTCCAACAGAATAATAAAGACGGAATCAGGTCCGGCGTAGAACGCACAGGCAAGATATTCCAATGGAATAATAAAGACGGAATCAGGTCCGACGTAAAACGCACAGACAAGATATTCAACAGAATAATAAAGACGGAACCAGGTCCGGCGTAGAACGTACAGACAGGATGTTCCAACAAAATGATAAAGAATGGAACAACAGAAGAATTTCACCAAGTATATGGTAGCCCGCGTATACAGGTTATTCCAACAGAATAATAAAGAATGGAATAACAAAAGTTCTCTTCATAGATAAGAAAGAAATAATACTCCCTACCTTTAGAAAAATTGGATACTAGAATATTGAGGTAGTAGACTTCTCTTCTTCTTTCTATAATTTCTCTCTATAATAATCGCTCTAAAGCTTTTGTGAATTGGTGAGAAATGAAGGAAGAATGAGCTTTTATTAATAGAAAAATATAGTTTCGATAATTGTACGTTTTGGGGCTCGAAAAATTTCAATTCAATACCTCCAACTTTTCATTTATTTTTAATTTAGTCATGGAAGTATTATCAAACTTGCACCACCTCCCCTAATAGTAAATAATGTGATTCAATAGTAAATTATGTGAATCAATAGTTCTATACATGTGAAAATATGAATTACAGTATAGTACCTCCATCTATACCTCTATTTTTAACTTAGTCATTCAAGTATTATCAATCTTGCACAAACTCCCCTAATAGTAACAAGAATGTGAAATAATAGTATACACATGTGAACAAATAGTTATAATCATGTGAAATAATAGCAATCAATTGCTCATTTATCCGGTTAAATACTCGATTGGTCAATATAACCTCCAGACATCAATTATTATCGAAATAATTGTCGATTTTCACTAACACAAATAATTCCAACACAATGAAACCATTTTTATCAAAAATATAAAATTTAAAATTTCGAAGTTTGACTTTTCCCAAAAAAGTCAACTGTTGACTTTTTGACCAAATAGTGAATTCCGGAAAATTTTATGTTTATAGACTATTTTTACTAATTTCAACTCCGAACACAATTTCAATTTTAATAACATTCATCATTAATATTATAACTCATAATATTTATCAACCAGGTCGTTCCCAGGAAAGAGGGGGCTTTCCAATAAGAATTTCTCCCTATTGGCGCGCAATTAGGTGACCAAACCTCTCCTTGACAGAACTTCTAGACATTGTAAATATTGCAATTTAATAATATGAATAACGTTTTCGACTCAATTATTGATTTAATAAAATAACATATTATACAGATGATACTATGACAATAATCGAATCAATAATATGAGAGATATGATGCAACAATTACTGTAGCAATAATTAAGTATAACTGAGTGACTTCTCACGTAAGCATCAATAATCAATACCGTGTGCTACTATGCAACCACGCGTATTACTGTACTTTTACTACCGAGTAGTTTAACAGTTAACGGTAAAACTTCTGCCGTTATTTCATAAAGTATTTTTGTCGCTTTCTCAATCCGACAATAATTCTGTCGTGGGGATCCACCAATGATTGTGCCGTTGTACGAATATTCCCTGTTAAAACGAATATTCCTCGACCAATCGAATATTATATAACAACTTGCGTACTTTACAAAATTTGTAAATATTACCCATAACTATAACATTATATCAAATCCACACTATAATATTCAAAAATATATTTCGAGAAAATTTAATCTTTATTCAAAAAGTTGGGGTCTTACAGTCCTGAGATTTAGAAGTTCTGCTTCTTAATGAACTCCTTTTTTCTTAAGCTTAATGATCTTCTGTTGTGAGCTTCCCTTGAGGATCCTTTTCATAAAGTATGCCATTCTTGATATAAGCATATAGAATCCTCTTTATCTTCTGTTGCATGACATGCTCCCATATACAGATTTGCAGCCATGTGAGCTCCATTCCGGTTAGCTCAGAGGGTCTTTAAGGACAGTCTTGGACATATAGGAACTTTATCAGACTCATTTCTGAACAGTCCTTAGCCTTCTGCTGGTTGAGTCTTCTTGAATGAAGTCTTCTGCTTCAGCATTCCTTAGTGTGGTCAGACTGACCAAGTACCTGCAGGTTCAAATATATTTTTATTTTTGGTACCCATAGTCAAATGGGTCCTGCTAGGTTAGTTTTCTAAACCCCTGTTCCTCTTATTTGGATAATCATCATATTTATCACCAATAGACATATTCATGCATGCAACTATCTTATGATAATACATTTTGAGATGCATGATGGTGAGTGTGTGTGGGATTTGGCATCTAATAACACACTCTTTATCTATGATGGTTTCATCATTTACTGGATTCTGTTCACAGTGTTTAAGTGTTCAGAGTAGGAATCAACTCTACGATTTATGAGTATATAGTTGATCCATGGAGGTGATCAGTTTCTACAGATCAGCCAGATCCTTTTGTAGAACTGATCATACTCTGTGAGTTGTCAAACACTTAGAACATAGGTTTGTACATACATACTAACCCACCAGCAACGATTACTTCACATAAAGTTTATTAGGCCGGTGATGTTCTTATGACCTATTTCAGATTTCCTTCAAGATGTCATCTTCAACCTAAAACTTGGATGGAGAGAAAGTTTATAGTTATTTGAGTTTCCATCCTCAGGTTACTTTCTCTCTTTACCTTTTTAGGTAGATTATGACTTCTTGATAGAATCATGTTATAGTTCACAAGGAGATGCAATTATGATGTATGCATTTAAAATAGTGAGGAACCGTACCTTTTTACTGTCAGTTACTAAACAGTCATTTATCATGGATATATTGAGTTTAGGTATTGATGAGCATGGCTTTACTTTTGCTCCTGACAGCTTATTGCACTTTCTGACCATTAATTAATCAGTAGTGGTCTTGAAGATATAGGCCAAGAAAATCTCAGCATTAAGATCTTTGACATCCTTTAGCTGACAGAGTTTGCACCCAGCTGTTGGTTGGCCAAACATAAGTTTGAGAAGATCTTCTTTCTTCTCTCGATAATCATTTCTTAGCATGTATGGCTTCTTCATCTTTCAGACCGGAGGGTGCTTGACTCTTTGACATTGACGTCTCTTGAGTGTTCTCGTCTGGTCTTAGGAATACAAGATTGACTGCAGGCTAGGATTGGTCTTGTTGATGTATCAATAGAGACCATGGATCAATCTGAGCAGCTTCAGGTGTATATACACATTTAACCTATACACAATATTTCCAACATGTGAGCTCATCTGCATATAACAAGTTACTTACTACTAAACTAAGTTTAGAACAATGTTAGTACCTTAGATCAGACTCAAAGCGATTAGCTTTTGAATATAGCATGAGAACCTGCTTTGATACCAATTGTTAGTTCCCAGAGGGCACAATAGATCTAGAAGGGGGGTTGGATAGATCCTTTTTATTTCAAAGACTTTTATGGTTTATATTATTTTGTTCATAATTAACATATGACAAACATAAGAATCTTTTCAAGCACAGCGGAATAAGTAAAAGATCTCCTTCATTGATATATCCATAATCATACATACAATGTTCGTATAGTAAGTTTAGTTGTAAGCAGTTAAAACATACATAGCAGTTATAGCAGTTATAGTACATAATGTAAAAGACAGGTTCAGAGACTCAAGCTCCTAATCCACTCTTCTTCTTTCAACTAACAGGATTTCCACTAAGGAAGGGCATCACCCTGAATCACTAAGATTCCTTTAAGGCCAGCAGCCTTAGAACTTCAGTTCACTAAGAACTCTTCAAGGCCAGCAGCCTTGGGACTCCTCTAGTTCCCTAGGAACTCTTCAAGCCAAGCAGGCTTGGAACTTCGTTTAGTCCCTCCGGACAAGGACCCCTCAGGCCCTGCTTCATTTAGTCCATTTGGACAAGGACCCTTCTGGACCTAGCTTTGTTGAGTTGTTTGTTTGTTGTTGTTAGAGTCGGTGTTGAGCTGCTAAGATGTCTTCATACTCTGAACATCTTCTATACTTAGCAGCTTGACTTGATCATCCTTGAAGTGCAGCTGAGTGTTACATGATGCTCAGCTTCCTAGGTTACTCAACTACTCCGGATGACCCCTTGATGAACTGCCTTGAAGATCATTCTCTTTAGTACTTGATGGCTACACATGAGAGGCTTCTAAGATGACTGTAAGAACTTCTGTTAGGTACTTAGAAGTTGTCTCATGCTTAACACCAAGATGGCTTTTGTGATCTCACTTCTTGCTACTCAATGCCTTCTCATGATGGACTTGCTAAGATGATTGTAGGCTCTTCTCTATTGTACTTAGATTCTTCCCATGATGGAAATCCAGATGGCATGATGCTCTCCTTTCTCTCATCAGTTTAGAACACTCTTTATGTAGTAGAATTCTCACTTCTACATAGTAGAACTCACACTTCTACTTCTTTCTTGATCTGACTTCTGAGTGTTCTTGGTGGATCGTAGAGTGAGCCTTAGGACTCACTATCGCATGGTTAGATCAGTCCACCTTCTCTCCAAAACTGACAACTCTAGCAACCTTTGATCTTTGAAGCTCTTCCTTATTTATACTCCTTCCCAATCCTTCCGTTGGAAAGTAGCCGTTGAAGGCTATTCAAATCTCTTCACAGATCTCGAGTTGCTTGAGGTAGACTGCTTGATGTGACTTGTCATACTTTTTCTGACGATGCAGTCTACGGTTTCACCTACCCTGTCAGATGTATCACTTTACTATCTTGGGCAGGTTGAAGACTTTATTTCTTCTGATTTCTTAATCAGAGGTTGTCCTTTTGTATCGATGCTCTCAATAAGCACTTGTCCGAATATTACCCTTCAGATTGAACCATTGTCAATGCTTCAGTCTTCAGCTATTCGAACTCTACAATTCTGATGCACGTCATCAAGGACCTGATCATAGTGTCTTATTGAGTGTTTCTCGTTGACTAGTAGAGTTAACACTACGATCCTGAAGATTGTTGCTTGGATCTTTACTGTAGAACACCTCTTCTTTATTTTGTGCAGTGCTTCAATACTTCTATTTGCTTTGACTGTTCTCTAAGACTGATGGCCTAATTCCTTACCCTGGTCCCCTTCTGAATATCAAGACACTTCAGATTTGTGGTGCGTCTAGCTTTATTTCTCCTTGTGATCTCCCATTCACTTATCATCAATGAACTTACCCTGCACTTAATCACTTTAGCCTTTCTCTTCAGAGGCTGACCAGTATCTCGGTTCACCTTCCATCAGTTCCTTCTTTGTTTAGCAAACACTACTTTGACGCCCCCAAAATTAGGTATACATCACCCATCTTGGGTCGTCAGATACATGGTACAAAATTCAAATACAACTTACTAATACAACTGTCGTGTACAATACGACAAAACATAACTGTGAGTTTGAATATAATTATTTTATACTAGAGATTATACAAACTCAAAAGGAGTCCTCATTACAATTATTAACACATTATTTTACAGAATAGTGAGGACTACTAATACTATCCTCTGGACCGTCACTCCGTTTCCCGACTAGTCCATGCTATATTCTCATTTCCTGAAGAGAACAGAGAAAGAAAGGGTGAGCTCAACTAGCCCAGTAAGAAATATTATGACTAAGATAATGCAGAAAAAATTATCGTTAGCCTTCAACAGTGTTAAACTGATAAAATATAACAACATCAAGTTTAACTGCAGCGGAACAAGCAATCCATTAAAAGAGTCAAGTAGAGAATAAAATCTACTATCTTTTATGATTTAAATGGTTTTTCATGACTTTTATCGTTGGGACTCAGCTTAATAAATAATCCACATCATTGAATCACCCATGCACTATGGCCAAGATATTCTTTAGTATCATGACCACAAATTATCCATGCACTACTGCCAAGGACATTCGTGTATTCATTAATGGTCATGATCATGCCAACAATTGTCCATCAATGCACTACGGGCCAATGATAACTTTTACCACATCATTTGTAACATTACGGTCATGATTACACCGAATAATCCCTGATCATAATCATACCAAGTCCATCTATGCACTAAAGGCCACAGATGACTTTCAACATAATATAAACATGAGGATGATGACAATGATATAAGAATTCAATAAAACAAGTTCAAGAATTAATTTATCTAGGAACTAATAATGTCCAAATTGTCAACATGATACTGCTTTGTAGAGTAAAATTCAAGAATGATTAGAAGAATATTTCCATGAAAAGATACTGCATGAAGCACAAATATCAAGGAAATTCTACTAATTTCATGGAGTATAGAAGTCAAAAATTTAACCAACTGAGTATAATAAAGAATGGAATAACAAAAAAAATCACCATGCATGCGGTACTTCGCATAGACGGGTTATTCCAATAGAATAATAATAACGGAACCAGGTCAGGCAAAATTTGCACCGACAAGATGTTCCAACAGAATAATAAAGAAGAAACCAGGTCCGGTGTAAAACACACAGACAGGATATTCCAACAGAATAATAATAAAGACGGAACCAGGTCTAGTGTAAAACACACAGACAGGATGTTCCAATAAAATAATAGAAGAATGTCTCCAAGTATAGGGTAAATCGCGTATACAGGTTATTCCAACAGAATAATAAGTAATGGAATAACAACAGTTCTCTTCATGAATAAGAAAGAATAACACCCCTTACATTAGTAGTAGATTGAATACTGCAGTAGTGTAGTAACAGAATAATCTTCTTCTTTCTATCTTATTCTCTCTATACTTTCTCTGTCTATAGCTTGAATGAATTCGTGAAAAATAATGAAGCACCAGGCCTTTATTTATAGAAGATTTCTAGCTTAGCACTTGAAATGTGAAAAGGCAAGTGGCTTGACGACTGGTGATGTGAAAATAAAAGTGGTTTGACGCCTGTAATGTGAAACGACAATTGGTTCGACACCTGTAATATGAAACGACAAGTGGTTTGACGTTTGGTAAAGGTAGTTACTATTGAGGAAGGTAATTACTATTGATGAAGGTAATTACTATTGACAAAGGTAATTACTACTGACGAAGGTAATTACTATTGACAAATGTAATTACTATTGACGAAGGTAATTACTATTGACGAAGGTAATTACTTTTGACGAAGAGACTCTTAGATGATGACATATGGGCCCCCCATAAAATAACCAAACTTACCACAAACGTCTCATAATAGACTCTTTATATACATCAAGGATTGAATATATATTACCATAAATCATTTTATTTTTAATCAACACGTATTTAATCTTTCAACAATTATTAATCATTTATAACTTGTCTTCTCAATTATTGATTTAATAATATAACATATTATACAGATGATACTGTAACAATAATTGAATCAATAATATATGAGATATGATGCAGCAATTACTGTAGCAATAATTGAGTATAACTGAGTGACTTCTCACGTAAGCATCAATAATCAATACCGTGTGCTACTATGCAACCATGGGTATTACTGTACTTTTACTATCGGGTAGTTCAACAGTTTTAACGGTAACACCTCCGCCGTTATTTTCATAAAGTATTTTTATCATTTTCTCAATCCGACAATAATTTCGTTGTGGGGTCCGCCAATGATTGTGCTTTCGTACGAATATTCCCCGACAAAAAGAATATTCCCCGACCAAACGAATATTTTATAACAACTTGCTTACTTTGCAAAATTTATAAATATTACCCACAACTATAACATTATATCAAATTTACTCCATAATATTCAAAAATAATATTTATAGAAAATTCATCTTTATTTATAAAAGTTGGGGTCTTACAACTACGATCTTGGTTGCCTCCAAGATCGTTGCCTTCTGTTCACTTGATAGCTACTGCATTAGCTGACTTTCCTTAATCAGCTTCTGAAGTTTTCTTTGGATCTCCTTGTGGAAGACTTCATTACGAATGGCCTTACAACTTAATCTTGATGCTAATTGGGTTGGTTCTTAGATCTTCTGTTAGCCTGCATGCCATTCGTTGAATGCTCTCTGGTTTCCTTGGATGTATCTTGCAGCTTAAACCAAAGGCTTCGTTCCTTTGGATATTTTGGGAGTGCTCATTTGTTGAGAACCGTATATGCTCTACGATTCATCCTTGGCATTATGAGCACTTCTTCTTAGGTCGTAGTTCTAAACTCTATGATTCAGCTTCTGCTTCTGCAGACACTATGATCCCGAGATCAGATCTTGACACTACGATTTATGCCTTGTGCTTGTTGTCTTCATCTGATCTTTCTTGACTACGATCTCTGCAAGTAATCCATAGGCTCTACGAACTCAGAGTGAGATCTACGATCCTTAACTTGGCTTTGGCATCAGTAGACTCTACGACTCTTAGTGTAGTCTACGTTTCTGTCTTGCTTCGGTAGATGATCGGTCTTTTCGTAGGCAGGTTGTCTCTATGATTCTGAACATGAATTCCTCAGCACACTACGATCCCAAGGAAGCTCTACTCGATACACTATGATCCTTCTTCGTTTCCCCTGGCAGTTTACGAACTTCGAGATCTACTATCTTGCATACCCCTATTCTGCCTCGATAGCTCTCGAGTTAACCTTGACTCACCTGGAAGACTTCGACTTCTGGTGCAGTGCTCGACGATCAGACTAGCCTATCTGTTACATCATACGATCAACCTAACAAGCTTGATCTTTCTATCTTTATAGTCCATGTACATCTTTTCTTTTTAAGGACTTTACAAAGATGTCTTTCTTATGTAGGATCAACCTAACATATTTGATCAATTCATTCTAAGTCCTTGTACACATATTTCTTATTATCTATCAAAGGACTTTACAGCTTTTCTTAATGCAAGCATACTTGCATATTATTCATTCATTCATATATATATATATATATATATATATATATATCACAATCAAATCATATATAAATATGAATAGCATTCACATGCTTATTCCTGACAAAATGTAATGAGGATTCCATTGAGTTTTTATATTATCTAGATGACAATATTCTTATTAAAAACTCTTAGATTATATTTTGTCGTATTTTACACGACTGTTGTATAATTAAGTTGTATTTAAATTTTGTACCATGTATTTGGTGACCCAAGATGGGTGATGTATGCCTGTTTTGGGGGCGTCACAATTGGTATCAAAGCTTAGGGATATGATCCCTGGCTGAGATGTGAGACAAGAACTAGGAGGGGAGAGACGGGGAATTCCTTCGCTAGTATGACCTACCTTAGTTTATTTGGTATTTATTTGGTCGGTCAGAGTATAGGGATAATATGTGACATGTCTATTAACCCTTATTTTGTGGCAGTATTTGAAAATGACATCCGAGAATGTTGAGAATAGCAATGGAGCACAGGAAACCGTTCAGTCTCCACAGATCAATAATCAGGATAATGTGCATCAGGAAGGCGATAATCCTCATGCAAACAACAACACTGACCAAATGATGAACGATGGAATGTTCAGAGGCTTTATGAAATTCATGCAACATCAGGCGAGAGCGGCTCCTGTCCGAGATGTAGGTGGAAACACTAAAAACTCTCAGACGGTTAAACAGTTCAAGGAGCTGGGACCACCGGAGTTTATTGGAGAGCCAAAATAACTTAAAGAGAAAGCGTGGATAAAGCAGATCACCAAGATATTTGATGTTTTGGGATGCTCCGAGGATAAAAGGTTCCATTTTCCACCTTTATGTTGCGAGGAAAGGCAGATTACTGGTGGGAATCGGTAAAGTGTACTCAATCTGCCACACTGAAGATGTCTTGGGAGAAGTTCCAAGAACTATTCAACGACAAGTACTTTTCCAAAAGTATTCGTCACATGAAAGAGGTGGAGTTCATCAAGTTGGAGCAGAATAATATGACTGTGTCGCAGTACGAAGCTAAGTTTGCCGAGTTGTCCCGGTTTGCGTCTCACTTGGTTGACAATGAGGAGAGAATGATGCGAATGTTTCTAAGAGGTTTGAAACCCGAGATACGTTAATATCTAATTTTTCATAAACTTTGTTTGTATTCAGATGTTGTTAATAGGGCTCAGTTATTAGAGCGCGATAACAAGTCAACTCAACCAAGAGAAAGCAGCCGATAAAATGATAATACCAGTGGTAGCAGTCATCAAAGCGGTGACAACAAACGTGGAGGGAATCAACATGCCAGAAATGGTAACCACTTCGGTGGTAATCATGGCCAAGTTAGTAAAAATGGACATTTCAAGAAAAGGAGATTCAACAATGATGGAAAGACGTCAGCACCAGCACCCGTTGTTAAGAAAGGAGAACGACCACCTATCATATGCTTCAAATACGGAGGGGAGGGACATATCAGTCCAAACTGCGCGATGCAGTCCAAAGCGTGTTATAATTGTAGAAGAGAAAGTCACCTAGCCTGATTTTGTCGTGTACCAAAGATAAGTCCAGCTGGGATGGAGGCACCAAAGGCCGTCCCAGAAAAGTCAAAGCCCGTAGTTCAAGGGAAAGCGTTTGTCGTAACCTCCCAGAAAGCAAAGAACCCGAACGAGGTCATCACGGGTAAGCTTATCATAAACTCTAGTGAAGTATATACCTTATATTATATTGGTTCTACCAATTCTTTTATTTCTCCTACTTGCGCCGTTTAAATTTGACTCCGGAGAAATTAGACTTTGACTTATCGGTTGAAACTCCGTTAGGAGAAACCTTCATTACATCCACTGTTTATAAGTCTTGTTTGATTCAAATCAGTAATCGCACGTTACCTATCGATCTTATTTCTTTAAAAATACTTGCATTTGACGCGATTCTAGGGATTGATTGGTTAACTACTCATCATGCTAAAATTGATTATTTCCGTAAGGTTGTTAGCTTTCATATTCCTAATCAACCTATTATGCGAATTCAAGCAACCAAACCATTAAAATCAATCACGGTCATCTCAAGCCATAAAGTTATTCATTTATTGAAAAACGGATGTCAAGCTTTCTTAGCTCATGTCACAGATTTAAATAAAAATACGTCGGATTTGAAAGATATTTCTATTGTTAATAAATTTCCTGACGTATTCCCTGAAGAACTTCCTGGCCTACCCCTAGAGTGTGAAATTGAATTTTTTATCGACCTTGAACCCGGTACAAAACCCATTTCCAAAGCCCCATATCGAATGGCTCCTATTGAACTTTAGGAGTTAAAGACCCAATTGCAGGAATTGTTAGACATCGGTTTCATTCATCCTAGTACGTCTCCTTGGGGTGCTCATATTCTATTCGTAATGAAGAAAGATGGAAGTATGTGACTTTGTATTGATTATCGGGTGTTGAATCATATCACCATCAAAAATAGGTACCCATTGCCTCGCATTGATGACCTGTTTGACGAGTTTCAAGGCGCCAAATTCTTTTCAAAGATTGATCTTCATTCCGGATATCATCAGTTGAAGATTAAAACTGATGACATTCTAAAGACTACTTTCAGAACTCGGTACGAGCATTATGAATTCTTAGTCATGTCTTTTGGATTGACTAATGCTCCTGCTGCCTTCATGGATATGATGAACCGAGTATTCAAGGAATGTTTGGATCACTTTGTGGTCATCTTTATTGATGACATCCTCATTTACTCCAAAAGCCGTGAAGATCATGAGAAACACTTGAGGCTGATACTCCAAAAGCTTCGTGAAAATAAGTTATATGCCAAGTTGAAGAAATGCGAGTTTTGGCTTGAGGAAGTTGCATTCCTTGGGCACGTGATATCAAATCATGGGATATCTGTTGACCCAGCTAGGACTGAGCAAAAAATGGATATAACCGAAATACCGAACCGAATTGAAATAAATTAACCAAAATTTTCTGATAATTTGGTTATTTTTGACATTTCGGTTATATCCAAAATTATTTACGGTTTACGGTTACTTTATATGTGTTTCACTTTTGGGTTATTCAGTTTAACCGAATAATCGAATATTCATGGCTACTGAAATTAAATGGATAAGCCTTATATTAAAGAGTAGCAGCAGCACTGCACCAGCACATGACATCTCGTTAGCAAAGCACCAGCACTGTGTTGTTGAAGCACATGACATCTCTCTTCATTATCAGAGCACATGACATCTCCTCTCTTCATTATCCCAGCACATGACATCTCCTCTCTTCATTATCAAAGCACCAACACATAGGCCAGATCTCGAACAGCGTAGTAGTATTGGAGCTGAAGCCATAGGCCAGATCTCAAACTCCCCCTTTTCTGATCCAGAGGCCAGATCTTGAACTCCCCCTTTTCTGATCTGGTTTAATCCCCTTTTCTGATCTGTTTGGTTGTGGTAAAGATATTGAAATAAAAAGAAATTGAAAGAAGATCCTAAGGAATTGGGCAAAAAGAAGAGGAAGGATCCCCTTTACAACTGGTTTTATTTTATTAGTTATTTTGATTAATTAATAAAATAATTTGAATAGATTTCCTAATTCCTATGGCCTATGCATATTTTTTATTTTGTTAATTCATTTGCAAGCTAGCGAGTTGTATGGATTTCTTATGATTTTAGCATATATCTTATGGATTTTGAGCTTGCAAGCTAGTGAATTGCAGAGATTTGTAAATCTAGTAAATTCAGTTATTCGGTTATCATATATTTCGGTTAGTTGTTCGAATATTCAAAACAATGCAATTTTGATTTTCGGTTATAATCGAAATGTTTATTCGGTTCGGTTATTAATCGAATGCTCACCCCTAGACCCGGCAAAGATTGAATAAATTCAAAGCTGGGAGCAACCTAAAATAGTGATCGAAGTACGTAGCTTTCTCGGCTTAGCTGGTTATTATCGGAGATTCGTAGAAGGGTTTTCTCGAATCGCTACTCCATTAACTCAGCTGACTCAAAAAGATACAAATATTCAGTTGGAGCGAGGAATGTGAGAAGAGTTTTCAAGAACTCAAAAGGAGACTTATTTCAGCACCTGTTCTGACAATACCATCTGACTCAGAGGGATTTGTCATCTATAGTGATGCTTCAGTAGGATGTGTTCTCATGCAACATGGGAAATTCATAGCCTATGCCTCACGACAACTCAAAGAATATGAGAGGAATTATCTTACTCATGATCTAGAGTTGGTAGCAATCATTTTTGTGCTTAAGATTTGGAGGCATTACCTGTATGGAGAGAAGGTGGAGATTTATACGGATCAAAAAAGCCTCAAATATTTCTTCACTCAAAAGAAACTCAACATGCGGCAACGACGATGGCTTGAGTTGTTGAAAGATTACGATCATACCATTCAATACCATCTTGGAAAAGCGAACGTAGTAATTAATGCATTGAGAAAAAGATCATATGTGGGGGTACGAGTGCATTATTGCCAACACAAAGGCCCATTTTATATTACTTACAAAGGATAGAGATAGAGTTAAAGACTCCAAGGACCCATGTGGTGATGGCGAATATACGAGTAGAACCAACTTTAATCGATAAAGTTAAAGTTGCTCAAGCTACAGACCTAGAGCTGATGCGCATGAGGAAGAAAGTGCAAGAAGGTGCTATTGTTGCCTCTTTTATAATACTTATAAAAGAGCTCTAACTCATGCAAGTATACACGGGTCAACAAGTAATACATAGTAAGTAAAGTATCGATCCCACAGAGAAAGCGTTAACTCTAGACTACTATGCATTAATTAACTCACTATATTTATATGCTAAGACTATGGACTTAATTGTTGATTTAAACTAATTATGATTACCAACTAAAAATAAGAGTATAAATGGACTAAATATAATGTGGAAATAATGGGATCCTAACTTCATTCAATATTACATTCAATCGCCATATGTCATGCAAGAAGTGTTCACATATCACAGGATAATAGCCAAGGGCATAAAAGCGAGTTATAACCATTTTCCAATGTACTATAACCAACTCACATATCATCTACAAATGTTAGAATCTATGTAATCACCAATACCATCACAATTACCATATTCCTATGCGCAATTGTAATCCTATTGATTTTAAGCACAACCCTTATTCTAGCTCATACGGCAAAACAGTATATTCCTATCTGTTTCACAAAATATGCAATCCCCATATTCGCATGCTATCATAATTTCATCCATATTCATATGTTCATTTCCAATTCCATACAAATACTAACATTAAGATTATCAGTCATTCATACATATAAACCAACCATGATAGATAACCCAATGATATGCAAAAAAAATCTAACATTTAGATGTGCAACCAAATTACATATTAAAATCCGTTAGGATCCCATAATGGAGTTTAGTTCATGACTGAACCAAAAGCCATTATGGGATCAAGGCTAAACATGATCAATAAACAAACGAATGGAAGAAAGTTAGAATGATCAAATCCAATCGTTGAATTGAAACCAATGATTAACTATTGAATACACAAAGAATTCCCATAAACAATAATTACTATCCACGATTACAGAGATCACCAAGAAGAAGTAGAGAAAAATAGACGTTATGGCTTTCTCCTGCGTTGGAATCTCTCCCAAGGTGTAAACCCTAGTTTTTACTATAAAAGTTACGTAATAAAAGTCTCGTCCTCCTCTGACACACGTCAGAATCATTTTAAACCCCATTACACATCATTAAGTTGAGAAATAAAAATAAAACAAATTTCAGCATCAGCATCAGCATCAGCATCGCACGCGGCAGCGCTCGTTCCTAGTGTTTCTGACTCGTGGCCGCGAGACTTGCAGTAAGTTCAGACCAAACCAGACGTCCTCTCGCGCGGTCATGCACTCATACCTCGCGGGCGCGAGCTGAGTCTCCCGCGATCGCGCGTCCCTTGCCTCGCAGTCGCTTAACTTGCACAAGGTTCCCATGTAAAGCTATGTACTCACGCGGGCGCGCGAGTCTGCCTTTGTACTGCCGCGCGGCCTGTGTCCTGTAATTCTGAGTCTGGTTTCCTGCTTGCTGCTGCTGCTACTTGCTTTAATCCTCATTCTAGCTTGATTTCCATGCCTCATTGTACCTCCATGCCATGCACGTCCTCGCCTTTCAATTGGCCTTCACGCATCCGCTCACCGATACCTCAAATTCAACCAAAATGAAGCCGATTCCTGCACTTGTTCACTAAAAGGAGTTTTAAGTATATGCAATACAAAATAACGTGAAATACAACTAAAACAAAATGAAATGTACTGGAGGCGGGCACAATTCGCATGGATTAATATATAATAAGTGAGTAAAAATATCACTTATCAAATACCCCCAAACTTGAACTGTTGCTTGCCCTCAAGCAATGCATATAAATGAACACTGAAAATGTAACTACTAAACTATGCAACTACTCTATGATGCAAAATAGTCTCACATAATCTTAGCCATAACAGAATTTCAGCCCAAATTACCTCAGTGAACTATCCAAATTCCAGAACATAGTTTCAAACCAAACCATAGACATAACATCATACACTCAGATAATTCATGACTGCCATAGAGATGCTCTGTGTGTGTTGTTCACAAAAACTTGATCCAGGCAAAGATTATATATCTTACACTGCTCCAAACAGAAAATTATAGTCTAAATTAAGATTCATGTAAATTCATGCAACATAGATTGTTTAAACATATCACCGCAAACTAAATCTCAACAATGGGTTTATTGCTTTATTACTACCCACGAGGGCGATTTCACACTTTCTCGCGGTGTTTATTGCTATTATATTTTTTTTACATGACTGTGCAATGTCTTAATCCATTAGGCACACTGCTACCCCTTAGCAAGCTTTCAACCAACGACTCTCAGACCATGAAAGACCTTAGGGCGCTAGGTGTAGAGACAATCCCCTCGGGCGTACTTACTCAAGTAGCTAGGACCCCGAATTAAGACTAGTCACGTTATTGCTATTCTTTTTTTTATACACAGCATGCCCATGTTTCCCCAAAATTCGCACTTCAATGACTTACAGTCTACAACATTTTCCTCATGTTTCTCTTTTTAAAACTACATGTTCTATTGATCAATACAAAACACACATCTTAGACTTACAAGTGAATGTGAACACAATTGTGCAAACCGAAAGCATATAAACAGCAACATGAATCGCATTGTGTAAAACATTATATCCCAGTTGTGTTATGCAACATATTCTAAAATCGCTCACAATTCACTATCATTATTGGCTTAGGCAAAAATTTCTATTTATACGCAAGAATTTATGTGAGACATTAAACTAAACATACTATCAATGAATAAAAAAAATAAAAATTTTATGTAAAATTTAACTAACACATATTCATGCAACATTAAACTAAACATGCTAAAATAAAATGCAACTAAACTATTATGCAAGTACACCAATACCCCCCCAAACTTAAAATGTTCAATGTCCGCATTGAATGAAGGTAAAGGGTACGAGAAAAACTCCCCTAATTATCGGCATGACCACCCTCCTCGGGTGGTGAATCTGGTGGTGGATACAGCACGGCGGTTCCGAACTGGGGCCATTCAAGAATGGTTCCTTGCTGCGTGAATGCTTTGGCCAAAGCCCTGGTGAGTCCCGTAGCAAAAGTTCCAATATTGTCATACAATGCGTCGACTTTGCGCTACAACCTTTGGAGGTATCGATCACTAGAGACAGGCTGCTCACGGGTAAATGGACCTGCTTCATCGGGCTATGGGGGTGGTTGGGATGGTGTAGAAATGGTGGGTCGGAGAATGAATCCGCGTCCGCGCGGATGTGGCTCGCCACCTGCCCAGTCCTCAAATTTTGTAATTGTGGAGTGCGTGATATCTTGGCCTGGATACTGCATTTGCTCATTGCCCCAACTAACCCCTTGTTGTGCACATAACATGGCTATCACTGAAACGTGTGGGATGCTGCCAGTGGTAATTCCCTTCAGATACTTGACAATGTTTTAATGGATCAAATACCCGACGTTAATATATTCGCCAGTGATGATGCCCCACAGAATTATGGATCTCTTTACTGTGATTTCATGTTGATGCGATGAGGGCAATAATTTAGCGCAAATGAACAGATTCCATGCATTGGCGTACCGATTCAGTGCGGCTGCTGAAAATGCAAGGTTGAGTCGTATTGACTTTGTAAGTCCATCGGGATCCGGGAATGCACAATTCTGCGATGACCTACTCCAAGTCTTTTTCCTGATGAGCTCCCGTGATCCAATTGGCCGCCCCTACTGGTGGTCTAGCGGGGAGCCTCAGCACATTTCGAATGGCGGAGGGTTGGTAGTTTACCTCTGTACAACGAACCATAGAGGTATCGTTCATGGTTGCTTTGGCATTAGCATAGAACTCTCAAACTATGCTCATGGGAATCGGTGTGGGTGCAGCAGTCCGTCCATCCCAACCTCATTCGCGAATCATGGCACATAGTTCCCCATCCTGACCTTCTGGCCTAAATCCTCTTTCCTTGATGAATGTCTTCGCGACAATTCGATAGTACTCCTGCTGGGCCTCCAAACACAGAAACTTGCTATGATCGAAAATATCCTCCTCATGATCGTCGGAGGAAGATGAAGAGGATGAAGCTGCCCTTATTCTCTTTGGACCCATTGGAGATAGAGATCGCAAATGAATATACTGAAGGAACGAATGTATTTGTAAACTAATGAAATTCACTCTTGCTTGTGCTATCCCAAAAGAGAGACCTAGCTTTATATCATGAAGGAGATGGGGATGAACACGGAATCGTGGAGGAAATCGTGGAGATTTGCAGGAGAGAAATACGCCTCAATTTGTAACTGATAGAGAGATAATGACGTGAGTTGGGGAGAATGAGAGATTTGCGTTTCTGTTAGTATCGCACATAAGAGTCCAACTGATTCCAATTTCTATTTTGAACTATTTTTATCCAGCTGGACCCGACGCCACGCACGGCCGTGCGATGATAAGCTTTCTTGGGCTCGCGGGCACGAGATTTGTAGAAAGGTTCGTGGATTAATGGGCTGAACGCGCGGGCGCGCGAGTTGATACTATTTGGGACACGCGACCGCGAGACTCCAAATACATCTAGTCTGTTTTGATTTACTCTTTCATCGGTGATGCGCTTTAATCATTGTACCTGCAAAGATATTAATTCACATGAATAAGACATATAATAGTGGTTGTGTTATGCGACATTAATATCATGTGTATACTAACTAATATTACACTCGCTCATCCCATAACTCGTTATCACTGAATTTGAACTACTAACGAAAATAATCAAAATGAAATAACGACAATAATTGAATTCTTGGGTGAAGAATTGATGGGTTGCCTCTCATCCAGCGCTAAGTTATAGTCAATTAGCTTGACTGTCTCGAATTTCTCACGTCATATCAATAAGTATGGTGCCTTCCTTGCTGTCCTTGGCACCCTGAAATTTGATCACTTCGGCTTTCATCAACGGCTCCACCTTTAACTCTGCATTTTCATTCGTTACATATCTTTGAGAGTCATCTATTCTCGGGTTATGTATCCAATCCTTGCGGTTTCCATCTACCAGATCAACTAGAAAACACTCTTCTTCATCAGTTGGGAGCTTTATTGTGTTGAAGACGTTGAATGTAACCTCCTGATTTTGTACACGCATAGTTAATTCCCCTTTCTGAACATCTATAGAAGTCCTGCCCGTGACCAAGAATGGTCTTCCTAGTATGATCGGTATACTCTTATCCTCTTCAATATCTAAAATGATAAAATCAGCCGGAAAGATGAACTTATCCACTTTAACATATACATCTTCAACAATTCCCCTTGGATATACGACGGACCGATCTGCTAACTATAATGATATATTCGTTGGTTGTGGGGCCGGTAATCCCAACTGGTTAAATATTGACAGAGCATCAGATTTATTCTTTCTCCCAAATCACATAAACACTTGTTAAACTCCATCTTTCCAATAGTGCACGGAATTGTGAAGCTACCCGGATCTTTTAGCTTTGGAGGTAACTTATGTTGAAGCACTGCACTACATTCTTCTGTCAAAGCTACCATTTCAAACTCATCTAATTTCCTCTTCCTTGACAGTATACCTTTCATGAACTTTGCGTAGCTTGGCATTTGTTCCAATGCTTCGGCAAAAGGTATATTGATTTGAAACTTTTTGAAGACCTCTAAAAACTTGTTGAACTATTTGTTATCTTTCTGCTTTGCTAACCTTTGCGAATATGGTATTCGAGGGTGCAGTGGTTGTAGTGGACTCTGGACCTTCTCTTCTGAACCTGCTTTATTCGTTTCGTTTTGCTGAACCTCATAATTTTCCAGATTTTTATCCTCCTCAGTTTCTTTCTCTGCATCGAGCGGTCGCATGGCCTCCTTAGTGGTATCATGCGCGGGTGCGCGACTTGCAGGTACTATCAAGTCTTTCCCAGATCAAAATGTTATTGCTTGACACTTCTCCTTCCCGTCTCTTCTAGGATTTGCCTCTGTGTTACTTGGCAGAACACCTTGGGGCCTATTAGTAAACATGGTCACCATTTGCCCCATTTGCGTCTCTAAATTCTTGATAGCCACTGCTTGGCTTTTGATCATGACCTCAGTGTTTGCCATGTATTTCAACATCATCTCCTCCACTTCTGATTTCTTCTCTGGATGTGATGCAGCTGGAGTGTGGTGTTGTTGCTGTTGAGTAAATCCCAGTAGAAATGGTGGTTTCGGTATAAACTGTGGCTGTGCTGACTGTTGTAGAAACTGTTGATTCGGTTGGAACTGATTTTGTTTTTTTCCTTGGTTGTTAGACCAATTGAAGTTTGGATGATTGCGGGTATTGGGGTGGTATGTGTTCTGGAATTGGCCTTGGTCTTTTCTGTAGGAGTTTACATACTGAACTACTTCTAAGCTGATAGCACATTGGTCTGTGGAGTGTGACTCCGCACAAATCTCACAAACAAAAGCAACTGTCTTCACTTTACTCTCTGACAACGTCTTTATTTTCTTCGTCATGGCTGCCATTTGTGCCGATAGCTTTGTAATCGCATCCACCTCCAACATACCTGCAACTTTGGGTTGAGACATCCAAGTTTTAGGATTCTGATCGTCATTCGCGGCCATTGTCTCAATAAACGTATAGGCCTCATCATAGCTTTTTGCCCATAATGCCCCTCCCACGGCTGCATCTACAATCGGTCTGGACTGCCATCCCAAGCCACTATAAAATAAATTAATTACCAGCCAGTATGGTAAACCATGATGTGGACACTTCCTAAGCATCTCCTCATACCTTTCCCATGCTTCATATAAGGATTCACCCTGTTGTTGTTCAAACTGAGATATGGCTGTCTTCATCTTTGCAATCTTAGTCATTGGGAAAAACATGGCTAAAAATTTCTGTGCTAAATCCTCCCATGTAGTAATCGATCCAGCAAGCAAAGAATGTAACCAACTCCTTGCTTTATTCCTCAAGGAAAATGGGAATAACAGTAGTCTGATGGCATCTTCCATCACACCATTATATCTAAATGTGTCAAATATCTAGATGAAGCTTAATAGGTGCTCATTCGGATCATCTGTAGCAGCACCCCCAAACTGTACTGAATTCTGCACCATCTGAATACTGTCCATTTTTATTTCGAAGGTGTTTGCTGCTATCGCAGGTTTGACTATGCTAGACTGTAATTCATTTATGTTCGGCATGGAATATTCCCTTAGAGCCCGATGCTCTTCTCTTGGATCAATCCTTTGTTCTTCTGCCATATTGACTGTAATGCTTTCTAACTTCTCTTGCAGATTTATCCGCACACTCGCTTTCCAACCTTTTCCGTTTATATTAGCATGTGGTGGTGTTAACTCTGAATTGGAAGATCGTGTGTGCATAAAACTTTACAAGTATCTGTAACCAAAAACAAAATAAAAATAGAAATGAGAAATGAACAAAATTGTCTAAGTCATACAATACAGCTTTAAACTAATGATAATTATCTAAATTAACGCCTTTCCCGGGCAACGGTGCCAAAAACTTGTTGCCTCTTTTATAGTACTTATAAAAGAGCTCTAACTAATGCAAGTATACACGGGTCAACAAGTAATACAGAGTAAGTAAAGTATCGATCCCACAGAGAAAGTGTTAACTCTAGACTACTATGCATTAATTAACTCACTATATTTATATGCTAAGACTATGGACTTAATTGTTGATTTAAACTAATTATGATTACCAACTAAAAATAAGAGTATAAATGGACTAAATATAATGTGGAAATAATGGGATCCTAACTTCATTCAATATTACATTCAATCGCCATATGTCATGCAAGAAGTGTTCACATATCACAGGATAATAGCCAAGGGCATAAAAGCGAGTTATAACCATTTTCCAATGTACTATAACCAACTCACATATCATCTACAAATGTTAGAATCTATGTCATCACCAACACCATCACAATTACCATATTCCTATGCGCAATTGTAATCCTATTTATTTTAAGCACAACCCTTATTCTAGCTCATACGGCAAAACAGTATATTCCTATCTATTTCACAAAATATGCAATCCCCATATTCGCATGCTACCATGATTTCATCCATATTCATATGTTCATTTCTAATTCCATACAAATACTAACATGAAGATTATCAGTCATTAATACATACAAACCAACCATGATAGATAACCCAATGATATGCAAAACAAATCTAACCCTTAGATGTGCAACCAAATTACATATTAAATCGTTTAGGATCCCATAATGGAGATTAGTTCATGACTAAACCAAAAGCCATTATGGGATCAAGGCTAAACATGATCAATAAACAAACGAATGGAAGAAAGTCAGAATGATCAAACCCAATCGTTGAATAGAAACCAATGATTAACTATTGAATCCACAAAGAATTCCCATAAACAATAATTACTATCCATGATGACAGAGATCTCCAAGAAGAAGTAGAGAAAATAGACGTTACGGCTTTCTCCTGCGTTGGAATCTCTCCCAAAGTGTAAACCCTAGTTTTTACTATGAAAGTTACGTAATAAAAGTCTCGTCCTCCTCTGACACACGTCAGAATCGTTTTATACCCCATTACACATCATTAAGTTGATAAATAAAAATAAAACAAATTTTAGCATTAGCATCGCGCGCAGCCGCGCGCATCCCTAGTGTTTCTGACTCGCGGCCGCGAGACTTGCAGTAAGTTTAGACCAAACCAGATGTCCTCTCGCGCGGTCGCGCAATCATACCTCATGGACGCGAGCTGAGTCTCTCGTGGTCGCTCGTACCTTGCCTCGCAGGCGCTTGACTTGCAGAAGGTTCCCATGTAAAGCTCTGTACTCGCACGGGCACGCGAGTCTACCTTTGTACTACCGCGCGGCCTGTGTCCTGCAATTCTGAGTCTGGTTTCCTGCTTGCTGCTGCTGCTACTTGCTGTAATCCTTATGCTAGCTTGATTTCCATTCCTCATTGTACCTCCATGCCATGCACGTCCTCACCTTTCAACTGGCCTTCACGCATCCGCTCACCGATACCTCGAATTCAACCAAAATGAAGCTGATTCCTGCACTTGTTCACCAAAAGGAGTTATAAGTATATGCAATGCAAAATAACATGAAATACAACTAAAATAAAATGAAATGTACTCGAGGTGGGCACAATTCGCATGGATTAATATACAATAAGTGATAAAAATATCACTTATCAGCTATGCCAGAAGCAAGAATCGATAAAGAAGGAATACTTCGAGTCAACTCTAGACTTTGTGTTCCTAACAACCCTAATTTAAAGTATAAAATCATGATGGAGGCGCACAACACACCATTTGCAATCCATCCTGGGAGTACCAAAATGTATCATGATCTTCGACATACATTTTGGTGGAGCAATATAAAGAGAGAGATAGCGGAGTTTATCTCAAGGTGTTTAACTTGTCAACGAGTCAAGGAGGAACATCAATCACCAAAAGGTCCATTGCAACCACTTAAAATTTCAGAATGGAAGTGGGAGCACATTACCATAGATTTCGTTACTGGTCTTCCCAAGGTTTCTCAAGGCATAGATGCAATTTATGTCATTGTTGATAGATTGACCAAGTCTGCTCATTTCCTACCAATACGAGAAACTTATACACTTGAACGTCTTGCTCGTATGTACATAAATAAGATTGTAAGACTGCATGGTATGCCGGTATCCATAGTTTCTGATCGAGACCCAAGATTCACTTCAAGATTTTGGGTTAGTTTGCAAAAAGCTATGGGCACGGATTTATGATTTAGCTCGGCATATCATCCTCAGACGGACGGGCAGTTGAAGAGGACTATTCAAACTCTTGAAGATTTATTAAGACTCTATGTCCTTGACTTCAAAAGAAATTGGGACAAGTTCTTACCATTGGTGGAGTTTTCCTACAATAATAGTTATCAAGCAAGTATTGGCATGGCTCCATTTGAGGCGTTGTACGGAAGAAAGTGTCGTTCTCCAGTATGCTGGGATGAGATGGGTGAAGCAACGTTATTGGGACCAGAGTTGATATGTATGACTACGGAAAAGATTCAAATGATCCGACAACATATAAAAACCTCACAAGATCGACAAAAAAGTTATGCTGATCTTCATCGAAAGGACGTGGAATTCGATATTGGAGATCATGTGTTGGTACATGTTGCTCCATGGAAGGGAGTTACGAGATTTGGAAAGAGAGGAAAGCTCAACCCTCGATTCATTGGCCAATTTTTAATCCTTGATTGAGTAGGAACTGTGGCCTATAGACTCGCCTTACCGCCAAATATATCTCGTGTTCATAACGTTTTTCACATATCTATGTTACGTAAATATTTGAAAGACCCGAACCACATTATTGAATTAGAACCAGACGAGATAGAGGAAGATTTAACGTATGAAGAGTTACCTGTTAAAATCTTGGATAAGAAGGATCATATTCTATGCTCTAAAGTTATACCTCAAGTCAAAGTTTTGTGGAGAAAACACGATGTTGAGGAAATGACCTGGGAGTTAGAATCTGAAATGAAATCAAGGTATCCTCACCTCTTCGATATACCAGGTATGTACCCTAATTTTGAGTACGAAATTTCATAAGGGGAGGTTGTAAGACCCCAACTTTTATGAATAAAGAATAATTTTCTCGAAATATATTTTTGAATATTACGGTGTAGATTTGATATAATGTTGTAGTTGTGGGTAATATTTATAAATTTTGCAAAGTAAGCAATTGGTTATATAATATTCGATTGGTCGGGGAATATTCGTTTTAACAGGGAATATTCGTACGACGGCACAATCATTGGTGGACCCCACAACGGAAGTATTGTCGTAGTTAGAAAACGACAAAATTATCTTTTTATAAAAATAACGGCAAAAGTGTTACCGTTAAAACTGTTGAACTACCCGGTAGTAAAAATACAGTAATACGCGTGGTTGCATAGTAGCACACGGTATTGATTATTGATGCTTACGTGAGAAGTCACTCAGTTATACTCAATTATTGCTACAGTAATTGCTGCATCATATCTCTCATATTATTGATTCAATTATTGTCACAGTATTGACAATGTCTAGAAGTTCTGTCAAGGAGAGGTTTGATCACCTCATTGCGCGCCAATAAGGAGAAATCCTTATTAGAAACCCCCTCTTTCCTGGGAACGACCTGGTTGTTGAATATTGTGAGTTATAATATTAATGATGAATAAGTTGTGTTGATTAAAGATGAATTTGATAGTTCCATTGTGTTGGGATTATTAGTGTTAGTGGAAATCGACATCTATTCCGATGATAATTAATGTATGGGGGTTATATAGATAAATTGGGTAATTTATCGGATAAATGAGCAATTAATTGCTACTAATTCACATGCTTATATAAATATTTGTTCACATGTGTGTACTATTGAATCACATTCTTGTACTATTAGGGGAATTGGTGCAAGATTGATAATACTTGCATGACTAAGTTAAAAATGGCGGTATAGTTGAAGGTACTATACTGTAATTAATTTTTTCACATGATTATACTATTGAGTCACATAAATGAACTATTAATTCACATTATTTACTATTAAGGGAGGTGGTGCAAGTTTGTTAATAATTGCATGACTAAATTAAAAATGAAGAAAAAGAGGAAGGTATTATACTGTAATATTTCAAGCCCCAAAACGTGCAATTATCGAAACTATATTTTCCTATAAATAGAAGCTCATTCTCCCTTACTTTCTCACCAATTCACAAAAGCTTTAGGGCAATTATTATAGAGAGAAAGAAGAAGAGAAGTCTGCTACCTCACTATTCCAGTATCCAATTTTTCTAAGGTAACGGGTATTATTTCTTTCGTGTTCTTGAAGAGAGCTATTGTTATTCCATCCCTTATTATTCTGTTGGAACATCCTGTCTGTGCGAATTACGCATGACCTGGTTCCGTTATTTATTATTCTGTTGGAATAACATGTCTATGCGAAGTACCGCATACATGGTGAAATTCCTCTGTTATTCCATTCTTTATTATTCTGTTGGAACATCCTGTCTGTGCGTATTACGCATGACCTGGTTCCATTATTAATTATTCTGTTGGAATAACCTGTCTGTGCGGTCTATCGCATGCATGGTGAATTCTTCTGTTATTCCATTCTTTATTATTCAGTTGGAATATCCTGTCTGTGCGTTTACGCATGACCTGGTTCCATTTTTTATTATTCTATTGAAATAACCGGTCTGTACGGTCTATCGCATGCCTAGTAAATTCTTTGTTATTCCTTTCTTTATTATACTCAGTTGGTTAAAATTTTGGCTTTTCTACTCCATGAAATTAGTGGAATGTCCTTGATATTTACGCTTCATCCAGTATCTTTTCATGGAAATATTCTTCTAAGCATTCTTGAATTTTACTCCACAAAGCAGTATCGTGTTGACAATTTGGACGTTATCGGTTCCTGGATAAATTAATTCTTGAACTTGTTTTATTGAATTCCTATATCATTGTCATCATTCTCATGTTTATATTCTGTTAAAAGTCATCGGTGGCCTGTAGTGCATAGATGGACTTGGTATGTTTCTGACCAGGGATAATTCGGTATAATCATAACCGCAATGTTACAAATGATGTGGTAAAAGTCCTCATTGACCCGTAGTGCGTTGATGGACAGTTGTTGGCATGGTCATGACCATTGATGAATACACGAATATCCTTGACCCGTAGTGCATAGATAATTTGTCGTCGTGATACTAATGAATATCATTGGCCGCAGTGCAGGGATGATGTGGTTTATTTATTAAGCTGAGTCTCAGCGATAAAAGTGATAAAAAAAACTTTTTAAATCATGAAGATAGTAGATTTTATTCTCTACTTGACTCTTCTAATGGATTGCTTGTTCCACTGCAGTTAAACTTGATGTTTGTTGTATTTTATCAGTTTAACACTGTTGAAGGCTAACTATAAATTATTCTGCATTATCTTAGTCATAATATTTCTTACTGGGCTAGTTGGGCTCACCCTTTCTTTCACTGTTCTCTTCAGGAAATGAGAACGTAGCCGGGACTAGTCGGGGAATGGAGTGACGGTCCAGATGATAGTATTAGTAGTCCTCACTATTCTGTTAAATAGTGTGACAATAAATGTAATGAGGACTCCATTGAGTTTGTATATTGTCTAGATGACAATATTCTTATTAAAAACTCTTAGATTATATTTTGTCGTATTTTACACGACTGTTGTATAATTAAGTTGTATTTAAATTTTGTACCATGTATTTGGCGACCCAAGATGGGTGATGTCTACCTGTTTTGGGGGCGTCACAAAAGAGCTCTAGAAAGATGCTCTATGAGCAGTTCATAAGCTTAATCCTGCAATCAGCTCTGCGGGACAAAATTGGGGACAATGAAGGAGAATTATCAATCCCAACAGGAAAATGACCCATCATCTGTTTCAAAATTGGAGAAGGAATCCTGTATAAAATGTCAGAATGATGTCTGGATCAAGTGGAAGGACTGCTGAAGCAAAGGAATCTGGGCTACCTGGTAACATGTTAGTTGTGAAGGAAACTAATGAAGAAGAAAAAATCAATAAAGAAGAACCCATCTCTTTGATTAGAAAAAGCAAGGGTAGGAGGAAAATGAAGGCTCAAACAACAGAAGAGCCTCAAGGATCAACTACTGATGCACCTCAAAAGAGTTCAGGCATTGAGACTCTAAAGGAAATTAAGAGGAAAGAGTAGTAGTCTGAGGAAGAAGAAGATAGAGCTACCATCTCGCAGCTACTTAAGAAGGGAAAATGCAACCATAAATCCAAGAAGTCTTCACTCACCTCGATCTTAGAGTCACTACTGATCGTAGAGTCCAGAGTTAACAACCTATCACATGTGAATGCTGCAATAGTTTCTCAGCCTGAACAAACTTTTAGAGCTGAAGCTGAAGAGAGTACTGAGGTTGTGGCTCAGCCTAGGAGGATAAAGAAAAAGCTTGTCACGAAATACATTCTAGTCAATGAAGGAATCTTAAAGGAAGAAGACAAAAGAATAGTTGTCGAAAATGAGCTACCCAAAGCTATTGAGGAAAATACAGCTCGGGTTGAGGGGGAGTTTCCTGAAGAACTGGAACAGATAGAAGATCAAGTTGAGGGGGAGCCTTGCAAAGTCCCCATGTCAGAGAAGGCTACAACTGAGGAGGAGCTGTAAAGAGATTATCATGAACCTCCCTCAGTTCCTTAAGAGATCTTAGCTTCTGAAACTGTAGAAATGGATATGGTTGAACTATGAAGGTGGAGAGAATAGAAGAACATAGAAGAGAAGTGGAGATGATTGATGTGGTGGAAATTTCAAATGAAGACCAGGAAGAAGAAGAGGATGACGAAGTTGAAATTATTGCAGTAGGCTGTGATGGATATAGGAGTGCTAACTACAATCAGTTATTCTCCTACTTGCCATTGATGCCCTTTCACAGAGCCCAAATTCTCAATTCCTGGGATCACATGTTCTGGACCTTCAAAGCTTATCCAGCAATCTTAGTGCTAGCTAATGGATTCCCAAGCAACCTAATTTTTGTTCAAAAGCTTATCACCAACTGTTCCTCTTCAGAAAATGGGCATGAGGTACAATCAATTCATATCTCTTTCAAGGTTAATCATTGTCCTCCATCCACCTTCAACCAATTCAATGAATTGCCAAGATGGTTGGAAGTGATACTTCATCCACTAAATCAATTTCCAGCTACAGAATCCCAACATTCTGTAACTGATGAACCAAATATGCCTAATTTTATATTGATCCAGTCTCCTACCATCTCTAACTCTACGAATATTTATCCCACTCTAATCATAGAGTCACCTACTCCAATCGTAGAGTCACCTCCTTCTGAAACTCAACCTCACACGCCTGCTCCTCCTTCAGATATTCCATCCTCATCAACTAATAATTATTTTGATCTTGATCTTGTTCTCTACAATATGAAAAATCAAAATACGAGAGCATCTCCTCCAAATACTCAGCAACTCCTTGAGCCTCTCTCAGATCTTCATACCAAAACGGAGCTGTCTAATGCATCCCAGAAGGTGACCAAGGATATTCAAGAAGATCTTGAAGTTCACTCAGACCTTGTTCATATGAGGCTGACTCATTTGATTGATGCTGCCAACACCCTCCTCAGCAATTTGAGTACTGAGCTTACAAAAAAGCTTAGGGAGAACATCAATGAAATGATCCACAGTATCAATGAAAAGGATCAAATTCACTTTCAGGCTGTCAAGAAGCACAAGGAAGAAATTCTCCTTCTGTAGAAGACTTAGGAATCTCAAAATAAACTTATGATGGAAAGTATCTCAAGTCTAAGGACCTCAATGAAAGAATTCCAAGAATTTTTTATGGTTCAAATACAACAAATAGACATTGTCTTGGCAATTCAACAAAAGAACACGTCTCGAACTGATTCTCTGGTCAAAGAAAACCATGAAGACATTGCTCAATCCAGGAATCAGCTCCACGAGCTCGTCTAAGGCATGAATCGACTATCTGAAGACATTCGAACCCTTGATGCTGACATAAAGGGGGGGAATAAAGGGGAAGGAGAGAAAGAATAATGCAAAGGCATAGGAAAGTTCAGTGCTCAATCTTCAAGAAGTCCTCCATCAAGACAGCCTCATCATCAGACTCTATGACCTGAATAATAAATTATCATGGCACAACCGCTAAGGATTCAAGGGCCATCTCCTAGCTCACAAGGGGTAACCACTACTAGCCTACATATGCCAATTGGAGACCATGCCTTTCTGAATAGACATGATCATGGAAAAAGGCTGAGTTAAAGTGAGCTAGAAGATATCTCCTGGAGAGACGAAGCCAGCAGGAGAAGGAGAGATGCAGAGCATGCCAATCCTCCAAGGAGCAAAAGGCAGAAGAAATGCAGATAGGTTGAAACTCATTGCTTATTGATATAACTAAGCTTTATTGAAATATCTGTCTTTACAAACATCAATAAATTCATGCTTATTCTCTAGAGATTTCAGCTGCTCATTGAAACACTAAGTCATATTTACTTTTTAGCAACTGCATCTAGAAATTGATGATCATGATAAAAATCTCCTTGGTTATGTCAACATCAAATATGGGGAGATTTTTGGGAAATTGCACATTTAAATTTGATGTTAAAGTAAATATTCATATTTATTTGTAAAGTCCTTCAAGGAATATATGTACAAGGACTTAGTGGTAGATCAAACTTATTAGGTTGATCTGAGCTTTAATGTTTATCATTCTTTAAATGAATGTATAAAAGAAAAGATCAAAGCTGTTTGGTTGATCTATGACTTGAGATGTAATAGAAAGGCTTCAATAGAATCGTAGTCTGTCAAGTCAGTCAAGTGATTGCAGAAGCCAAGGAATAATCATAGAGCAGCAAGAAATTGTAGTGTGTCTGCTTTGGAGGGCCTCTCCCAGAATCATAGAGTGGTCCAAATGCCTACCGAGCCAACTCAAAAATCGTAGTGTGCTCTCGTAAGCGTAGAGTTCGAAAATCAAGAAAATAAAGATTGTAGTCTACCAGTGCTTAAGAAAAATTGTAGTGTTCTATTCTATCAGTACCGGATCAAGCACCAATGTGTCAAAACACCACGATCATGATCGTAGTGCATCATCTGTCTATATCAAAAACATCGAGCCTTGTCCATTTGTTTAAGAATAAAAGTCAACAAATGTGGAATGGATTATAGACGTTGAGACTGTGACAACCCGAGAAATTAGACAATTTATGAAAATCTTAAATGATTGATTTAAGGTCAAATAATAGACCTAGACAGAAAATAAGTGTATGTGTTTGATATTATTAGGGTGAAATTTTGATAATTTCAAAATTTTGTGAAGGATATAGGTGGATTATTCAGGATTAAGGATTTATGTGATTAAATTCTGTGAATATGGTTATATATGTGTGCTAAATGTGGTTAAGGGTCAAGGGTTGACCAGATAAATTATATATGTGTCAAACCCTAATCGTATATTAAGAACGACAACGTTCAGTTAGAAAACCATAACGTCTAATAAGAAACTCTAGAAATCGGTTCAGGAAACCCTAGTTTCAGTTCCGGGAAATCCGAAATCCTAAATCGGATATTGAAAACCCTAGATTGGGAATGCAATGTATGTACAAGGCTAAACGTCATTAATATTAAATTAATTAGGGAAAACCCTAATGAATTATCTAAAATCTTAATTGATTATTTGAAAACCATAATACCAGATCTGAAAATCCTAGTTTCAAATTCTGATAAAGTGAAACCCTAATCTGGAAATATAACGGAGAATTTTAATGCTTTAGTACTAATAATTAAGTATTAATTAGGGTAAAGGTTAATTAATTAACAAACCCTAATTTCCAATTTTTGGAACCCTAATTGTTCCGTCAGAAACCCTAATGCTCAATTGTGGATTTAATTGCTAAAATTAGCTATGCTAATTAGGAAACCCTAATCCTAATTATTTCAATTTATGAGTAATTAGAAAACTATAATCTAATTACGAAATCTAAATTTTAATTTAGAAAATCAAAATTTTTCTATTACAAACCCTAATTTATGGGTTGAAAACCCTAATGACCATTTTGAACCCTAATTGTGCAGTGGTGGATTTAATTGCTTTATTAGCAATGTTAATTAGGAAATATAAATCCTAATTGTCAAGTTATTAGAAACCCTAATCTAATTAGGAAATCTAAATTTCTAAAATTGAGACATTATTTTAAACCCTAAAATGTGGTTTTGAAACCTAATGTACAATATTGACCCTAATTGCTTAATTAGCGATTGTAATTATGAAATGCTAATATTAATTAGCAAGATTGAATTTATAATTAGGAAATCTTAATTATAATTATAGAATCCTAATTATAATTGAGAAATATTAATTTTTCTATTTTTGAAAATCTAATTTGGAAAATGTTAGAAACTAATTTGCTAAACCCTAAAGGGTTAAACCCTAAACCCTAAAATGTCCAAATCCTAAACCCTAACAAACCCTAAACCCTAAGGCAATTTCTAGAAATTTAAGGAAATGACAAGATTGCCCTTATTGCATAATGGAAGCTAACTTGTGAAAATGGCCAACACTTTAGTTGGTGACCTAATCTTGACTTTGTACAATCTAAAAACCTAGCAACTCAGCCTAATTCAGCAGCTAGATAGCATTATACATTGCATTGGTAGAATATAAAAGGATTGAGAGAGAGAAAAGTATGCATTTTTACTTATTTTGCACCCAAGCTCTCAACAACTCTCTCTCTCTCTCTCTCTTAGCAATCCGAAATTTTTAAGTAAACCAGTCTATATTCAAGCACTTATAACATCAAGAATAGATCTTGATGATCAGATTCAAGATTAAAGCTCAAAGAAGGTATAAACACCCTAGCTTAGAAATCCTTAGATCTTGTGTTAATTTTTGTTGTTGATTGTTTAATATGGTGTATTATGATGTTATTAAGTGATCTGGGTTGATAGAACATGGATCTATAACATCAATGTTCATGAAATTTCATTTTTATAAAATCTGGGAATCCGGAAAAATAAGGCCTGACAGCCTAATGTCAGGGCCTCTAGATCTTTTCTTGTTAATTATTTTTGTGTTGTAAGAGTTTGTACTTGAAGTATGTTGTATGGTCTTTAATCTGGAATTTGTATCAAGTTCAGAACATGTGTATAGTGAGAGATATATGTGGTCAAACAGCGTTGACCAAGCACATTTTCTGGAATTCTGGGCAAACCCAGAAACCCAGATTTCTGACAACGACTTTCGAGGTCTTTGATCTTGCTAGTTTTTATGTTTTTGGTCGATTTGTTGATTTATACTTGTACCCTGGTATAAGAACTACCATATCAGACCTTTAGATCACCCAGATCTGTAACAGGATCGTAGTAAATAAAGGTCAACCCACCATTGACCACCAGCATGGGAACAAAATCTGGGAAAACCCAGATTTCTCAAGAACAGTGCTCGACCTTAAGTTTGACCGGCCAGATCTAGTTCATGTTATGTTTTTAGATGGATCTAGTGATACGATATTGTACCCTGTCATGTGTAATACATTTGGGAACTTTTAGATCATAGAAATAATGCTTAGAATCAAAATTAAAGTGCACCAAAGTAGGTACCTTCGATTCTGGTAAACCCAGAATTCAAGAACAGGCCTCTGACAGATACTTTGAGAGCTTAGATCTCTCTTAATTGATATTGTTTGAACATGAAATTGGTTTAAAGTTGTATTATTACATAAGTACTACAACTTTTGTATGAAATACTTCCCAGAAATCAGCAAAAACACTGTTTAAATCGTGGTCAAACTAGCTACCTCAGTCACTGCCTTGAAAATCTGGGTAGGCTCAAGAACACCTATAGCGACGGTTCTGTCGCTACAGGGCCCCTTTAGCGACGCTTAATTTCAGAAATTACAGAAAATTAATTAAAAATTAGAAAAAATTAGTTTTTAATTATTAAAAATACATAATAAATTATGAAAAATTATTTTAAAGTCTGAAAAATAGTTTTTAATTATTTTACGTATATTTCAAAAATATTTATTATTTTTGGAATGTAAATGGTATTTATTTATTTAATTACAAATATTAGATAAATTATTTAAAAATAGTTTTAATCATGAAAAATCATGAAAAAGTATATTATGGTGTTAGAAAATATTTTAAGTTATTTTTGATAACTTTTGATATTTTGTGATGAAATTCATTAATTAATCAATATTAACGATAATTAGTTTATTTAATAACTATATTAAATAAATTAAGGAAAAATGGAATTAATGCTTTATCAATTATATAAAAATGATTTAAGTGATCTAAAAATATTTTAAGTTATAAAATATAACTTTTAATATTTTGGCATGAAAATATTAATATTTTAATATTAATAGCAATTATCGGATAATGGATTAAAGTGTTGGAAAATTATATAAAATGATTTTAAGGTATTAAAAATACTTTGGTATATTATAATTATATATTATAATATTATGTTATGATTTTCATTAATATTTTATATTAAATGAATATTAATGATTAAGGAATTATGTGGTATTTAATTCATTTAAATACGGTTTTAATGATTGAAAAATGGTGATAAATGGTAATAATTATCTGAAAATTATTATAAGTCTTTAAAAATTATTTTGACTGCTAAGAAAATTATCTGTGATAATTTTTAAGTGTTCAGGAAGAGTTTAATTTAACTTAAACTCGATATTAGTCCGACTAGATCGTCGGGATGTTAGAATTGTGTCGGGTTCAACTCAGACTGCAATAGTTTGACTTGATACCTAGTCTTATGCGCTGTATAGACTTATAAGATTATGTGCTATATGTTTAGGTTATTTTATGGATATAAATATAACAGTATTATACTGTGATGATATTATTCTAATTATTGGAGATCTATATTACTAATATTAGGTCTTCGGGGTAAAGCGTTATTAAATTGTGTTGCGGTAATCAACGGTTCAAGCAAGTTTTCTTTTACTTAAGTCTAATAAGAGTAGTTTCTTCAAGCTTATGGTTAGTCATTGCTGATTGCCATGAAAATTGTACTCTGTACATCTTGCATGTATAAGTCAGGTATGAAAGGCTGATCACCTTCATTACCAGTTGGTTCAGAAATGTTTGTTCATGTATAATACTTGTTCAGTCAAAAATTTGTTCGTGCTAGTTCTCAATTATATTGATGAATTATAGCAAGCTCATTATTCATACTCTTCAATCATGATATATCGTTATATTGTTGTATATAAACTTGTTGGGTAACTTTCATGCTCACCCTTGCTATATCATGATAAAACATTGCAGATAAGGCGAATGCGTTCGGATACAGGAAAAAGACGATGCCAAGTTTAGCTTGGGATATAAAGTGCAGCTAGTTTGTAATAGCGTATTTTGATAAATATTGTTGTGTAATAGATACTTTATGAATTGTGTATTAAGTTAAGGTTACTCGACCTTGGGGAATAGTGTGTAATGTATTGTATAAACAATTTATGTTTATATCTTCCGCAAATAGTGATAGAAATAGTATACCGGATCCGAGGTGATTTGGGACCTGGATTCGGGGCATCACAGAGATTATTGGCAATCCCAATGATACAACACTCATCCTTAGTATATAACAAAGAGACATATTGAAGAAGCTAAGGGAAGTACTACATGTCAGCAGAAAACACCTTTTCAGGTATTAGGTGAGATATCAGTCTGCCGTGTCATTGGGCCAGACAGCAAATCAGAAGATTTACAGAAAGTCACCATAAGTGCTCAGAAATGTCAAATACAATTAATAATTCAACGGATACATTTCAAAGGCACCTTATATACAAAACAGAAGCAGATGCAAGAAAAAAGAAAGTACACAATAAAACATTGAAGAACACTCAACGCTCAACTCTACGATTAGTAAAGAAATCTTGCTCAGCTACTCAGCTCTTTCGAACACAAGCTTAACGACAACTAAGTAGCACAATTCAAGAACTTAACTATCTTTAAGTGAATTAAGAAGTTCCAAGTTAGTTGGACTTGAAGAGTTCTAAGTGAACTAAGAAGTACCAAGTCTGCTGGACTCTAAGAGTTCTAAGTGAACTCAGAAGTTCCAAGACTGTTGGTCTTAAAGGAATCTAAGTGATTCGAATATTGTAAAAACATCATTAGTGGATTTTTTACTCAAGAGGTAGAAGAGTGGAATAGGAGCTTTGAATGCTCTAAACCACTTAAATTCTCTATGTCTTTTATATTTTTGCTTTAACTGCTATATCTGTCATAACTGATTATCTCCTTTTAACTCATTTTATCTTAAAGAAAAACAAACAAATCTCAAATTCTGATGTGATTAAATCAATAACAAATCTGACAAGTATTTTGTTAAAGAAATTTTAAAAATATCTATTCAACCCCCCCTTCTAGATAACTATTGTGCCTCTGAAACTAACATATTCTTTTTTGTGGAGAATATTCGTACGACGGCGCAATCATTGGTGGACCACATAACGAAATAAATGTCGGATATAGAAAGCGAAAGAAATAACCTTTTATAAAAAATAACGACAAGAGTTTTACCATTAAACTGTTAAAATACCCGGTGATAAAAGTATAATAATACACGTTGCACAATAGCACATAATATTGCACAGTATCTCTGATTATTGATGCTTACGTAAGAAGTCACTCAGTCTCATTCAATAATTACCACAGTAGTTGCTACATAGTATCTTATATTATTGATTCAATTATTGTCACAGTATCATCTGCACAATACTTTATATCATTAAATCAATAATTGAGATAACACAGTTATTCATATTATTTACATTATTGACAATGTCTAGAAAGTTCTGTCGAGGAAAGGGGTTTGGTTATTTAATTGTGTGCCAGTAAGGAGAAATCCTTATCGAAAAGCCCTCTCTTTCCTAGGAATGATCTGGTTGTCAATATTGTGAGTTATAATATTAAATGATGAATAATTGTTGAAAGATTAAAAATATGTTGATTGAAGATACATGATTTGTGATCAATATTTATTTAATTTTTGATATAAATAGAATGATTTGTCATGAGGTGTTTGTTGTAAGTTTGAGTTATTATCCCACGGGGAAATGTGCTAATTTTTCGGACCATTCGTTGAAGTTCTAATAGTAAATCAATATGGACCGCTGATTGAAGTTATAATAGTAAATTAATATGGACCGTCAGTTGAAGTTTTAATAGTAAATCATTATGGATCGTCCGTTTTAACAGTAAATTAATCTGGACAGTTCGTGAGTTAGTTACATTTTAGTCCATTCTCCTATAAATAGAAGCTCATTCCTTCATTATTTCTTACAAATTCACTAAATCTATAGAGAGAACTTCACTATTGCAGTATCCAATCTCCTACTAAGGCAAGGGGTATTATTTCTTTCGTATTCATAAAGGATGCATTTTATTCATATTCATAAGGATTGTCATTTTATTCCTTATTAATCTGCGGGAGTAACCTGTCTACGCAGATTACCTCATGCATTGTGAATGACCCTTCGTATTCATTCTATATTAATCTGCGGGAGTAACCTGACTACACGGATTACCGTATGCATGGTGAATGACCCTTCATTTTAATTCTTTATTAATTTGTGGGAGTAACCTGTCTAAGCGGATTATCGCATGCATGGTGAATAACCATTCGTATACATTCTTTATTAAATTGTGGAAATGATCTGTCTACGCGGATTACCGCATGACGAGTGAAAATCCAGTTGCAGTTTCGTATATTCTATTATACTCGTATGAGATGTCATTTCTTTTGTACTCACTAAGGGATATTGTATACTTTAATATTTCTCCATTTATGGTACAAATTTATTATTTGTTTCCATAACCTTATTATTAAATGGTGAAAACCCTTGAAATTAGTGGAATATTCTTAATAGTTTGTGTTTAATCTAGTATCATTCCACTATTGGTCTGAAATTTCTTATTAAATGGCAGGATACTATTTATGTCAGGGTACTATTCATTTGGAATACTATTCATTCGGGATACTATTCATTCAAGGCACTATTCATTCGGGGTACTTTTCACGACAAAATTTATTTTTTTTTGTCCAAATTATTTTTGATACATGAATATAATTCTTGAATTTTACTCCACAATTGGTGATCATGTTGACAATTTGGATATTCTTGAACTCTTGATAAATTGAATTATAAATCTCTAATATTTATCCTTGATCTCACTTGATTGATTCTTTATATCATTGTCATCATCCTCGTACTTATATTGTGCTGAAAGTTATCTTTGGCCTGTAGTGCAAAGATGGACTGTTGATTGGTATGATTATGACCAGGAATTTTGTATTGGTATATTCATGACATTTAATGTACATATAAAGGTTTGTGGTGAAAGTCTTCTTTGGCCCATAGTGCATAGATGGACATGTGTTTGACGTGATCATGACCACTGGTAATACAAACAATTATCTTTGGACCGTAATGCATAGAGAATTCATTGATTGAAAATAATTATTGATTGGTGTTACAGGGAGAAAATATTGATAATGGACTTTTAAATCATAGAAGATAATAGACATCATGCTCTACTTGAATCTTCTAATGGATTGCTTTTTCCGATGCAGTTGTTGATCTAAAACTTGTTGTTTGTTGTATTCTATCAAATTTTTCCATGTTGAGGACTAAGGATAATTTATTCTACATTATCTTAGTCATAATATTATTTACTAGGCTAGTTGAGCTCACCCTTTTCCTTTTGGTTCCATGTTCTTCTCAGGAGGCGAAAATGTAGCTGGGACTAGTCGGGGAATGGAGTAATGGTCCAAGATGGTTAGTTTAGTAATCCTCACTATTTTGAAATATAGTGTGTCAATAATTGTAATGAGGATTTTATTTGAGTTTGGATATTATCTACGAGACAATATTTGTATTAAAACTCACAACGTATGTTTTGTCGTATCTTACACGACAATTAATAGTTGTATAAATGAAGTTAGTATTTGAATTATGTACCATGTATTTTGAAGACCCAGAATGGGTTATGTGGACCTATTTTGGGGGCGTCACAGTTGGTATCAGAGCTTAAGGATATGATCTCTGGCGGAGATCTGAGGTTAGAACTAGGATGGGAGAGACTAGTAAAACCTTCCCTAGTGTATCCTACTTAAGCTTATTTGTTATTTAATTGGTCGGTTAGAATATAAGGATAATATATGACATCTCAATTTCTTTAATTAACCCTTATTTTGTGGCAGTATTTAAGAATGACATCTAAAAATGAAGAGATGAACTCATATAGAGTTTTAAATGATGAATTGAGGAGATTTATATAAAGAATAAATATTGGGGTACAATATCTTGTTATAATAAAGATGTTTATTGGGGAGTGCTAATTAAGTTATTGAACTTGATTGTAGGATGTTAGGCGAAGAAGAAATTAGAGATATCCATGTGGTGAGTGAAGAATTAATAGCTGCACCCGAGCTAGTCGCAGAGGTGGTAGCTGAGAGTGAGGAAGAAGAGGACCCTGATGAGGATTTATTAGGAGAATTTTATGATCGAAATATAGAACTGCATGATCATATTCGTTAGTTAGAAGAACATGGTGAAGAACGACAGACGGTCGTGGAACAAAGGGATGCAGCAATTCAAGATTTTGCTACCCGATATACGAAGCTTGAACAGAAGCTCTCTTTGGCAGAGTATATGATAATAGAGCTTGAATCTGAGAATACAAATGTCAAATATCAGCTGAAAAAAGAAACAATTGAACGAGTGAGAATGGAGGATGCATAGGTAAAAGTCGCACAACACGTTGATATTTTAGAAATAGTCGTCCGATCCAAGAAAGCTAAAATAAATTATGTGTATTTCTCTTTTTGGATAGCAATTGAGAGAACCCAACATCGAGTTTTGAATTTCCCTGTACAGAGCGATTAACCCCAATTCGATATGGATCGAAGATTAATGATTCAGATCATGGATCAGGAGTACGACGAAGCAATTGAGGGTGGAATGTGCCCTATAATGAAGTCAAGTCCAGCGGCAATGATGACACCAAAGGTTGTCCCAGACAAGTCAAAATTGGTGGTTCAAGAAAGAGCGTTTTCGTGACTTCCCAAAAAGCGAGGAACCTGAACGAAGTTATCACATGTAAGTTAATCATAAACTCTGGCGAAGTCTATACCTTGTTAGATACCGGTTCTACCCATTCTTTTATTTCATATGCTTGTGCTCAATGTTTGAACTTGACTCCGAAGAAATTAGACTTTGACTTATCTGTTGAAACTTCGTTGGGAGAAACCTTCATTACATCCACTATTTATAAATCTTGTTTGATTCAAATCGACACCCTCACATTACCTATTGATCTCATCTCTTTGAAAATACTTGTATTTGATGTGATTTTATTAATCGACTAGTTAACTACTCATCATACCAATATCGATTATTTTCGTAGGGTTATTAGTTTTTATATTCCTAACCAACTTGTTCTGCGAATTCAAACAACCAAACCATTAAAATCAATAGTTGTCATTTCATGCCATAAAGTCATTCGTTTATTGAATAAAGGATATCAAGCTTTCTTAGTCCATTTCACCGATTTAAACAAAAATACGTCAAATTTGAATGATATTTCTGCTGGACTAGAAGAGTTCTAAGTGAAATAAAAAGTTCCAAGACTGCTGGTCTTGAAGGAATCTAAGTGATTCGAAGATTGTAAAAACATTCTTAGTGGATTTCCTACTCAAGGAGTAGAAGAGAGGAATAGGAGCTTTGAATGCTCTGAACCACTTAAATTCTCTGTGTCTTTTATATTCTTGCTTTAACTGCTATATCTATCATAACTGCTTATCTACTTTTAACTCGTTTTATCTTAAAGGGAAACAAACAAATCTCAAATTCTGCTATGATTAAATCATTAACAAATTTGACAAGTATTTTGTTAAAGAAAATTTAAAAATATCTATTCAACCCCCTTTCTAGATAACTATTGTGCCTCTAGGAACTAACATATTCTTTTTGACGTGAATATTCGTACGACAACGCAATCATTGGTGGACCACATAACGGAATAACTATCGGATATAGAAAGCGACAGAAATAACCTTTTATAAAAAATAACGGCAAGAGCTTTACCATTAAACTGTTGAAACTACCCGGTGATAAATGTATAATAATACACATTGTTGCACAATAGCACGCAGTATTGCACAGTATCTCTGATTATTGATGACTTACGTAAGAAGTCACTCAGTCTCATTCAATAATTACCTATAGTAGTTACTACATAGTATCTTATATCATTGATTCAATTATTGTCACAGTATCATCTGCATAATATTTTATATTATTAAATCAATAATTGAGATGACAAAGTTATTCCTATTATTATTTGCATTATTGACAATGTCTAGAAAGTTCTATCAAGGAAAGGGGTTTGGTTATTTAATTGTGCGCTAGTAACGAGAAATCTTTATCAGAAAGACCCCTCTTTCAAAGGAACGATCTGATTGTCAATATTGTGAGTTATAATATTAAATGATGAATAATTGTTGAAAGATTAAAAATGTGTTGATTGAAGATAAATAATTTCTGATAAATATTTTTTCAATTTTTGCTATAAACAGAGGGATTTGTCATGAGGCATTTATTGTAAGTTTGACTTATTATCCCATGGGGAAATGTGCTAATTTTTCAAACCGTTGGTTGAAGTTATAATAGTAAATCAATATGAACCGTTGATTGAAGTTATAATAGTAAATCAATATGGACCTCTAGTTGAAGATATAATAGTAAATCAATATGGAACGTCAATTGAAGTTTTAATAGTAAATCAATTTGGACCGTTCGTGAATTAGTAACTATTTAGTCCATTCTTCTACAAATAGAAGCTCATTTCTTCATTATTTCTTACGAATTCACTAAATCTATAGAGAGAGAAACTATAGAGAGAAAGGAGAAGAGTATTCTGCTACTTCACTATTGCAGTCTCCTACTACAGTAAGGGGTATTATTTCTTTCGTATTCATAAATGATGCTATTTTCTTCATATTCATAAGGATTGTCATTCTATTCCTTATTAATCTGTAGGAGTAACCTGTCTACACGGATTACCGTATACATGGTGAATGACCCTTCATATTCATTCTTTATTAATCTACGGGAGTAACTTGTCTACGCGGATTACCACATGCATGGTGAATGACCATTTGTATTCATTCTTTATTAATTTGCGGGAGTTATCTGTCTACGCGGATTACCACATGCATGGTGAATGACCCTTCATATTCATTCTTTATTAATCTGCTGGGAGTAACCTGTCTACGCGGATTACTGCATGCATAGTGAATAATCCTTCGTATTCATTCTTTATTAATCTGCGGGAATAACATGTCTACGTGGATTACCGCATGCATGGTGAATAACCCTTCGTATTCATTCTTTATTAAATTGTGGAAATGATCTGTCTACACGGATTATCGCATGACAGGTGAAAATTTAGTTGCAGTTTCGTATATTCTTTTATACTCGTATGAGATGTCATTTCCTTTGTACTCATCAAGGGATATCGTCTTCTTTCATATTCCTCCATTTATGGTATAAATTTATTGTTTGTTTCCATAACCTTATTATTAAATGGTGAAAACCCTTGAAATTAGTGAAATATTCTTAATAGTTTGTGATTCATCTAGTATCATTCTACTGTTGGTCTGAACTTTCTTAGTACCATGCATGGTGAATGACCCTTCATATTCATTTTTATTAATGTGTTGGGAGTAACCTGTTTACGCGGATTACCGCGTGCATAGTGAATAATCCTTCGTATACATTCTTTATTAATCTGCAGGAGTAACCTGTCTACACGGATTACCGCATGCATGGTGAATAACCCTTCGTATTCATTATTTATTAAATTGTGAAAATGATCTGTCTACGCGGATTATCGCATGACAGGTGAAAATTCAGTTGCAGTTTCGTATATTCTTTTATTCTCGTATGAGATGTCATTTTTTTTGTACTCATCAAGGGATATCGTCTTCTTTCATATTCCTCCATTTATGGTATAAATTTATTGTTTGTTTCTATAACCTTATTATTAAATGGTGAAAACCCTTGAAATTAGTGAAATATTCTTAATGTGATTCATCTAGTATCATTCTACTATTGGTCTGAACTTTCTTATTAAATGGCGGGATACTATTTATGTCAGGGTACTATTAATTCGGGATACTATTCATTCGGGGTACTTTTCATTCGAGTACTATTCATTCGTGGTAGTATTCACGAGGTACTATTAACGACAAAATTTATTTCTTTCTATCCAAATTATTTTTGATACATGAATATCATTCTTGAATTTTACTCCACAATTGGTGATCATGTTGACAATTTGGATATTCTTGAACTCTGGATAAATTGAATTATAAATCTCTAATATTTATCCTTGATCTCACATGATTAATTTTTTATATCATTGTCATCATCCTCGTGCTTATATTGTGCTGAAAGTTATCTCTGGCCCGTAATGCAAAGATGGACTAGTGATTGGTATAATTATGACCATGAATTAGGTATTAGAATATTCATGACCTTTGATGTACAGATAAATGTTTGTGGTGAAAGTTCTCTTTGGCCCGTAGTGCATAAATGGACATGTGTTTGACGTGATCATGACCACTGGTGATACAAACGATTATCTTTGGCTCGTAGTGCATATATAATTCATTGATTGGAAATAATTATTGATTGGTGTTACATGGAGAAAATATTGATGATGAACTTTTAAATCATAGAAATAGTAGACATCATGTTCTACTTAATTTTTCTAATGGATTGTTATTTCTGCTGCAGTTGTTGATCTAAAACTTGTTGTCTATTGTATTCTATCAGATTTTCCCTTGTTGAGGACTAGTTGAGCTCACCCTTTTTCTTTTGGTTCCATTGTTCTTCTCAGGAGCCGAGAATGTAGCTGAGACTAGTCGGGAAGTGAAGTAATGGTTCAAAATGGTTATTTTAATAATCCTCATTATTTTGAAATATAGTGTGTCAATAATTATAATGAAGATTTTATTTGAGTTTGTATATTGTCTACGAGATAATATTTGTATTAAAACTCACAGCATATATTTTTCGTATCTTACACGACAATTAATAGTTGCATAAATGAATTTTGTACCATGTATTTTGAAGACCCAAAATGGGTTGCGTGGACCTATTTTGGGGGCGTCACTCTCAATATGGTATTTATAATATTTGAAAATAAGTTAATAGTTGTTTTGAAAATAATTAAATAACATGTCACCTTTTTATATAAATAAAATATGAATAATGTCACATCTAAGTAAGGCTGTAAAATGAGCAAACAGTTCGGGAACAATTCGTACTCGCTCGATTAAAAGTTCGATTCGAGCTTGACTCAAAATATAAGTTAGTCAAATATAAACACATTTTAAAGTTCGATAAATTACTCGAACCTTCTCAAATTGTAATTTTCTAATTATACTCGGATCATATTCATTGGAAAAGTTCAAACTCTTCGGGCTCGATTCGGAATCGTACTCGACTCGATAGCTAAATTAGCCTCAATCAAACCTTATTTTATACTCGATAAATTTTGTGAACCAAATCTGAGCAACTCAATATTCAGATCGACTCGGTTCGTTTACACCTTTACATCTAAGTTTGGAGTCTCATGACTCAAATGATGTTCCAAATAAAGATCTTAATAGTGTTCTGTATCAATGATAACTATTATAATCACTCGGTATAACAATTATAAATTATTGCAATCAAATTTTATACATTTAATTTATTTTTGTTCCACGATTATTTTTTTGACATTTTAAAGTAAAAATTGTGTTAAATCTGAAGTCAAAATTAATAAAAATTCATTTGTTAGTTTAATTGTAAGCATTATAAAAATATAAAACACACTCTTGTAATTTCAAAACATTAGTATTTTTTTGGGTATTTTACATATCCTTTTATTTTTTAGATTATAAAAATAAAAGAAATATTATAATTATATAATTAATCTATATAACAAAATACAAACGATTTTAAATTTTTCGCTCTTCCTAATAAACTATCTGAATAATTTAAAATTTAAAATAAATCTCATTGTCCATAGTACCGGAGGCAATGTTGTTAGTTAAATAATATAGAGTTTAAAATTTAGCAGGACTATTTATTTTTATTTTTGGTATGAGAGGGAGTATTACTTGAAAATAGAGTAGGATCGAAAAAAGAAAATATTGTGACCCAAAAACAAAAGCATGTTTCTTCTGAGCCAATCTCCAGCTCCAGTCGGAGGAGGCGGCGGAGCATTATCTACACAGAGATGCTCCCTCAACTCCGCTTTAAAATTCAGTCACCCAATTCCACCCTTATTCTCTACTCGCAGACCCCCCAATTTCTCTCCCCTCCGACCAAAACCCACTCGCAAATCCCCCATTTTCGTTGTTAATCCCGAGGCCAATAGCCCTGCCGCACCTAAACCCACCAACACTGAAGCAGACTCCTCCTCCTCCGCCTCTCTTGTCGGCGAAGAAACTGTCCCTCTTGAAGGTGTCATTCAGTTCGAAAAACCCAGTTTTTATACCCGAATTGATAAATGGGGGTAACAAAAATCTCTCTCTATGTGTGTGTATATATATATGTATATATATGTTGGTTTGGTGTGTATAGTATTGAGTAATTGAGTTGTGGTTTGTTTGTGTTTTTAGACGTGTGACACCTCTTTCTACGGTAGATGTTCATATATCTATAAATATTTCTAATAATAAATTATCCATATATGTCAGCGTAAGACATTTTTAAACTCTAAAATTATATGGATTCCTTTAATTTTGGTCTACATTGGTGAATTTTCTTAAAACATTATTCATTGTAAGATTTATTATTTCATAATTTGAATGAATCATCTCAATTTTGAATTTGAAAATGTTTCAAATTGACTTTCAAAAGTGGATAATAATGTATAATTTGAACGGAGGGATGGGTTTGTGTGTATTGAGTAATTGAGTTGTGGGTTGTTTGTGTTTGTAGTCGAGTGGCACTTCTTGCTGGGGGAGATGTACTGGCTTTACTGTTGTTCTCTGCAATTGGAAGGTTTAGTCATGGGTTATCTGTTTTTGACACTGAAACACTTCGCACTGCTGACCCTTTTATTTCTGGTATGTTGGTATTATTCCTTTTTTGTTTTCAGTTGATTTAATTTGTTGTATTGTGATGCTAAATAGGAGAGTGTTTTAGTAATTGTGAATTTGGGATGTTTGGGCTTTGGCAGGATGGCTTTTGAGTGCTTATTTCCTTGGGGGATATGGGGAGGATGGCCGAGGAATGAATGGTCTTTCCCAAGCTGTTATCGCTGCTGCCAAATCGTGGGGTTTGGGTATTCCTGTAAGTGCACACATTCTTTAAGAGTTTTTGTCTGTCAGTTTATTTTCATTCAGTGATTCTATGGCTTTTGCATTAGTTCATGACCCCCTCCTCCTGCGAAAAAGTGTCTACTTTAACTTTTAAGTTACAATTGTATGGGTTGTTATATGTTTATATCTTAGCTAAAAATGTTTATTTTAGATTTGAATTTGGAAAATGAAAGATTTGATTGCTTTAACTGAAAAGGACTGGTATATCACATCCGAAAGAAAGGGATCAATATGTTTTAAGAATTTACTGTTTCAATCATTAGAACGAGTATTGTAATATGTAGGGCATGAGCATACCTCGATGTTTTCCCTACTTGGTTCCAAATTACATATAATAAAAAATAAAATAAAATTGTGTGTACATGAGCCACTAAAATGAATATACATTTCCTTGGTCTATGGTTGCAGTATTGTACAACAATGAGCCAAAAACAGGCATGATTTTATTGTTGAACTCGAATTAAGAATATTTGTGAGTTGTGAGTGTGTATGACATTTTGAAAGAATTTGAAATTCCTTTTATAAGAGGACCGTTTTCCTAATAGTTAATCCTCTCCTTGAACATTAGACATGATTAGATGATAGTCCATGCAGATTGGTATATAGCATTTATATTTAGATGATAGTCCATGCCGCTAACTCTATTTTCTCAAAAGGCTCTCATTTCCAGGCAAATCAGTTAGTAACTAAGTCATATATTCGCACTTACTCATGAATATGCTGTTATTTAAGTAAGAAGCAGTTTTGCACTGACATGGTATGTTCTTTGTTGATAAATTAAATAAAGTTGCGAAATAAATAAATTAGTCGCTTCAATAGTTGCCTTAGAGGGGATTTCAGCTTTGTTAACACAATTTTTGTGTGGGATCTTGTACGTTAAAATTAAGAGTATAAAAAAGAACGATATGGAAAATCATGATTAGGGAAGATGAATTCTGATCCATGGCCTTGAAAATATAACAGTTCTAACTGGTCCAAAAATATAAACACTTACTAAGGTCCATATACTGTTTTTATATTTATGTTCAAGTGTTCTGACAAATTCTTCAGTAGGGCGTATATGAACTACAAATTTTGTTCATTGGCAGTTGGGGATTATTATTAGGGTAACATCCGCGGGCCATATTCCTCCAACACATTTTATCTTAGTTACCATGGGGAGCACTTCTATATTACTCATTGGATGGAGAACGCTATTGTACATCATTTTCCCTAATGATACGCGCAAGAAGAGCGATGTATACAAGCGTGGCAGCCCATTTGAACTGTTTGAGGTTTGAATTTTATCCTGCTAAACTAGCGGCTTGGTATTAAAGTTGAATCGATGATTTTCCATAAATCGTGCTATATAATACTTGCATGACAAAGACGATTTAAAAACAATCTATCCAGACATTTGATTAGCTTTCCCACAGATGTATTGCCTTGTACTAACTCTAGGTTGTCTTCATCGTGACTGATTTATGTACCAACAAAGCAAGTAAACTTCAAATTGATGAACCAACATATTTGTGAATTTTTTGTGTGTGCTGCGCACGGAGGTAAAGTAAACTCAAATCAGGATATGTTTAATCCAATTGCTAAGTAACAGAGTGTAGGACGGTAGCTTTATGGTCCAACCTCTATTAGTCATACCCTTATCTATCATTTAACTCTAGCAAGCTCTAAATAAAGCTCAGACCCTAAAAGAGACTTGTTTTCTTTCCTTTGGACCCTTGCTTCCTAATAAACATCACTTCTCAAGTGCAAAGGCAGAATAACTACCAATTCTTGGTATTGTAGGGTGTTAACATTATAGACCTAAGCAACAAATGTTGCTTTATACATGGTTTCAAAGTTGAGCAGTAAGCCCTCTTTGATATACTTATGGACCAAGATCCCCACCATTACACCTTTCATCCAATTTTTCCGCATTACACTTAAAGCAACTCGAAAAAATTATTTCTTGATGATACCAACACAATTATTAGCGACGAATATTATTGTCTCACCAAAAGCCACTTTTATGTCATTATATATATTTTGGGGAAATTCGGTGAAAAATGTAATGGAGATGATCTAGTCTGGTTTCCTAATAGATCACATTTTATTTTATTGTTGCAGTTGCTCACGTCATTGGTACGAAGATGGTGATGAAGATAGCAATGACGATAATAGCCGATTCCAATGTTTGTATGCTGAATTTATCCTCTCTTGTAGCAATTTTCAATTTCCAATGTTTGTATGCTGAATTTATCCAAGATGGTGATGAAGATAGCAATGACGATATAGCCGATTCCAATGTTTGTATGCTGAATTTATCCTCTCTTGTAGCAATTTTCAAATTCCAATGTTTGTATGCTGAATTTATCCTCTCTTGTTGTAGCAATTTTCAAATAAGTGTACGGATATTTCGGCAATAAACTTTACGGGTGAAATGAAACTTAAGAAGAGCCTGTTTTCATACAATTTGTCTCTGAGCCTCAACAGCAGAGCAGCTTCTTGAACTCTGGTAATTGAGTAATACTCCCTTCTGTACCACATAAAAGTCTCATATACAGAAAAAGTTTATTCCACGGAAAAAATTCATTTTTTAGTGATAATAGTTAAAATGGCAATATACCTTTATTTTGTTATCATAATTTTATTATCATATCAAATTCTAAACGACTAACTTATTATTCGGGATATATATGGAATTAAAATATATTCTAAATATAGTTAGTTAGTTGTCGGGTCAACTTATATTAACTGGAATTAAATGAGTTGTTTAACAATATTTATTTATTTTGGTTGGTTAATGTTTGTAACCATATTTTTAAAAAGAAATATAGTTATAACCCAGTTAACCATTTTTCGACCCATATTTTATTCCAAATCTAAATCAAAAGTTTTTTCCACTCATATTTACATATTCAAGAAGCTCTACACACCCCACCCACCCCCACCCCCACCCCCACCCCCACTCCCACCCCCACCCCCACCCCCACCAAAAAATATATTATGTGATTATGTATACACCCTTTACCCCTCCATCCCGCCCCAACCATACCCCCACCCCAACCCAACCCAACCCCACCCCACCCAAAAAAAATATAATGTGATTATGTATACACCCCTTACCCCCACCTCCCACCCCACCCACCCACCCCTACCCCTACCCCATCCATCCCCACCCCCCACCTCCACCTCCACCTCCACCAAAAAATGATATTATGTGATTATGTATACACCCCACCCACCCCTACCCCACCAACCCCCTACCCCATCACCACCACCACCACTCAAATTTTTAATATTAAGCGATTATGTATACATCCCCCACCCTCTACCCACCCCCACCCACCCCCACACCTACCCACTCCTTATATCCGTCTCACTATCTATAGTATATATTAATTTTATTTTTTAAAAATTTTGTTTAAAAGTCAAAACATTTTAAAATGGTTAATATGGTTTTTAATCATAACCATATGGTTTCAACCCACATAACTCATATTAAAAATAGTTAATATGATTTTAATTCTTAAATAGAACCATAACCATATTTTGAAAACAAAAACTAACCTATAACCATATCTACCTTTTAAAACGAAGCACTATAACAATATTTACGCTCACAAGTTACAAGAAGCACCATATGGTTTAAAGTTTGAACACACTAGTTTTGTCGCTTATCAGACCTGTTTTTGTAATCCAAACAAACTCATATTAATGTTTGACCCTGAAAGGAAAGTGTGATCCTCCTGTATGTGTATACTCGTACTAATCCAGTGGTGGCTTTGAAGAATTTCTCACTTATTGATGGCTTACTCTACAAAGCAAGCAAGGGAGTTACCTCTCAGATGCATGCTAGAACTGCTACTATATATAGTGAAGATTCTAAAACTAGTTAAAAGTATGACAGTGGCAGCAACAACATCTAATTAATATGCATGCCACTTCTAGTTGCTCGTGTTTCTATATTGAAATTTAACATTTTGAAAAACTGGATGAAAAATGGGAAGCATACTACAAAAGCAAATTTTAAGTTATAATATGCTTTTAAAATTAATTTAGGGAAATTGTTATTTTAACAAATAAAATTTTATATTTCCACAAATTCAATCTAGTATTATTCAATATTCATTTGCAAACAGACATTATATACACATATACATACATACATTACTGAGTAGTTTTCATAAAATACTTGCACAAACAAAAAGTCATGATTCAGAACAACTAACTATTATAAAATAAGAAGCTATCAACAAATATAATTTTCATATAAGTATAATTTCACCTTTGTGGAAGGACCTAGGGCATCCATCACAAAGTAAAAAATTCCCACCACCTGCACAAATGATGCATAGGTCATCAGTGTCTTTAGCAGAATTTTTGTTGCGTTTCAATAATAGAGACAATCTGTTCTAAAAAAAAATTCTCGTATCAAATAACTATATTTCAGTTGGCACATAACATATGGTTATAAAAATTGAATTGCAATGATGAATCGAGAGACGAATTTACCTCATTAATAAGGTTGAGTCACGGAAACATTGACATCATTAGTAACAAGGCTCAAGTTGGATATATTGCTGAAAATTGAAAAATATAATTAAACACATTATTTTTATAAATTATTTTATTAGTTCAATAAAATAAACAAAAACAAAAATTATTACCACACTCAAATTTATCGGCAAAGTCGCCATCTTCCTCCACATCAATACGATTCTTCACTTTAATCCAATCTTGAGAACATATGAGAGCTTCCACTATATTAGGAGACAATGAACTCCTAAATGCATCAAGAATGCGACCCCTGTGCTAAATGTGGACTCCGAAGCAACGGTAGAAATGAGAATAGCCAACATGTAAGACCCTGACTTTTTATAAATAAAATTGAATTTCCTCTATTCATTATTTTGAATTAATAAGGTGTTAATTTGATATAATGCTTTGGTTATGGGTGAAATGTGCAAATTTTATAAAATAAGCAAGTGGTTATAAAATGTTCATTGATGTCGGGGAATATTCGTTTGGTCATGGAATATTCTTGCTGTCAGGGAATATTCGTACGACGGCGCAACTATTTGTGGGTCCCATTGTGACGCCCCCAAAATAGGTATACATCACCTATTCTGAGTCGCCAAATACATGATACAAAATACAAATACAACCTTAAATATACAACATGAGCTGTGAGTTTTAATATAAATATTATCTTCTAGACAGTATTCAAACTCAAAATTAGTCCTCATTACATTTATTATCACATTATTTCACAGAATAGTGAGGACTACTAATGCACCATCTAGAACCATCACTCTGTTTCCCCCGACTAATCTCTGCTACGTTCTCATTTCCTGAAGAGAACAATGAAAGCAAAAAGGGTGAGCTCAACTAGCCCAGTAAGAAATATTATGATTAAGATAATACAGAATAAATTATCATTAGTCTTCAACAGTGTTAAACTGATAAAATATAACAAACATCAACTTTAACTACAGCGGAACAAGCAATTCATTAGAAGAGTCAAGTAGAGAATAAAATCTACTATCTTCTATGATTTAAAAGGTTTTTCATCACTTTTATCGCTGAGACTCAGCTTAATAAATAATCCACATCATCAAATCATACATGCACTACAGGCCAATGATATTCTTTAGTATCACGACCACGAATTATTCATGCATTACGAGCCAAAGATAATCGTGTTTTCATCAACGGTCCTGATCATACCATAAAACAATTCATCTTTGCACCCTTTGTCGAAGAGAATCCATAGCCACAATCATACCAAAAACTGTCAATCAATGCACTACGAGCCAATGAGAATTTTTTTTTTCCACATCATTTGTAACATTACGATCATGATTATACCGAATAATCCCTGGTCATAATCATTGTGACGATTGAGATTTTTGTAATTTAATTTTAATATTTATTGAATTAAATAAATATTTTTGATGATTAAATTATTAGATTAAATAATTAATTGATGAAGTTGTGGTAGATTAATTTAATTATATGTGTTATATTTATTAAATTAATGTGGAGAATAATTATTATTTAAGTATGTATTTATGTGAGCTTATTGAATTAAATGAAATATTTAATAAGCATAATGTTATTTTAATTAATGTAATAATTAATTAGAGATTTAATAATTTGCCATAATTAATAAATAAGAAATTAATTATGTGACTATGTGAATTAATGACAAATTATCATATTTTATTTGGGCAAAGGTGCAAAAATACCCCTAATGTTTACACGGATGTCTCACTTACACTCTAAACTATTTTTTTTTCAAAAGTACCCTCAACGTTACAAATTTAAGCTCAGTTGTGCCCCTCCCGTTAACAATACTGCCAACTAAACAAACAGATGTTAGTTTATTTTTCAACAAATAACACGTGGATAGAAGTGTGACATGGAAAAAAAAATATTCAGATATAATATTTATTCTCTTTCTCCCATGAGTCCCATCTTCCTGATCTATTCCCTCTCCTTTTTTCTTTACCAAATTTCTATTCCTAAAGACACGAAAGAGTTACAAAGGAGTGCATGATTTCTTCATTTCTTGATTTGCGTTCGACTATCGGCGTGGGATGGAGGTGTGGTACGATGGTGATGGTGATGGTGTTGAGATCTGATCTGTGACGGTGGCTTTGAAGATTTTGATCGAAAACTATGAATTTTCTGATCAAACTCCGACGACTTCGATCTATTTTCCTCAGATGATAAAGGATTTGGATGATGAAGAGTTTTGGCTTCCTCCCCAGTTTCTTTTTGAAGACAACTTATTCACGAACTTAAATAAAAAGAGTAATAATAATAACATTTGGAGCAGTAATGGAGGTGGAAATTTTTTTGGGGAAAACAATTGCAGCTATGAGTTTCCAAATGGATTTGGGTCGTACGTGGTCCTAGCGCTTCATACAGCTCACAACACAAATTGATGTATTTCTAGTGTCATGTGGGTATTTATCTGAGCCTTCCCTTTTCCTCTTTAGAACAATAAACCATGTAAAGGCTTCCAATATTGCTGCAACAGCTCCCAAAAAAATCAGAACGTATGCTCTCTTCCTTTTTTTGCTGGGTCAAAGATGCCGAATCCTTCAAAGATGTTGACTATGCTTAGACTAATGACTGCGTATCCAATTGTGTGGTGGTAGATGTTCCAGTACAATCTGTATTTGTGATCCTTCTTAGGTCTCAAGAGCAGGGCAAATACCTACAAACCGAACATGATCACATCAGTTTAGTAGCTTCTATATTTTCCTTCATAGAAGGAAACTAAAATACGCTTTTCTTTAAGATTTCTATAGGCAAAAAGGTTAGTACCATTACGATCAATTTTGAGAAATTTTATGTACTAAAGTCGAATCGATTTTGAATTTTAGGAATTCACAAATTTACTTATAAAGACAAAATTTCTGCCTTGTTTTGGAAAAAAAGGAGTGCTACATGTTAGGTTGGTCTGCAGACAAGTTTGTTTTAAGAATTAGTTACCTGAAGTGTTCCTAGGCAGAATAGGGTTATGCCAATGTTCCTATGCTTGTCAAATTGAATTCATTTAGAATCGCTGCCGAGTTTGAGGCCAGTGCCCCATCCGACCGCTGGAAAGTTCTAAGGTAGCAAATATGATCATCTCACCATTAATAGTAAATTGTGCTGAAATTTTTGAAACATCGAAGCTCAAAGGAGCTTCTGCCAAATTTGTAGTAGTAGTAGATATAGGCGATGTGTAGGCACGTACAAGCACCGTTAGAGTTCCTGATTTCTACTAGGCTTTGTGCCCCAATCATTCCTCTTCCATCAATATTGAGTGCCCAAGAGACCCACTGTGAGGTGGAGACTCCACTGCGTCGATAAGCTATATCGACGGTGTGGTTTGTTTGGTGGTAAGTCCAGTGTAAACCTCAGTCTTCATCCATTTTCTTGCTCTGTTTTTGGAGGAGAGAGAAAAGTAGACAAAAGAAGAAGATGCCACATGTCAGCCACATCAGATACGCTTTACATCCGTTTGTTTAGTTGGCAGTATTTTTAACGGAAGGGGCACAACTGAGCTTAAATTTGTAACGTTGAGGGTACTTTTGGAAAAAAAAAATAGTTTATGGTGTAAGTGGGACATTCGTGTAAACATCAGAGACATTTTTGCACATTTGTCCTATTTTATTTTTAAAGTAAAGTAAATAAGATAATTGATTTATTTATAATTGGGTGTGACATTATTAAACTATAGTATAAGAGATTTATTAAATTAAATGACTTTGAATCAATTAAGGCTTGCCAAACGAGACCCTAGTAGTGGTTGGAAGCAGTTACCCATTATTGGGTTAACTGACCATAATGCGCGTCAGTTGCTTATTTATTATACGTATTCTCCTTTTCCTTCTTATTATTTTCTGAGTCTGAAAAAGCAGAGAGGGAGAGTGTTTGAGAATTCAGAGAGAAAAGTTATAATTTTGAGAGAGATTGTGAGTGGTGTGATTGAAGTGGTGTTTTGTAAGAGAGATTGTTATCTTCGCTCACTCTACGCTTTGGGTAATTCTCTCCAACCCAATTCTCAATTCTACGTCATTTAAAGTTTCCATGAATATGACTCCTAAGTCTTCTGTAAAGTCTCTGTAATTGGAAATTGTAAGGGTTATGTGCATATATGGTTTAAGATGTATCATATCTTATTTGATTATATATATTGTATAACCATATCATCAGTTTCATGAAAATACATCGTATATGGTGGCTTCAAAATTTACAGAGTATGGAATATGGACATATGGCCCTTATATGTAATTTTAATATGTCAAACATAAATTGTTTTGTAAAATTTATACTTGTATGTTATTATGCATGTTGATACGAAGAGACCAAATTTTAAATGAACGGATTCGGTGTTATAATGAATCCGTAGTGTTAATTTTTATGATTTATGTTCAAAACCTTCAAGAACATCAAGAACAGTGAAATTTACATTTTTATTATGTAATTATATGTTTTAATTGGTTAAAATCACTCTATAAATGTTGTGTAATGATTATATACGAATTCTAGTACATGGGTATGTCAAATTACATTTAAGAAATAACAAATTGGTAGAAATTGGCATGTTCTGCAATTTTTCGCGAACTGCCATTTCTGTGTCTGGTATGCCGCACCGCAGCGCCGGTTGCATGCATAAGAGTCGCGTCGCAGCGCCATTGACCTAGCCACAGTGTGGGCCGCGCCGCAACGCCGATAATCAGTACAACAGTGACGCCGCAGCGCCCCTCTCCAGAATGTTCAGAAACAAATTTTTTTTAAAGTGTGCAAGTCCATGAATGTGATGTTAACCTAATTTAATGAACTTAAAAATATATTAGAGTATAGTGAGATGTTAAAACAGATTATTAACATGTCAATAACATAATTTCATGTGGATTGAATTATTGAATGCATAATTAGTTTAGTATTCGTGAAGTGTTTATTATGTGACAATAAGTGTGATAATTTGGACTAAGTATAGTCATAACCAAAGTTTAGACAAAAGAATGAACCTATGATGTTTAATTATATTATAATTAACTAGAGTTGTGAATGAAAATGAAATGTAGGATTAAATTCAAGGAACGTGTTTAATTAATGTGTAATCTACGCACGAGGCAAGTTTCCTAACCCTACTTGTTATCATTATTCAAGTTTATAAATCAAGTTCAGTTTGTTATATTAAAGATTATCTATTATTTCAAAGTATGATTCTGTTATACAATACTTGTTCTATTGTATACCTCTTAAGATTTTTATTCAATTTAATTATCATTTATTTTTGAACCTTATTAGACTAGTGAACCCTTAATGGATTCGAATAGTCCATAGTTGATGAACGTTCTAAATTTCAAAACCCTTATTGAATTATCCAAACCAAACTTCCTTTGGTGCGGACTCTGATGTCAAACTGAGATGAACAACCCTGTATAGGGATTTCTTATGCGTTAGCATTAAGATATTGTGCACAGTATGGTACTAAGGGCTCATCCCCCTAAGTACGAGTAGAAGAGTCCATAGTCTTATGACTGTTAAAGGTTTCAAGTATAACCCTTGATAACCTAGGACATAGTTCAAGGTCTTATGACCCTCAGAAATCTTTTGAATTCTTGTTATTCATTCTTGATTCAAAAGTTGAACTTTTATTTCAGAAGTCTTTGATTCACTCTCATGCTATTATATATTGTTATTTCATTTTTATACTTGTGGGCATTCATGCTCACTCTTGCGTAATTATAACATTGCAGTTAAGAACGAAAGGTACGATGAGCCTTCTACTAGCAAAGGCAAAGGCAAAGCTAATAAGTGATGAAGACTTGTTATTTAATTTTAAGAATGTTATTGTAAAGACTTGATGTTATTAAGACTTATTTGTTTATGTTTTCGTACAGATGTTTAAGGCTAGATTGACCTGGGATTGTATTTATTATTCCGATGTTGTAATCCCATAAGGGGAGGATTTTATTTCTATCTATTGCATGGTTTGCATTTATTATGGATAGATAGATGATATTTGTACAGTGAACACCGAATCCCGTGGAATTGAAGTACCCGGATTTGGGGGTGTCACAGGTTGGTATTAGAGCCGTAGGTTATGAACCTTAGGTGGGGGAACAAACTTAGGTAGTAGCCTTATAGAAAGAATATAGTATTGGAAAACTCTTATAGAGTTCTAGGAAATGAAATTTTGTAATTCATTGAAGATAATAAAAGACTTTATGTGCTTGTGTGTTAAATTATGTGCTCACTAGTACGACTTAGTAACTAAAACTCAAAATTTTGTTGTCAAGATGTCAGATGTTGGAGGAAATAGTCGAGCAGGGGAGGAAGAACCCCGAGTACCTACAGTATCGACAAAGGATGAGCCCCGAGACATTCATGTCTTTAGGGAACAGTTGGTACAGAGGGATTCATCTCCATTGATCACCGTTGTTGGTCAGGAGCATGAACCTGAGACCGATCCTGAGGAGGATCCTGAGGAGGAATTTGAAGAGGAAGAAGAGGAGTTTCCACCGCACTCCATTGATGCTGAAATGTACGACGCGCTATACGACCATAACATAGAGTTACGAGACGATGTCCAGGATATGACTGAGCGGGCAATTATTCAGCAGATTACTCTCGAACAGAAGGAGAGGGAGATCGAGACTCTTCACTCACGACTGGGAAATGTAGAATGGGATTTGGTGCCACGAGAAGGGTCAAACCGAGGATAAGACCGAGGAGATAGAGAAGTTGAAGAAGGAATTGAAGGAAAGCTCAGGAAAGGCTGATTGTAGCATAGGAGGGCTGGGTAAGAGAGTCACGTCGTGCTGATCTTGCGGAAGAGGATGGTCGTACAAAGAAGGCTAAGCTTGGGGAGACGTATTCTACACTTAATAAGGCAATGGATGAGGCCCATGATCGAGTTTTGAGGTACCCAATCCATTTCGAAGGGTTACCATCGTACATGCTGGATCGCAGGACGATGTCTCGTATCATGGAAGAAGAACGTAGCAAGGCTATTCAACGTCTTAACCAGCAGTGATAGGATTTGTTTAATTATGTAAAAGACTTAATTAGTTTTTATATGTAAATTTTGATGTGTTTATGAACGAAGGAGTATTTTAATATTTTAAATCTTGTAGATTCTTTATCTCAAGATAGTTGATATAAATAGCAGTGATGCTATTGTTTGATGTTAAAACTTTTGATTTAATTAAACATATCAAGTTGTTTGAGATAATGTGTTAAATAATTATATTAAATTGTTGAGTTAAGTCTTAACTATTTAGAGAAATAAATAAAGATCTAATAAGCATATATTTTAACAGAAATATGCCGCCAAAAAGAAGACAACAACGTCAACCAACTCAAGAAGGATCTACAAATAACAACAATAACGCCAATGCTAATCCTGTTCAGCAATTGGTTAACTTGCTAGCTGGAGCAATGAATAATCAACATCAAGCTCCACCAAATACCATGTTTAAGGATTTCAAGGCGGTGGGACCGCCAGAGTTTAAAGGTTCCATGAGCCCAATTGAGGCTCAAACGTGGGTTATGGAAATGGAGAAGGTTTTCAATGTTGCTTGAGTTAGTGAAGATCAGAAGACCACTTTTGCAACGTTTATGCTGAAGTCTGAAGCCAGTTACTGGTGGCAAGCGAACAAGGTCCGTGGAGGTGAAGGTGTGATTACTTGGGAGAGATTCAAAGAGATGTTTTTCGAGATGTATTTCCCGACCAGCTCACAGAACTAAATGGAGGTTCAGTTTCTGGAGTTGAAGCAGGGGAATATGTCCGTACCTGATTATGCGGCTAGATTCAACGAGTTGGCGAGGATCGCCCCGTATCAAGTTTACACAGATGAGAGAAAGGCGAGACGGTTTGAACAAGGACTGAAGCCCTAGGTATATAGCAAAGTATCAATGTTTCAGCTAAACACATTTACTGGAGTATTGGAAAAGGCCATCCTCGCTGAATGTGGAAACGATGCGGTGACCAAGTACAATCAAGATCATAAGAAGAAGAAGACTGAAAGTGAAGGAAATAACAAGGCTAGTGGAAGTGGCACATGAGGTGGTAATTTTAATCAGAAGAAGAGGTGGAATGACAACTCATCATTGGGAAATCAGCAAGGAGGTCAGAAGAAGAGGATCGAAGCATGCTCGAATTGCGGGAAAGCTCATATGGGAGTTTGCATGAAGGAAAAAAGAGTGTGCTATAATTGTGGTCAGGAAGGCCACATAGCACCTAACTGTCCTAAACCCAAAGAAGTGTGCCTGCTTCACCTGTGGTTCAAAAGATCATTTGGTAAGAGATTGTCCTAAGAAGGGATCTGGAGGGGCAACATCAGGAGGAAACAAGGGAAATAGCAGTGGAAACTCCTTGACTATCACAGGACCAACCACAACTAACCGACCGACCACCAGGACTTTCAACATGACGGTGCAGGATGCAGTTCAGTCTCGTGATGTGGTGTCAGGTATCATTTCGATCAATAAAATTAATGCTTATATTTTATTTGATTCGGGGGTGCTACTTGTTCCTTTATATCCGATGACTTTGCTAAGAATTTAGATTTGCCTAAGGATGAGTTGGATTACCCCATAAACATAGAAATTGCGAATAGAGAAATAATCCCTGTTAAGTACGTACATAAGAACTGTAGAGCGGATATTAAGGGTAATATCATGAACGTAGATCTTATCCCTATTTGACTTGGGGAATTTAATGTTATCTTGGGAATGGACTGGTTATTCAATTACGAGGCTTTAATTAATTGCCAAAAGAAGCGTATTAACCTTATGACTCCGTCAAAGGTTGTGTTTTATAGTAGCAATTTGCCTAGACAAGCGAGTTATCTGACGATGATGCAGGCCAGGAAGTTGTTAAGACAAGGCTGTGTAGGATACTTAGCTTACATAGTCGACAGTCGTAAAGAGAATCCGAAAGTTAAGGAGATACCAGTAGTGAGAGACTTCGTCGATGTATTTCCAAACGATTTGCCAGGACTTCCGCCAGATAGAAGTTGATTTCGTGATTGATTTGGCGCCAGGAACCGCTCCAATATCGAAGGCACTGTACCGAATGGCACTGGTAGATATGAAAGAATTAATAGTACAACTATAAGAATTACTGGACAAGAAGTACATTCAACCAAGCGTATCGCCGTGGGGAGCGCCGATGTTGTTTGTGAAGAAGAAGGACGGAACGATGCGGCTCTGCATTGACTACAGAGATCTGGATAAGGTCACAATTAAGAATAGATATCCATTACCGAGAATCGATGATCTGTTTGATCAATTGAAGGGAGCGAGATATTTTTCCAAGATAGACTTGAGGAGTGGTTATCATCAACTGAAGGTGAGACCAGAGGATGTACCGAAGACAGCGTTCAGAACACGATATGGTCACTACAAATTTTTGGTTATGTCGTTTGGTCTAACGAATGCTCCTACAGCATTTATGGGATTAATGAATGGTGTGTTCAATCCGTTGTTGGACAAGTTTGTAGTGGTATTTATAGACGACATTTTGGTTTATTTGAAAACCAAGGAAGAACATAAAGAACATTTGAAATTAACGTTGGAAGTATTGAGAAGGGAGAAGTTGTATGCCAAGTTTTTAAAATGCGAATTTTGGATCAAGTGGGTGCAATTTCTTGGACACGTGATCGATAAAAATAGAATTTCAGTAGATCCATCAAAAGTCGAAGCCGTGATTAACTGGGATCAGCCGAGGACGCCGTCGGAAGTACGAGGTTTTCTTGGATTGGCAGGATATTACAGAAGATTCATACAAGACTTTTCCAAGATCACAACTCCGTTAACGAATTTGACTCGAAAAGCTGTGAAATTTGTTTGGACGGAGAAGTGTGAGAAAAGCTTTTAAGAATTGAAGAAGAGGTTGATTACATCACCTGTGTTGTCTTTTCCGGACGATACAAGAAATTTTGTTATTTATAGTGATGCGTCGCATAAAGGACTTGGCTGTGTGCTGATGCAAAAAGATAAAGTCATTGCGTATGCATCACGACAATTGAAGGATTACGAGAAGGGATATCCAACCCACGACTTGGAGTTAGCTGCAGTAGTTTTTGCTTTGAAAATTTGGAGGCATTATCTCTATGGGGAGAAGTGTGAAATATATACAGACCACAAGAGTCTGAAATATATATTTACATAGAAAGTCTTGAATATGCGCCAAAGAAGATGGTTGGAGTTAATTAAGGACTACGACTGTGAGATTTTATACCATCCGGGTAAGGCAAACGCCGTTGTCGACGCCTTAAGTAGAAAGGGTCGGGAGAAGTTGATGATGTTGTCCGCTCAGGAGGAGCTAATTTCTGAAATGGAGAAACTGGAGTAGGAAGTGAAGTAATCTATGGAAATTGATGAGAAGCTATTTCAGATGCAGTCTGGTACAACCCTACTGGATAAAGTTAAGGAGGCTCAACTTCAGGACGAAGAATGTAAAAAGGTGACGAATAAGATATCTGAAAGAACTAAACCGAGATTCAAAATGGATAAGGAAGGAATACTGAGATTTGAAAATAGAATTTGGGAACCGCTAGTCATAGAGATTAAGGAAGACATTTTGAGCGAGGCTCATAGCTCACGATTTTCGATTCACCTTGGTAGTACCAATATGTATCAAGATCTTCGACAAAACTTTTGGTGGCCGAATTTAAAACGTGATGTTACAGAATGTGTTGCCAAGTGTCTGAACTATCAGAAAGTGAAAGCAGAACATCAGAGACCAAGTGGGTTGCTACAACCGTTGGAGATCCCAGAATTGAAATGGGAACATATTACAATGGACTTCGTGGTTGGCCTTTCGACGACTCAGAAAGGCTACGACGCAGTATAGGTTATCGTTGACCGACTGACGAAATCCGTACACTTCCTTTCGATAAAAATCAGATTCAACTTAGATTAGTTGGCAAGGTTATATGTAAAAGAGATTGTTTCGAGGCACGGAGTGGCGGTTTCAATTGTTTCTGATAGGGGTCCGCGCTTTACATCGAACTTCTGGAAACGTCTACAGGAATGCATGGGTAAGCAATTGCGGATGAATACGGCATATCACCCTCAAAAAGATGGACAGAGCAAAATAACGATTCAGACATTAGAAGATATGCTAAGAGCCTGTGTGATGGACTTTAAAGGAAATTGGGACGATCACTTACCGCTTGTAGAGTTCGGCTACAATAGCAGTTACCACACTAGTATTGGCATGCCGCCTTATGAAGCGTTATACGTCAAAAAGTGCAGAACTCCGCTTTACTGGGATGAAGTTGGCGAAAGACAGTTGCTAGGGAAAGAATTGGTACAACAGACAACATAAATAATCAAAGTAATTCGAACACGACTGGTAGCAGCTCAAGATAGGCAGAAAAAGTACGCCGATCCACATCATAAAAATATTGAGTTTTAATCGGGTAGTTATGTGTTCTTAAAGGTCTCTCCATGGAAGGGAAAGATCAGGTTCGGAGAAAGAAAGGGAAATTAAGTCCAAGATTCATTGGACCATTTGAAGTACTGCGAAGAATCGGAGAAGTTTCTTATGAGGTAGCCCTACCTCCAGCACTCGAGAATGTCCACATCGTCTTCCATGTTTTTGTTTTACGACCCTACAAACCCGATTATAAGCATGTAATTGAATACGAACCCCTACATTTTGAAAAAGACTTATCTTACGAAGAAATTCCTGTTCAAATTGTTGACAGAAAAGAACAAGTTCTCAGAAATAAAGTAATACCTTCTGTTAAGGTAATTTGGAGGAACCACAACGCTGAAGAAGCTACGTGGGAACTCGAAGAGAATATGATGAATAATTACCCTCATTTATTTACTTAATTTGTGTAGCCGATTCTGGGGACATAATCTTTGTAAGGGGGGAGAATGTAACGAGTCGAATATATTGAGTCGTGATTCTGGGGACAAAATCCTTTTAAGGGGGGAAAGATGTGACGATCGAGATTTTTGTAATTTAATTTTAATATTTATTGAATTATATAAATATTTTTGATGATTAAATTATTAGATTAAATAATTAATTAATGAAGTTGTAGTAGATAAATTTGATTATATGTGTTATATTTATTAAATTAATGTGGAGAATAATTAATATTCAAGTATGTATTTATGTGAGCTTATTGAATTAAATGAAATATTTAATAAGCATAATATTATTTTAATTAATGTAATAATTAATTAGAGATTTAATAATTTGACATAATTAATAAACAAGAAATTAATTATGTGACTATGTGAATTAATGACAAATTATCATATTTTATTTTTAAAGTAAAGTAAATAAGATAATTGATTTATTTTATAATTGGGTGTGACATTATTAAACTATAGTATAAGAGATTTATTAAATTAAATGACTTTGAATCAATTAAGACTTGCCAAACGAGGCCCTAGTAGTGGTTGGAAGCAGTTACCCATTATTGGGTTAACTGACCATAATGCGCGTCAGTTGCTTATTTATTATATGTATTCTCCTTTTCCTTCTTATTATTTTCAGAGTCTGGAAAAGTAGAGAGGGAGAGTGTTTGAGAATTCAGAGAGAAAAGTTATAATTTTGAGAGTGATTGTGAGTGGTGTGATTGAAGTGGTGTTTTGTAAGAGAGATTGTTATCTTCGCTCACTCTACGCTTTGGGTAATTCTATCCAACCCAATTCTCAATTTTACGTCATTTAAAGTTTCCATGAATATGACTCCTAAGTCTTTTGTAAAGTCTCTGTAATTGGAAATTGTAAGGGTTATGTGCATATATGGGTTAAGATGTATCATATCGTATTTGATTATATATATTGTATAACCATATCATCAGTTTCATGAAAATACATCGTATATGGTGGCTTTAAAATTTACAGAGTATGGAATATGGCCATATGACCCTTATACGTGATTTTAATATGTCAAACATAAATTGTTTTGTAAAATTTATACTTATATGTTATTATGCATGTTGATACAAAGAGACCAAACTTTAAATGAACGGATTCGGTGTTATAATGAATTCGTAGTGTTAATTTTTATGATTTATGTTCAAAACCTTCAAGAACATCAGGAATAGTGAAATTTACATTTTTATTATGTAATTATGTGTTTTAATTGGTTAAATCACTCTATAAATGTTGTGTAATGATTATATACGAATTCTAGTATATGGGTATGTCAAATTACATGTAAGAAATAACAAATTGGTAGAAATTGGCATGTTCTGCGATTTTTCGAGAACTGCCATTTCTGTGTCTGGTACGCCGCGCCGCAGCGTCGGCTGCAGGCATAAGAGTCGCGTTGCAGCGCGAACCACGCCACAACGCCATTGACCTGGCCGCAGCGCGTGCCACATCGCAGCGCCGATAATCAGTACAACAATGGCGCCGCAACGCCACTCTCCAGAATGTTCAGAAACGAAATTTTTTTAAAGTGTGCAAGTTTATGAATGTGATGTTAACCTAATTTAATGAACTTAAAAATATATTAGAGTATAGTGAGATGTTAAAACAAATTATTAACATGTCAATATCATAATTTCATGTGGATTGAATTATTGAATGCATAATTGGTTTAATATTCGTGAAGTGTTTATTATGTGACAATAAGTGTGATAATTTGACTAAGTATAGTCATAACCAAAGTTTATACAAAAGAATGAACCTATGATGTTTAATTATATTATAATTAACTAGAGTTGTGAATGAAAAAGATATGTAGGATTAAATTCAAGGAACATTTTTAATTAACGTGTAATCTACGCACGAGGCAAGTTTCCTAACCCGACTTGTTATCATTATTCAAGTTTATAAATCAAGTTCAGTTTGTTATATTAAAGTTTAGCTATCATTTCAAAGTATGATTCTGTTATACAATACTTGTTCTATTGTATATGTAAGACCCCAACTTATTATGAATAAAATTGAATTTCCTCTATTATTATTTTGAATAATAAGGTGTTAAATTGTTATAATGTTTTGGTTATGGGTGAAATGTGCAAATTTTGCAAAATAAGCAAGTGGTTATAAAATAATCATTATTGTCGGGGAATATTCGTTTGGTCGTGGAATATTCTTGTTGACGGGGAGTATTCGTACGACGGCGCAGTCATTTGTGGGCCCCATAACAGAATAACTGTCGGATGAAGAAAACGACAAGTTTGAGTTTTTATAAATAACGGCGTAGTTGTTACCGTTAACACTGTTGGAATACCCGGTGGTTAAAATACAGTAATACGCGTGGTTGCACAGTAGCACACAGTTTTTGCACAGTATTTTTTGAATTATTTATTCTTACGTAAGAAGGCACTACTCAATAATTTTTACAGTAATTACTGTTCAATATTTTATTTTATTGGTTCAATAATTGCTGCGTTGATATTTTATATTATTGTTGCTTCAATAATTGTCACTGCACAGTATTTCCCATTATCGGATTAATAATTCATATTATTTGAATAATATTATGAGATAGCATTATTGGCAATGTCTAGAAAGTTCTGTCAAGGAGAGGTTTGGTCACCTAATTGCGCGCCAGTAAGGAGAAATTCTTATTGGAAAGCCTCCTCTTTCCTAGGAACTGTCTGGTTGTCATAATTGTGATTCTGTAATATTATTTGTAAATAATTAATTATTGATTTATATGATAAGGAAATATTTATTTGATGTGGATTTAAATGATGCATTTGTTTATTTATATGGTTATAAATGAAGAAATTAATGCTGAGTTATTTTATCAGTATTTTGTCTGAGTGAAGGTATTAAAAATCATCCGTTTGTGGAGTTTGGATATTTTCTATTTGGAATTTGGAAAAACTCAAAGCTATAAAGTTGTAGAGAATTTGATTTCGTGTAGAATGGACATAAAATTCATATTTTTCTGATAAACAGGCTATTTTCTATGAATTACTGAAGTTTCGGAAAATAAAATAATTTTTATTAAATTATGGGTGGGACCCACTTTTGTTAAAAAAATGTGGGTTGCAAATTTGGCTCAAAGGTGGCTGGCTACTGATTTCAAAAGTTTGGCATGCTTAGAGAAAAAAGAAATAATAATATTTTATTATTTTAGTCTCCTTTGGCGTTCTAGCATTTTCCTATAAATAGGCGCTTAGGTTAGAATTGAAAATCACACCAGAAACAAGTTTTCTTTCTCTCTAGATTATCGAGCGTATTTTTGTGAGTATTTTGATACTTTGAGAGTTGCTATTTAGTACAAGTTTCTGTTAGCACTATATCCGAAATTCTGTCAGAAGTACGGTTATTTTGAGGTAAGGGATGTTATTTTCTTCGTAAATGATATTATTTCTTTCGATATCATTATGCCAAAATATTGGTCTGAATTTTTTTTTATCAAATTTGGAACTTTTTGTGTCGGAGTTACTATTCACGTATACGACACTATTCACGTATACGACAATATTCACGAATACGACACTATTCACTGAAAAATGATTTTTTTTCTCCTTTTTGTCCAAGATGTCTATTATGGTTACTATCTTTGATTGTATCCATATTTTGATCTTGATTCTTGAATTTTGCTTCAAAATTGGTTACTATGGAGTATTATTGATCTTGGATAAACTGTAATACGAATATCTAATATTTATTATTTTGTTTCACTGGATTCGTTTCTTTAAAATATTTTTCATCATCCTCAGTCCTAAATGATGATATTACTAAATATCTTTGGTCTGTAGTGCAAAGATGAATGATTACCTAATGAATATCTTTGGCTCGTAGTACAAAGATGAACAGGTGTTGAGATGAACATGACCAACTGGTGATACAAATGAATATCTTTGGCCTGTAGTGTAAAGATGAATATTTGATTAAAGATGTATATTGATTATTTTTACAGGGATAAAATATTGATGATGGACTTTTAAATCTTAGAAGATAGTAGAACTCATTCTCTACTTGACTCTTCTAATGGATTGTTGTTTCCGCTGCAGTTGTTGATCTAAAACTTGTTGTCTATTATATTTTATCAGATTTTTCCCTGTTGAAAAGTAATGATAATTTGTTGTATATTATCTTAGTCATAATATTCTTCACTGGGCTAGTTGAGCTCACCCTTTTCCTTTTTATTCCATTTTTCTTCTCAGGAGGTGAGAACATAGGAGGATCTAGTCGGGGTATAGAGTGATGATTCTAGAAAGATGTTTTAGCAGTCCTCACTATTTCTGTAAAATATTGTTTAAATAATTGTAATGAGGACTTATTTGAGTGTGGATATTGTCTAGAAGACAATATTTGTATTTAAACTAACAGTATGTGTTGTCGTATTTTGCACGACAATTTTATTATTGAAGTTGTAGTTGGCTTTTTGTACCATGTATTTGGTGACTCAGAATGGGTGTTGTATACCTATTTTGGGGGCGTCATAGTATACCTCTTAAGATTTTTATTTAATTTATTTATCATTTATTGTTGAACCTTATTAGACTAGCGAACCCTTAATTAATTCGACTAGTCCATATTTGATGAACGTTCCAAATTTTAGAACCCTTATTGAATTATCCAAACCAAACTTCCTTTGGTGCGGACTCTGATGTCAAATTGAGATGAATAACCCTGTATAGGGATTTCTTATGCGTTAGCGTTAAGATATTGTGCACAGTATGGTACTAAGGGCTCATCCCCTGAAGTATGAGTAGAAGAATCCATAGTCTTATGACTGTTAAAGGTTTCAAGTATAACCCTTGATAACCTAAGACATAGTTCAAGGTCTTATGACCCTCATAAATCTTTTGAATTCTTGTTATTCATTCTTGATTCAAAAGTTGAGTTTTTATTTCAGAAGTCTTTGATTTACTCGCATGTTATTATATATTGTTATTTCATTTTTATACTTGTGGGCATTCATGCTCACTCTTGCGTAATAATAACATTGCAGGTAAGAACGAAAGGTACGATGAGCCTTCTACTAGCAAAGGCAAAGACAAAGCTAATAAGTGATGAAGACTTGTTATTTAATTTTAAGAATGTTATTGTAAAAACTTGATGTTATTAAGATTTATTTGTTTATATTTCTGCACAGATGTTTAAGGTTAGATTGACCTGGGATTGTATTTATTATTCCGATGTTGTAACCCCATAAGGGGAGGATTTTATTTCTATATATTGCATGGTTTGCATTTATTATGGGTAGATAGATAGATGATATTTGTACAGTGAACACCAAATTCCGTGGAATCGAAGTACCCGGATTTGAGGGTGTCACAATCATACCAAGTCCATCTATGCATTACAGGTCACATATGACTTTCAACATAATGTAAACATGAGGATGGTGACAATGACATAATAATTCAATAAAACAAGTTCAAGAATTAATTTATCCAAGAACTAATAACGTCCAAATTGTCAACATGATACTGATTTGTGGAGTAAAAATTCAAGAATGCTCAGAAGAATATTTCCATGAAAAGATACTGGATGAAGCGCAAATATCAAGGATATTCCACTAATTTCATGGAGTAAAGAAACTAAAACTTTAAGCAACTGAGTATAATAGAATATATGAAACTGCAAATGGATTTTCGCCGCCATGCGGTAATCCACTTAGACAGATCATTTCCATAATTTAATAAGGAATGAATACAAAGGGTCATTCACCATGCATGTGATAATCCACATAGACAGGTTATTCCAACAGAATAATAAAGAATGAAATAACAGAAGAATTTACCATGCATGCGATAAACCGCACAGATAGGTTATTCTAACAGAATAATAAATAATGGAACCAGGTCCGGCGTAAACGCACAGACAGGATATTCCGACAGAATAATAAATAATGAAACCAGGTCCGGCGTAAACGCACAGACATGATAGTCCGATAGAATAATAAAGAACGAAATACTAGAAGAATTTTACCATGTATGCGGTACTTCGCATAAACATGTTATTCCAACATAATAATAAGTAATGGAATAACTGAAGAATTTCACCATGTATGCGGTACTTCGCATAGACATGTTATTCTAACATAATAATAAGGAATGGAATAATAGAAGAATTTCACCATGTATGCAATATTTTGCATAGACAAGTTATTCGAACATAATAATAAAGAATGTAATAACAGAAGAATTTCACCAAGTATAGGGTATCCCGCGTATACAGGTTATTCCAACATAATAATAAAGAATGGAATAACAGAAGTTCTCTTCATGAATAAGAAAGAAAGAATACACGTTACGAGTACAACAAATAATATTCCTTATCGTAAAAGAAGAGTATTCCGACTGGTAGGGTGAGGATATACTCGAAAAAAACTTGTACTGCGCTCAAACCTTTCTTAAACTCAAAAGAAATACGCTCAAGATTATAGAAGAAGAACTCTCTTTATAGTTTCTCTCTCTAGAGTTTCAGTGAATTCGTAAGAAATAATGAAGGAATGAGCTTCTATTTATAGAAGAATAGACTACATAGTAACTAATTCATGAACGGTCCAGATTGATTTACTTTTAATCGGACGATCCATATTTAAAGCAAAATCTTTTAAATAAAATATAATATATTCTATTTATAATCTAATAAAACGAATAACTTTATAAAAGTATTCTATTTTATATAAAAATATTTTACTATGCAAACACCATGCATAATAAAATATAATATATTCTATTTATAGAATAACTTTATAAAAGTATTCTGTTTTATATAAAAAGATTTTACTATGCAAAATACTATACATAATAGAATATAATATATTCTATTTATAGAATAACTTTATAAAAGTATTATGTTTTATATAAAAAACTTTTCTGTTTTATTACATTAATAATACTAATAAAATAAAACTGAGTGATTTATCACGTAAACATCAATAATCAATACCGTGTGTCACTATGCAACCCGCGTATTACTGTACTTTTACTACCGAGTAGGTCAACAGTTTTAATGGTAAAACTTCAGCCGTTATTTTCATAAAAATATTTTTGTCATTTTCTCAATCCGACAATAATTCCTTTGTGGGGTCCACCAATGATTGTACCGTCGTACAGATATTTCCCGACAAAAAGAATATTCCTCGACCAATCGAATATTATACAACAACTTGTATACTTTTCAAAATTTATAAATATTACCCACAACTATAACATTATATCAAATCCACACCATAATATTAAAAAAAATATTTTGAGAAATTTAAATCTTTATTCATACAATTTGGGGTCTCACACCCATAACGGAAAATGATCGGATGAAGAAAATGTTAAGTATGAGTTTTTATAAATAATGGCAAAATCGTTACTGTTAACACTGTTGGAATACCAGGTAGTTAAAATATAGTAATACGCGTGGTTGTACAGTAGCACACGGTATTGCACAGTATTTTTGAATTATTGATTCTTACGTTAGAAGGCACTACTCAATAATTGTAACAGTAATTACTGTTCAATATTTTATTTTATTGATTCAATAATTGCTACGCTGATATTTTATATTATTGTTGTTCAATAATTATCACTGCACAGTATTTCCCATTATCAGATCAATAATTCATATTATTTGAATAATATTATTAGATAGCATTATTGGTAATGTCTAAGGAAGATCTGTCTAGGAAAGGGGTTTGGTCACCTAATTGAGTGCCAGTAAGGAGAAATCCTTATCGGAAAGCCCCCTATTTCCTGGGAACGACCTTGTTGTCATAATTGTGATTCTGTAATATTATTTGTGAATAATTAATTATTGATTTGTATGATAAGGAAATATTTATTTTATGTGGATATAAATGATGGATATATTTATTTTATATGGATATAAATGAAGGAATTAATGCTGAGGTATTTTATCAGTATTTTCTCGGAATAGAGGTGTTAAAAATCGTCCGTTTATGGATTTCGGTCATTTTTCGTTTGAAATTTGGAAAAACTTAAATCTTTAAAGTTGTAGAGAATTTAATTTCCTATAGAATAGACATAAAATTCATATTTTTTTTTAATAAAAGAACTATTTATTATGAATTATTGAAGTTGCGGAAATAAATGTTTTTATTAAAATTATGGGTGGGACCCACTTTTATTTTTTATAAAAATATGTGCTGGAAATTTTTGTTTAAACATGGAGGGCTGGTCTTGGTTGACATGCGTAAAAGAGAAAAAAAATTATTATTTTATTATTTTAATCTACTGTGGCGTTCTAACATTTTCATATAAATATATTGCTTAGTTAGAATTAAAAATCACACCAGAAACAAGTTTTCTCTCTATATATTATCGAGCGTATTTTGTGAGTATTTAGATACTTTTAGAGTTGCTATTCAGTGCAAGTTTCCTTTAGCATTACATCCGATATTTCAGTCAGAAGTACTATTTTTTTGAGGTAAGGAATGTTATTTTCTTCATAAATGATATTATTTTCTTCAATATCATTATGCCAAAATATTGATATGAATTTTATTGTGGAATTTCTACCTTTTTGAGTCGGGATTACTATTCACGTATACGACACTATTCACAGAAAAATGAAATTTTCTCTACTTTGTCCAAGATGTCTATTATGGTTATTATCTTTGTTTGTATTCATATTTTGATCTTCATTCTTGAATTTTACTCCACTATGGTTTATTATGGAGCATTTTTGAACTTGGATTATCAAAAGTATGAATCCTTAATCTTTGTCCTTTTATCTCACTGGATTCGTTTCTTTAAAATATTTTCATCATCCTCAGTCCTAAATGATGATATAACTGTATATCTTTGGCATGTAGTGCAAAGATGAATAATTACCTGATGAATATCTTTGGCCCATAGTGCAAAAGATGAACATGTGTTGAGATGAACATGACCAACTGGTGATACAAATGAATATCTTTGGTCTATAGTGCAAAGATGAATATTTGATGCAAGTTGTATATTGGTTGATGTTACAGGGATAAAATATTGATGATGAACTTTTAAATTCATAGATGATATTAGATTTCATTCTATACTTAACTCTTTTAATGAATTGTTATTTCTTCTACGAATATTGATCTAAAACTGGTTGTCCATTATATTTTATTTGATTTGTTGAAGGCTAACAATAATTTGTTGTTCTTTATCTTAGTCATAATATTCTTTATTGGGCTAGTTGAGCTCACCCTTTTCCTTTTTTATTCCATTTTTCTTCTTTGGAGGTGAGAATATAGCAGGAACTAGCCGGGGTATGGAGTGATGGTTCTAGAAAGTTGTTTTAGCAGTCCTCACTATTTTTGTAAAATAGTGTATAATTAATTATAATGAGGACTCATTTTGAGTTTGAATATTGTCTATTAGATAATATTTGTATTTAAACTCACAGTATATGTGTTGTCGTATTTTGCACGACAATTGTATTAATGAAGTTGTATTTGTTTCTGTATCATGTATTTGACGACTCAGAATGGGTGATGTATATCTATTTTGGGGGTATCACAGTTGGTATCAGAGCTTAGGGATATGGTCTCTGGCGGAGATCGGGTGATAGAACTATGAGAGGAGAGACGAGTAATCATTCGCTAGTGTGTCCTACATAAGCTTATTTGGTTGGTCAGTCGGAGCATATGGTTAATATGTGATATGTTAATTTGTTAATTAACCATTATTTTGTGGCAGTATTTGAGAATGGCAGCTGGAAATATTAACAATGAAGTGAATGTGACCGTGGAGACACTTTTAATCACCACCCAGGTGAACGTGCAACAGGAAGGCAATATTCCTTCTGTAAATAACACTACTGAACAAATGATGAATGATGGGATGTTCACAAGCTTTTTACAGTTCATGCAAAATCAGACGAGGGAGACTCGTGTACAAAATACGGGTGGAAATGATAGCAATGCGCGGCTTGTTACAACCAAACAGTTCAAAGTGTTGGGACCACCAGAATTTGTCGGAAAGCTGGATCCGATCAAGGCAAAAACGTGGTTTAAGTAAATTACCAAGATATTTGATGTCTTGGGATGCACAGAGGAACAGAAGGTTCCATTCGCCACCTTTATGTTCCGTGGTGAGGCAGATTACTGGTGGGAATCTGTAAAGCATACCCAGCCTGTCGCACTCAACATGTCTTGGAAAACATTTTAGAAACTGTTTATTGACAAGTAATTTCCTGAAAGTATTCGTCATATGAAGGAGGTAGAGTTTATTAGATTGGAACAAAACAACATGATGGTGTCCCAGTACGAGGCGAAGTTCGCAGAGTTATCCAGGTTTGCACCTCATTTGGTAGAGAATGAGGAACGAATGACGCTGATGTTTTTGAGAGGTCTAAAACCCAAGATTTGATAATATCTTATCTCTCATAAATTTTCTTTATATTCAGATGTTGTAAACATGGCTCAGTTATTTGAGCGAGATAATGAGTATGTTCAACCGAGGGACCACAACCAGGGTCATACCGGTGACATCAGTCATCAGAGCAATGACAACCAGTGGGGAGGAAAAAAATTGGACAAAAGCGGTAACCACTCTGGTGGTAATCGTGGCCATGATGGTAGAAGAAGCGATTTGGGGGGAGATTTTAAAACGAGAAGGTATAATAATGATAACGTGAAGACGTCAGCACAAACATCAACTATTTTTAGGGGAGGAGAACAGTCACTAATCGTTTGCTATAAATGCGGGAAAGAGGGACACATCAGCCCAAACTGCCCACAACAATCCAAGGTGTATTATAACTGTGGAAATGAAGGTCATATAGCTAGAGATTAACTTGTTGCGAAATTAAGTTCAATGGGGATGGTGATTCCAAAGGCTGTCCCGGACATATCAAAGTCGGTGGTTCCTAGAAGAGCGTTTGTCGTGACTGCCCAAAATGCGAGGAACCCGAACGAGGTGATCACGGGTAAGCTAATCATAAACTCTTACGAAGTTTATACATTATTAGATACAGATCCTACCCATTCTTTTATTTCTCCTGCTTGTGCTCAATGTTTGAACTTGACTCTGGAGAAATTAGACTTTGAATTATCTGTTGAAACTCCGTTAGGAGAAACTTTCGTTATATCCACTATTTATAAATCTTGCTTGATCCAAGTTAGTACCATCATATTACCTATCGATCTTATTTCTTTGAAAATACTTGCATTTGATATGATTTTAGGGATTGATTGGTTAACCACTCATCATGCTGAAATTGATTGTTTTCGTAAGGTTGTTAGTTTTCATATTCCTAACCAACTTGTTATGCGAATTCAAGCAACCAAGCCACTAAAATCAATAACTGTCATATCAAGCCATAAAGCTATTCGTATATTGAAAAATGGATGTTAAGCTTTCTTAGCCCATGTCACAGACTTGAACAAAAACACGTCAGATTTGAATAATATTTCTGTTGTTAGTGAATTTCCTGACGTATATTTTGAAGAATTTTTCGGTCTACCCCCAGAACGTAAAGTTGAATTCTTTATTGACCTTGAACCTGGTACAAAGCCCATTTCTAAAACCCCAAATCGAATGGCTCTTATTGAACTTCATGACTTAAAGGTCCAACTACAGGAGTTGTTGGACATTGGTTTCATTAGTCCTAGTACATCTCCTTGAGGTGCTCATGTTTTGTTCGTAAAGAAAAAAGATAGGAGTATGCGACTTTGTATTTACTACCTAGAATTGAGCCATGTCACCGTCAAGAATAGGTATCCGCTACCTCGCATTGATTACCTGTTCGACCAGTTGCAAAGAGCACACTTCTTTTTAAAGACCGATCTTCGTTCTGGATATCATCACCTGAAGATTAAAACTGAGGATATTCCGAAGACTACTTTCAGAACTCGGTACGAGCATTATGAATTCTTAGTCATGTCTTTTGGATTGACTAATGCTCCTACTGCTTTCATGGATATGATGAACCGTGTGTTTAAAGAATATTTGGATCAGTTCGTTGTTGTCTTTATTGATGACATCCTCATCTATTCCAAAAGTTGTGAAGTGTTAGGTTTGTAATATTCATGAACGCAATCAAATTGCACAAATTAAGCGGAAGCATGAATAATTAGATTTTTAAAATTTTACAAACCATATACCCGGATCATCCTTTATGCATAATTATTAATTAAACGAAAAAGATAAAGTAAAAGAATCATACACTTGAAGATTCGAGCTTTTTTAGGTACAAGTTCACCTCAAAATCTTTTTTGCGTTCAACTTGAATCCACCGGGTTTGGTTCCTTCCTTTGATCAAAGTTAGCCACCCGAGTGTTTGGCCTCTAGAGGTTATCCACCAAGGAAGAAGAAAAATTCAAGAATATGGGTATTGGCAAAATCCTAGTTTTTCTATCTCTCATAGAAAAATATGTACTCTCCACACTATTAAAATTACGTATTCACGTGTATTGTGAAAGTATCAACCACTTTCACCCATAATAAGACTCCTCTTATTTATAGATGTGGACAACTCTCCTTAACAATTACGGAATTTAGTTTTATTTTAATTAATTATGCTCCCAATCTTATTAGGAATAATTAATTAAAATCTTTTAATTAATTTGCCTCCAAAACTTATTAAGAATATATGAGAGTACTTTTATTAATTAATTCTCAAACTCCTTTAGAAATAAATAATAATAATAATAATAATAATAATAATAATAATAAGACTCCTCTTATTAATTTATATTTAATATTTTCAAAATATTAAATAATAAATAGTAAGCTATTTAATTTATTTTATCACTATAGATTAAATTAAATATACTTAACTTATTATTACGATTATGCCATTAACTTCTTAAATAATTATTCTTCCTTTTATGGTGTGACTCTTTAGGTTCTCCATATTAAACTGGTTGTGAATAAATCAATTAGAACAATTCGAATCTTATTTAAATAAATAAATTAAACTATTAATTTATTTAAATAAATAATAGGGATAAGCCTCCCTAGCGATTAAAGACTTTCCAGATAATATAGATTTCAACATTAATCATAAAAGAACTTTTGAGTAAATAGTTACCATACAATTCAATCCTTCCACCATACAATGTCCTAATTAAATATAAGACATGGAATTACTGTCAAGTCTTATTTTATTTAATTATATATTTTTTGATTCTTAAATACACAACACCAAATAATGCAAATTAGAAACTCCTTTATAATTTCATTCTGTCTTGGCCAAGGACAACTGAGTTGTCATTTATCGATTTATATTGGACATTTCTCTTCTTTTACTAGAAGCGGTAGATTCTTTATTGATCATACATTATCTCCACATACAACTTATTACACCCAAGCATACCCTTTGATATACCCTAAGGGTCTTAAGAAATAAGTCAAAGTATAACTCATCATACACAATATACTATGATGATATCAAGTCCAAGGATCACTTGTACTACTATCACTACAGGAATTCCTATTGACATTCAAGTAAAACTCAATTAGGTATTCCTTAGCAAGCCACGTTCAGTGCACTTATTCTCCAATAATCACCTACATACCTGCTTTAGTATCTCTACACAAATGATAATGAGATCAATCATCCTCATCTAATGAGCAAACAACATATGTACCAATCTATCTGGATTTACTAATCCCAAATTTAGTAATCCAACGATTGGGAACTATTTTAGTTTTAAGCTTTCTAATAATTTAGATTTCATTAGAATGATCATCATCATTATTCTAAAAGTATTGCTTAAAACTATGAGTTTATCACATATTATAAAGCATCATCATGTAGATAATTAAAAGTCTTTAATAAATTAATACTTTTTATTAATAAATGAATAAGATTATTACAAAGTATATTCTTTATCATCAAACATGATTGGCTTGTGTGCATACTACTTTCAATCTCCCACTTGCACTAAAGTCAATCGTCATGGTATCTCATACTCTTCTTCTTAAGTGACGATTATCCTGCTGTTGGATAAGCTTTAGTTAATGTATATGTAATGTTTTTCTTGGGAATCCACTATCTCTATAGTGCTTTCCCATCTTTCAATGATTCATTTAAATCAAATAAAAGTGCCTCAACACATGTTTAGATCCAAGATGAGACTTAGTAACTATTCTTAGTTCTGTAATGAACTTTTCGTCCAAACAATCAACTTGCAGCTTCATTTATAGCAATATACTTTGTCTTTATCACTAAACCAGCAACTCTTTACTGTTTGAAACCTTTCCAATTCACTGCACCACTGTTTAAGGTAACACTTTACCTTTAAGTAGATTTTCTGTCGTCTTGGTCTGTCTGAAAAACTTGAGTCTATTAAGCCCTCTAGTTTTAATTTAGACCCACCATAAATTTAAACACATCCTTATTGCCGGTTAGGTACTTTAAGATATTTTCACTGTCTTACAGTGATCTTCTCCTGAATAGGACCGATCAACTTCAGGTCTCGTATATTTCATCGTATACATGATTGTTACTCATGCGATCTCTCCTTTTAGAGTCTTTTGGGACTATTAAGAGAGATATACTCCAGGGCTCGTGAATATGAGACATCTCTTGGAGTTTTCCATGCTAAACGACTTTAGCATCAAATGAATATACGTTCCTTGGGTTAAGTCGAGCATCCTTTTAAATCTATCTATATAGATTTTATCCCCAATTAAGATACTCTTCCCAAATCATTTATGGAGGAATGTTTAGACAACTTTATCTTTACCGATTGTAGCATTGATATATTATCCCTTATCCGTAGTATATCAACATATAATACTAGGAATATCACGACACTCTTACTGACCCTTTTGTACACACTAGGTCCATTCTTATTTTTTGATAAAATCAAACTCTTTTGATTCTCTCATCAAAATAAATGTTCCATATTTGAGAAGCTTGATTCAATCCATTTCTCTGAGTGTCTACAACTCTTACCTCATCGTATGTAACTGGATCATCATCTTCTATGATGTGTACATCATCATCATCATCATCTATGATGAATCCATATCTCCTAGGTATCTTCGGTACTATTCCAGATTTATAATTCGGTTGTGGTACAATAGGTCTATCTATAGGTTCCTCTTATTTGACTTATAGTATTTTGTGGTTCTTGAACTCTTCAAGATGTATTATCCTCCCACTAGCCCCTTCAATGATAAACATCTTTATCTTTTTAGAGCCCCCAAATATGGGTACTTGAAACCCAAACTCGGTGCTTTACGATACCATTTCTATGAGCGGAATAATACTAATAATAATAACAATAATACAAAGATCAACTTAATTTACATATCATCAAAGTCTGAATCCCAAGTACGTAACCTTTAAACATTCATTGCAACCCATGATATATAATATATATCATACTTGTCTTAATAAGGTTAACTATTACATAGAATACCACAAATCTTATTTGGTTAGCTTTCCTTTTTCCTTTGTTTCTGCATGAGCTTTCTGATTCTACACACTTGGTTGAAAACATTTAAATTAAGCAAGGATGAGCATTTGAGTGCCCAGCAAGTAATAACAATTATATATATAAGCTGAAAGAATTTAAATATTTTAATTCTTTATACTACCCTTCTACAACGATTCAACAGTTGTGAAGTAATCTGTACCAATGATAATAATATATCAATTCTATACCAAATCTTTAAAACTACGTATTGACTATAAATAGGGTTTATGTGACATGTTATGAACATTGTTTTCAATTTTCAAATAGGTTAAACAGAAATTCATCTGCAAACCGTCATAACTTACGGGCACAGGGGGTGATCAGCCCGTTATGCCTTGCATTGATCAATACTACATGTAAGAACGAGGGTATCGTTCACTCTGTCCGCCTTGGGCGCATAAAATTTTTCCCGTGTAGGGATGTTCATACTTGTCTGGGTTCTAAATCAAAGGTTTTATCTTGTTCAACAATAATCTATAATTCAACATATATGTATACGAGTAATTGACAAAGGTATATCAACATGTGATTAAATACAATGATTATCCAAGTGGGGACATTTGTATAACCATTTATAAAAATTAACGAACAAAATATATATCTGAATTATCATATACTAATATGTTAATAATCAATGAGCGTATATAATATAGGGTTAATAATCTGTACAGTAATAATACAGTTTAGAAACATTCTTACTCATGTCTATTGCATAAAGAAAATGCAAAGGTAAGATACTTGCCTGATGCGCTGCTTACAGTTCACAACTTAGTTTAATCGTTTATATCACGACCTATCATTAATCAGATCATTCGTTCGATTAGAAGAATATACTATAACACATAATACTACATTTCGCAGTCAGCACATAACCTAATCACATTATTACCCATGTTTAACAAGCATTGAATCACAAATAATCACTTATCTAATTAAATTATCTAAGTCCAGATCAATTTCTGAAACATGTCGGTATAAACTTTATCGGGTAATTATCGAGTCTAAGACTCTATCCGGTAATTTAGTATAATTTTAAAACATTTATTATAATTTATCATGAATTTTCAAACACCGGAATCATTATTAAATGATTTAAATATTAAACAATTCTATTATCATTAATATTTAATTAATATTAAACTATTAATGAAATAATTTCCAAAATGTTAAAGTTATTTATAATAACTTGAAATACTTTTAGAGTATTAATATTACCCTTAAATGATTTTTAAAACATTTAAAATTATTTTTTAAATAATTATCATTAATATTAAAGTATTAATGTATTATTTATCAAAATATTAAAAGTCATTAATTATAACTTAAAATATTTTTAATTCATTTATATCCTTTTTAAATGATTTTTAAATTCATATAACCATTATTAAACTATTTATTTAATATAATTATTAAAAAAATTTAATATCATTAATAATAAATTAATAATTATTAATATTAAATTATTATTGAAATTATCCTTTAAATATTAAAAGTTATATTTTATAACTTAAAATATCTTTAAACCCTTTATTTTCATTTAAAATGATTATTATAATATAAAAATCATTTTAAACTAAATTATTTAATATAATTATTAAATAACTTTAATATCATTAATAATAATTAATTAATGAAATTTATCTTTAAATATTAAAAGTTATATTTTATAACTTAAAATATTTTAAATACCTTATTATTATTTAAAATGATTTTTAATATAATAAAAATATTTTTAATTAATTTATTTAATTCATATAGTAAATAACTTAATGATCATATAGTGCATAATGAGATTTTTCAAAATAAGTGGGCAAATGAGATTTTTCTCTCTTCAATTCTATATATAGTGCATAGATACATGTATGGCTGATATCTAGAGGCTGAGTGCTGTCAATTATAAGTCAAGAGAGTTGTTGAGTTTGGTGAACAACCCCTCCTAATGTCAAACCCTACTAGTTAGCCAAAATAATACAACTAGGGGCAAAATGGTCATTTAATAAATCATTTTAATGGCAATTTTGTAACTTGTCAAACCCTTAGGGTTTAACCCTAAGGTTTAGCACAAATTAAATGATTTTCCAACTAGGGTTTGTACAAAAAATAAAATAAAATAAATTTTAGTTTCTAAAATTTTGAAATTAGGGTTTCATAATTATGATTAATTTTCTAATTACTTTATACAGGAACATTAGGGTTTAAAATCACTAATTATAATTAACTTTGCTACTTTAGCAATTAGAATTTAAAATTAGTAAATAGTTTTTTATAATTTCTAATTAGGGTTAATAATTTTAGAAATTAGGGTTCCTAGAAATTAATATATGTAAATGTTAATTAGGGTTAACCTAATTAATCATGAAATCACATAACACAATTATATAATAATCTCGAGCTCATGATTGAGTTTCAAGTTAGGGTTTTCTCATTTCAAAAATTAGGGTTTTCAAAATATTAATTAGGGTTTCTAATTTAGAATTTTATAATTAGGGTTTTTTTAAAGATTAGGGTTTTTAGATTTTTAATTAGGGTTTACCTAATTAATCCCCAACATAAATTATACAACACAGTTATAGAAAAATCTTGTACTCTAAATTGGATCTCAAATTAGGGTTTAACATTATTACTAGGGTTTGGTCATAATACACCGTAATTGACCAACCATTATCAATACGGACATACAGTACATATTCATAGCACTGAAAAATCAAAATATAATTAATATTATATTATTATTCTCATACCTTGATAATAATCCAAAATTAGGGCTTGGATTCCATATCTGATTTATTCTTCATATTTAACCTTAATAATTAAGGTAAAATAATTAACTTAATAATCTGTACTAAAATTTATATAATAAAATAATTATTATAATTATTCTAAAATTCACTTCATATATTATTTAAATAATATATTATTATATTTTTATGGAAAATAATTAATAAAAATATTTCTGCTATAAAAGTAATTATTATAAGAATATACTTTATAATAATTAATAATTCTAAAATAAAATTATTTATAAACATTTATGTAATAAATATATTTTTTTATTTACCACATAATTACATATACACATTATCTTGTACAAGTCCTCATCTTTAAAAAAAAATTATACGCAAAATTTCTTATTTATTTATATAGAAAATATCGGGTTGTTACATTCACCCTCCCTTATAAAGATTCCGTCCCCGGAATCACAGTTTTAAAAAACCTATACATACAAGGGTACATAGCATACACAATCATTGCCAGTAGATCTCGATCATAATTTTATTTAATTATATATTTTTCGATTCTTAAATACACAACACCAAATAATGCAAATTAGAAACTCTTTTATAGGTTCATTCTGTCTTGGCCAAGGACTACTGAGTTGTCATTTATCGATTCATATAGGACATTTCTTTTCTTTTACTAGAAGCGGTAGATTCTTTATTGATCATACATTATCTCCATGTACAACTTATTATACCCAAGCATACCATTTGATATACCCTAAGGGTCTTAAGGAATAAGTCAAAGTATAACTCATCATACACAATATACTATGATGATATCAAGTCCAAGGATCACTTGTACTACTACCACTACAGGAATTCCTATTGACATGCAAGTAAAACTCAATTAGGTATTCCTTAGCGAGCCACGTTCAGTGTACTTATTCTCCAATAAGCACCTACATACTTGCTTTAGTATCTCTACACAAATGATAATGAGATCAATCATCCTCATCTAATGAGCAAGCAACGTATGTACCAATCTATCCGGACTCACTAATCCCAAATTTAGTAATCCAACGATTGGGAACTATTTTAGTTTTAAGCTTTCTAATAATTTAGATTTCATTAGAATGATCATCATCATTATTCCAAAAGTATTGCTTAAAACTATGAGTTTATCACATATTATAAAGCATCATCATGTAGATAATGAAAAGCCTTTAATAAATTAATACTTTTTATTAATAAATGAATAAGATTATTACAAAGTATATTCTTTATCATCAAACATGATTGGCTTGTGTGCATACTACTTTCAATCTCCCACTTACTCTAAAGTCAATCGTCATGGTATCTCATACTCTTCTTCTTAAATGACGATTATCCTGCTGTTGGATAAGCTTTATTTAATGGATATGTAATATTGTTCTTGGGAATCCATTATCTCTATAGTGCTTTCCCATCTTTCAATGATTCATTTAAATCAAATAAAAGTGCCGCAAAACATGTTTAGATCCAAGATGAGACTTAGTAACTATTCTTAGTTCTGTAATGAACTTTTCGTCCAAACAATCAACTTGCAGCTTCATTTATAGCTATATACTTTGTCTTTATCACTAAACCAGCAACACTTTGCTGTTTGAAACCTTTCCAATTCACTGCACCACTATTCAAGGTAACACTTTACCTTTAAGTAGATTTTCTGTCGTCTTGGTCTGTCTGAAAAACTTGAGTCTGTTAAGCCCTCTAGTTTTAATTTAGACCCACCATAAATTTAAACACATCCTTAGTGCCGGTTAGGTACTTTAAGATATTTTCACTGTCTTACAGTGATCTTCTCTAGAATAGGACCGATCAACTTCAGGTCTCATATATTTCATCGTATACATGATGTTACTCATGCGATCTCTCCTTTAGGAGTCTTTTGGGATTATTAAGAGAGATATACTCCAGGGCTCGTCAACATGAGACATCTCTTGGAGTTTGCCATGCTAAACAACTTTAGCATCAAATGAATATATGTTCCTTGGGTTAAGTCGAGCATCCTTTTAAATCTATCTATATAGATTTTATCCCCAATTAAGATACTCTTCCCAAATCATTTATAGAGGAATGTTTAGACAACTTTATCTTTACTGATTGTAGCATTGGTATGTTATTCCTTATCCGTAGTATATCAACATATAATACTAGGAATATCACGACGCTCATACTGACCCTTTTGTACACACTAGGTTCATTCTTATTTTTTGATAAAATCAAACTCTTTTGATTCTCTCATCAAAATAAATGTTCCATATTTGAAAAGCTTGATTCAATCCATTTCTCTGAGTGTCTACAACTCTTACTTCATCGTATGTAACTGAATCTTCATCTTCTATGATGTGTACATCATCATCATCATCTATGATGAATCCATACCTCCTAGGTATCTTCGGTACTATTCCAGATTTACAATTCGATTGTGGTACAATAGGTCTATCTATAGGTTCCTCTTATTTGACTTATAGTGTTTTGTGGTTATTGAACTCTTCAAGATATATTATCCTCCCACTAGCCCCTTCAATGATAAATATCTTTATCTTTTTAGAGCCCCCAAATATGGGTACTTGAAACCCAAACTCGGTGCTTTACGATACCATTTCTATGAGCGGAATAATACTAATAATAATAACAATAATATAAAGATCAACTTAATTTACATATCATCAAATTTTGAATCCCAAGTACGTAACCTTTAAACATTCATTACAACCCATGATAGATAATATATATCATACTTGTCTTAATAAAGTTAACTATTACATAGAATACCACAAATCTTATTTGGTTAGCATTCTTTTTCCTTTGTTTCTGCATGAGCTTTCTGGTTCTTCACAATTGGCTGAAAATATTTAAATTAAGCAAGGATGAGCATTTGAGTGCCCAACAAGTAATAACAATTATATATATAAGCTGAAAGAATTTAAATGTTTTAATTCTTTATACTACCCTTCTACAACGATTCAACAGTTGTGAAGTAATCTGTACCAATGATAATAATATATCAATTCTATACCAAATCTTTGAAACTACATACTGACTATAAATAGGGTTTATGTGACATGCTATGAACATTGTTTTCAATTTTCAAATAGGTTAAACAGCAATTCATATACAAACCGTCATAACTTACGGGCACAGGGGGTGATCAGCCCGTTATGCCCTGCATTGATTAATACTACATGCAAGAACGAGGGTATCGTTCACTCTGTCCGCCTTGGGCGCATAAAAATTTTCCCGTGTAGGGATGTTCATACTTGTCTGGGTTCCAAATCAAAGGTTTTATCTTGTTCAACAATAATCTATAATTCAACATATATGTATACGGGTAATTGACAAAGGTATATCAACATGTGATTAAATACAATGATTATCCAAGTGGGGACATTTGTATAACCATTTATAAAAATTAACGAATAGAATATATATCTGAATTATGATATACTAACATGTTAATAATCAATGAGCGTATATAATATAGGGTTAATAATCTGTACAGTAATAATATAGTTTAGAAACATTCTTACTCATGTCCATTGCATAAAGAAAATGCAAAGGTAAGATACTTGCCTGATGCGCTGCTTACAGTTCACAACTTAGTTTAATCGTTTATATCACGACCTATCATTAATCAGATTATTCGTTCGATTAGAACAATATACAATAACACATAATACTATATTTCGCAGTCAGCACATAACCTAATCACATTATTACCCATGTTTAACAAGCATTGAATCACAAATAATCACATATCTAATTAAATTATCTAAGTCCAGATCAATTTTTGAAACATGTCGGTATAAGCTTTATCGGGTAATTATCGAGTCTAAGACTCTATTCGGTAATTTAGTATCAGTCATATTATTTTTAAATGACTTAATATAATTTTAAAACATTTATTATAATTTATCATAAATTTCAAACACCGGAATCATTATTAAATGATTTAAATATTAAACAATTCTATTATAATTAATATTTAATTAATATTAAACTATTAATGAAATAATTTCCAAAATGTTAAAGTTATTTATAATAACTTGAAATACTTTTATAGTATTAATATTACCCTTACATGATTTTTAAAACATTTAAAATCATTTTTTAAATAATCATCATTAATATTAAAGTATTAATGTATTATTTATCAAAATATTAAAAGTCATTAATTATAATTTAAAATATTTTTAATTCATTTATATCCTTTTTAAATGATTTTTAAATTCATAAAACCATTTTTAAACTATTTATTTAATATAATTATTAAAAAAATTTAATATCATTAATAATAAATTAATAATTATTAATATTAAATTATTATTGAAATTATCCTTTAAATATTAAAAGTTATATTTTATAACTTAAAATATCTTTAAACCCTTTATTTTCATTTAAAATGATTATTATAATATAAAAATCATTTTAAACTAAATTATTTAATATAATTATTAAATAACTTTAATATAATTAATAATAATTAATTAATGAAATTTATCTTTAAATATTAAAAGTTATATTTTATAACTTAAAATATTTTAAATATCTTATTATTATTTAAAATGATTTTTAATATAATAAAATAATTTTTAATTAATTTATTTAATTCATATAGTAAATAACTTAATGATCATATAGTGCATAATTAGATTTTTCAAAATAAGTGGGCAAATGAGATTTCTCTCTCTTCAATTCTATATATAGTGCATAGTTACATGTATGGCTGATATCTAGAGGCTGAGTGCTGTCAATTATAAGTCAAGAGAGTTGTTGAGTTTGGTGAACAATCCCTCCTAATGTCAAACCCTACTAGTTAGCCAAAATAATACAACTAGGGGCAAAATGGTCATTTAATAAATCATTTTAATGGCAATTTTGTAACTTGTCAAACCCTTAGGGTTTAACCCTAAGGTTTAACATAAATTGAATAATTTTCCAACTAGGGTTTGTACAAAAAATAAAATAAAATAAATTTTAGTTTCTAAAATTTTAAAATTAGGGTTTCATAATTATGATTAATTTTCTAATTACTTTATACAGGAACATTAGGGGTTTAAAATCACTAATTATAATTAACTTTGCTACTTTAGCAATTAGAGTTTAAAATTAGTAATTAGTTTTTTATAATTTCTAATTAGGGTTACTAATTTTAGAAATTAGGGTTTCTAGAAATTAATATCTCTAAATGTTAATTAGGGTTAACCTAATTAATCATGAAATCACATAACACAGTTATATAATAATCTCCAGCTCATGATTGAGTTTTAAGTTAGGGTTTTCTCATTTCAAAAATTAGTGTTTTCGAAATATTAATAAGGGTTTCTTATTTAGAATTTTATAATTAGGGTTTTCTAAAGATTAGGATTTCTAGATTTTTAATTAGGGTTTACCTATTTAATCCCCAACATAAATTATACAACACAGTTATAGAAAAATCTTGTACTCTAAATTGGATCTCAAATTAGGGTTTAACATTATTACTAGGGTTTGGTCATAATACACCGTAATTGACCAACCATTATCAATACGGACATACAGTACATATTCATAGCACTAAAAAATCAAAATATAATTAATATTATATTATTATTCTCATACCTTGACAATAATCTAAAATTAGGGATTGGATTCCATATCTGATTTATTCTTCATATTTAACCTTAATAATTAAGGTAAAATAATTAACTTAATAATCTGTACTAAAATTCATATAATAAAATAATTATTATAATTATTCTAAAAATCACTTCATATATTATTTAAATAATATATGATTATATTTTTATGGAAAATAATTAATAAAAATATTTCTGTTATAAAAGTAATTATTATAAGAATATACTTTATAATAATCAATAATTCTAAAATAAAATTATTTGTAAACATTTATGTAATAAATATATTTTTTATTTACCACATAATTACATATACACATTATCTTGTACAAGTCCTCATCTTTAAAAAAAAAAATTATATGCAAAATTTATTATTTATTTATATAGAAAATATCGAGTTGTTACATTCACCCTCCCTTATAAAGATTTCGTCCCCGGAATCACCGTTTTAAAAAACCTATACATACAAGGGTACATAGCATACACAATCATTGCCAGTAGATCTCGATCATAATTTGATCGAACTGATCTTTAACTATTCACATAAAGCTTGTCTTTCTGATTAAACGAAAATTTAATTTCTAAAAGAACTCAAATTCCTCCCTCAAATTTTTTTTATAAAATAATTTACTATAGATAGGAAAATCATGTATAATAAAATAAAAGTTATACGAATAATACCTGGAGTTCCAGTGCCAACTGCTGCCGTATCTTGGACTGTCATGTTGTAGACCCTTATAGTAGATTTCGTTGGCTTGCTTGATGACGTAGGTCCCGTGATTGCTAAAGTTCCGCTTCCAGTGCCCGTGTTCACACTTCCTGTCTCCACCCTCCTCTTCGGACAATCTTTCACCTTGTGCTCAGTCGATCCGCACAGAAAGCACACACTATTAATCCTAGGATTGGGGCAGTTGGGAGATATATGGCCCTCCTGCCCGCACTTGTAGCAAACGAATTTTCCTTTCAAACACTCTCCAGAGTGGTTCTTTGCACATGTCTTGCATTGCACAATCTGTTTCTTTACACCTTCTTGCTTCACTTGTACACTTCCAAAACTGCTCCCCTTCCTCTTGCTACTACCACCCCTACTTCCACTATTAATTTCCACCTTCCCAGCTCCTTCAGTTTTACCCTTATTCTTCCTCTCTTTGTTGTAAAGGCTTATGACCTCACTCCCCTCCTCAGCTATAATCGCTTTCTCCATGAGTGCTGCAAATGTAGGAATTTGAAACATCGCCACCTTGTTGTAGAGCCAGGGTTTTAATCCCAACTCAGGCCTCCTTGCCTTTCTAGCCTCCGTATCCACTTGATGCGGGGCAAACCTAGCTAACTCATCGAATTTCGTGGCGTATTCTGACACTGTCATGTTTTCCTGCTTCAATTCTAAAAATTTCACCTCCATCCTAGCCTGCATACTAGGTGAAAAATAATTTTCAAAAAATAGTATTTTGAACCTATCCCATGTAACTATACCTTCTCCTGCCCTCGTCTGGTTCGCTTCCCACCAAAAATTTACCTCACCCTTCATCATGGAAGTGACAAAAAGCAGTCTTCTGCCCTTCATCTAACCTAGCTACCACAAACGCCTTTTCAATCTATTTAACCCAAGTTTGGGCTTCTACATGGTCAGTTGTACCTTTAAATTCCGGCGGTCCTACAGCCATAAAGTCTTTGAAGTTTGCCAAGCGGTTGTCTGGCTGATTTCCAGCAACTGGTATTCCTTGATGCATAGCTTGTGCTACTATGTTGGCAAAGTGCTGCATTGGGTCGGCTTGTTGTTGTCCCTCAACGTTGTTGACAGATTCTTCTACCCTTTGATTTCGAGTTCGACGTCTTAGCGGCATTATCTGATTAAATGAAATCATAAATTTAACTTACATTCTAAACCTTATCATATAAGTTTAATATATTAAACTTGTTTTATTTCTTAAACATAGTTTCATATTCATTTAGCGAATATTTTACATAGCATAACACATAATGCTTTAAACTTCAGTTATCCCTTGGTGACTACAAAAGTCGGGATTTACAAACTTGATCATTACAAAAGTTGGGAACATTACATTAAACAGACATACTTATCCTATATATTACATTAAACACACCTACATAACAGAACCTATACTACCTATTTATTACACCTTTTTCTTGGACAACCTATCGCCTGATGACCTTCTATTCCACAGATAAAACATGCTCCTGGTTTGTAGTCAGGACAATACAGAGTAGTATGTCCTTCATAACCGCAAAGATAACATATTATTTTCCCATTCTTCTTATCGAATTTTCCTAAGTCATGGTCTTCTATCTTTCTTTTCCCCTTCTTGCACGGAGCTGCACACGCTGTGTTGCTTGTGGCTCCCATCTGATCAATTTAGATTTTAAGCTTATCTTATTTTTCCATTGTTTCTATTAACGCTTGACGCAATTGACTATTTAACTACTTTTATATCTCCCACAGCCTTTCCAGAGAAGAAACCTTGTTCCTCAGATCCTGCACCTCTGTTGATGCTTGATCAGCTTCAACTTTAGTGTCCGAATCACTATCTGTCAGCTCCACCATCTCCGAATCTGGTACTACATTTTTTATAATAACCACCTCGTCTGAGTTGTTTGCATCGTGAGCCTCTATTTCAGCTATTGGCTTCGATATCAACTCGGGTGTATGGGTTTGACCCTTCTTCATGCTATATACATATAATAAGCCTTTTCCACCAGACATTTACACATATAAATTATTCTGATTAGCATATAGTTTATACACACAGCAAATAAGAGTTTTATATAAGTTATCTTTTATTTTATTTAACGATGAACTTAGTCAATTCATCTCTTTTTAAACTCTATATGAGTTATTTATATTTTCAACGTTTCCCTCTGTTCTATGGTTATAGCCTAAGGTCTATCCCACCTAAGGTTTTTAACCCTAAGCTCTGATACCAACCTGTAGACCCCCCAAATCCGGGTACTTGAAACCCGAACTCGGTGCTTTACGATACCATTTCTATGAGCGGAATAATACTAATAATAATAACAATAATATAAAGATCAACTTAATTTACATATCATCAGAGTCTGAATCCCAAGTACGTAACCTTTAAACATTTATTACATCCCATGATAGATAATATATATCATACTTGTCTTAATAAAGTTAACTATTACATAGAATACCACAAATCTTATTTGGTTAGCTTTCTTTTTCCTTTGTTTCTGCATGAGCTTTCTGGTTCTTCACACTTAGTTGAAAATATTTAAATTAAGTAAGGATGAGTATTTGAGTGCCCAAAAATTAATAACAATTATATATATATATATATATATATATATATATATATATATAAGCTGAAAGAATTTAAATGTTTTAAATCTTTATACTACCCTTCTATAACGATTCAACAGTTGTGAAGTAATCTGTACCAATGATAATAATATATCAATTCTATACCAAATCTTTGAAACTACATACTGACTATAAATAGGGTTTATGTGACATGCTATGAACATTATTTTCAATTTTCAAATAGGTTAAACAGAAATTCATCTGCAAACCGTCATAACTTACGGGCACGGGGGGGGGGGGGGGTGATCAGCCCGTTATGCCCTACATTGATCAATACTACATGCAAGAAAGAGGGTATCGTTCACTCTGTCCGCCTTGGGCGCATAAAAGTTTTCTCGTGTAGGGATGTTCATACTTGTCTGGGTTCCAAATCAAAGATTTTATCTTGTTCAACAATAATCTATAATTCAACATATATGTGTACGGGTAATTGACAAAGGTATATCAACATGTGATTAAATACAATGATTATCCAAGTGGGGACACTTGTATAACCATTTATAGAAATTAACGAACAAAATATATATATGAATTATCATATACTAACATGTTGATAATCAATTAGCGCATATAATATAGGGTTAATAATATGAACAGCAATAATATAGTTTAGAAACATTCTTACTCGTGTCCATTGCATAATAAGATACTTGCTTGATGCGCTGCTTACAGTTGACAACTAAGTTTTATCGTTTATATCACGACCTATCATTAATCAGATCATTCGTTCGATTATAAAAATATACTATAACACATAGTACTGCATTTCGCAGTCAGCACATAAACTAATCACATTATTACAAATGTTTAACAACCATTGAATCACAAATAATCACATATCTAATTAAATTATCTAAGTCCATATCAATTTCTGAAACATGTCGGTGTACCGATAGCTTTATCGGGTAATTATCGAGTCTAAGACTCTATCCGATAATTTAGTATCAGTCATATTATTTTTAAATGACTTAATATAATTTTAAAATATTTATTATAATTTATCATGAATTTTCAAACATCGAAATCATTATTAAATGATTTAAATATTAAACAATTCTATTATCATTAATATTTAATTAATATTAAACTATTAATGAAATAATTTCCAAAATGTTAAAGCTATTTATAATAACTTGAAATACTTTTAAAGTATTAATATTACCCTTAAATGATTTTTAAAATATTTAAAATCATTTTTTAAATAATTATCATTAATATTAAAGTATTAATGTATTATTTATCAAAATATTAAAAGTCATTAATTATAACTTAAAATATTTTTAATTCATTTATATCCTTTTTAAATGATTTTTAAATTAATAAAACCATTTTTAAATTATTTATTTAATATAATTATTAAATAAATTTAATATCATTAATAATAAATTAATAATTATTAATATTAAATTATTAAAGAAATTATCCTTTAAATATTAAAAGTTATATTTTATAACTTAAAATATCTTTAAACACTTTATTTTCATTTAAAATGATTATTATAATATAAAATTCATTTTTAAACTAAATTATTTAATATAATTATTAAATAACTTTAATATCATTAATAATAATTAATTAATTAAATTTATCTTTAAATATTAAAAGTTATATTTTATAACTTAAAATATTTTAAATACCTTATTATTATTTAAAATGATTTTTAATATAATAAAATCATTTTTAATTAATTTATTTAATTCATTTAGTAAATAAATTAATGATCATTAATATTAAATAATTAATGAAATTTGCTTTAAAATATTAAAATTTATATTTTATAACTTAAAATATTTTTAAATAACTTATTATCATTTAAAATGATTTTTAATATAATAAAATCATTTTTAATTAATTTACTTAATGCATTTAATAAATAAATTAAATATAAATAATATTTAAATAAATAGTAATATTTATGAAAAATATTTCAAATTATTAAAATTTTATTTTTATAACTTCAAATAATTTTTAAAATAATTTTTTTAATTTTCAGAAATTAATTTCTATTTTTAAATGATTTTTAGAAATTAATTTAATAAAACTGTCGCTAAAGACTGCCTATAGCGACAGAACCGTCGCTATAGGTGTTCTTCGTGTTCTTGGCAAAACCCAGAACATTCATGCCAGTTTTCGAGTGGCTTAGTTTGACCTGCAATCGTGAACTGTGTATTGTGTTTCTTGAAAAGATAATGGTCAGATCTTGTAGACATAGTGCAATACTACAATATTCAACCACCATCATGATCAAACGACAAATACACAACAAGATCAAAGCCTTCAAAGTGGCTGTCAGAGCTGTTTTTCATTTCTGGGTTACCCAGAAATGAAGAACAGTTCGACTAGCCTAATTTGGGCTTCCATAACTTCTGATTCGGGTATTGTTTTTGTTATATATGCCTTGCAGTATGAAACCAACATGTACATGAAGAGATCCATTACCTAAAATCACTATAACAATAACATAATTGCTAAATATCGTATGGTCAAAGGATGTCAGACGACGCGTTCATCTGTTTTCTGGGTTACCCAGAAAACAGAAAACGTGCTCGTGGTACCTACTTTGACCAGCCTCTGTGCTCATAATATTTGATGTTTAGATGATCTTAAGGCATACTATTGTAGATAATATTACCCAACACCACATAGATTCAACAAAAACAATAAATCGACATACAAAGTAAAGATCAGAGCCCAAGAACATCTTGTCAGACGTTTCTGGGCACGATCTGGGTTTTCCAGAAATCCGATAGTCATGGTCAGTCAATGAGGTTTGACCACTCGTAACTTTCATTCTATGCACGATCTGGGCTAGATTAAAGTTCCATAATACAGACCACCTGACATACTATAATACCAACGCTCAAAACACAAAAACGAAACACAGAAATAGATCTACCGGGTCTGGCATTAGTTGTCAGACAACAAAATATTTTTTTCCCAGATTTTGAAGATCTTCAAATCCGAGCATCTAGATGTTATGGATCTAACATCTAGCAACCCAGATCATCCTTAGACAACTTATACAACATATTTAACACATCAAACTAACATCTAACAACAGAATTAATGGACATATTTTCTAGGGTTTGTTTATACCTTCTTTAAATAATCTTGATTTCTGGCTTCTGTTTTGGTTATGGTTTATAGTAGGGCTTGGTTTGTGACTGATTATGAAGGATAATTCGTAGGTTTTAGAGAGAGATGCTCAAGTATGAGAGTTTGTGCAAAATAAGTGGGCAAATGAGATTTTTCTCTCTCTAATTCTATATATAGTGCATAAATACATGTATGACTGATATCTAGAGGCTGAGTGCTGTCAATTATAAGTCAAGAGAGTTGTTGAATCTGGTGAACAACCCCTCCTAATGTCAAACCCTACTAGTTAGCCAAAATAATACAACTAGGGGCAAAATGGTCATTTGATAAATCATTTTAATGGCAATTTTATAACTTGACAAACCCTTAGGGTTTAACCCTAAGGTTTAGCACAAATTAAATGATTTTCCAACTAGGGTTTGTACAAAAAATAAAATAAAATAAATTTTAGTTTCTAAAATTTTGAAATTAGAGTTTCATAATTATGATTAATTTTCTAATTACTTTATACATGAACATTAGGGGTTTAAAATCACTAATTATAATTAACTTTGCTACTTTAGCAATTAGAGTTTAAAATTAGTAATTAGTTTTATATAATTTCTAATTAGGGTTACTAATTTTAGAAATTAGGGTTTCTAGAAATTAATATATCTAAATGTTAATTAGGGTTAACCTAATTAATCATGAAATCACATAACACAGTTATATAATAATCTCGAGCTCATGATTGAGTTTCAGGTTAGGGTTTTCTCATTTCAAAAATTAGGGTTTTTGAAATATTAATTAGGGTTTCTAATTTAGAATTTTATAATTAGGGTTTTCTAAAGATTAGGGTTTTTAAATTTTTAATTAGGGTTTACCTAATTAATCCACAACATAAATTATATAACATAGTTATATAACAATCTTGTACTCTAAATTAATTGGATCTCAAATTAGGGTTTAACATTATTACTAGGGTTTGATTATAATACACCGTAATTGACCAACCATTATCAATACGGAAATACAATACATATTCATAGCACAGAAAAATCAAAATATAATTAATATTATATTATTATTCTCATACCTTGACAATAATCTAAAATTAGGATTTGGATTCCATATCTGATTTATTCTTCATATTTAACCTTAATAATTAAGGTAAAATAAAAATAAAAATATAATTAATATTATATTATTATTTTCATACCTTGAAAATAATCCAAAATTAGGGTTTGGATTCCATATCTGATTTATTCTTCATATTTAACCTTAATAATTAATGTAAAATAATTAACTTAATAATCTGTACTAAAATTCATATAATAAAATAATTATTATAATTATTCTAAAAATCACTTCATATATTATTTAAATAATATATGATTATATTTTTATAGAAAATAATTAATAAAAATATTTCTGTTATAAAAGTAATTATTATAAGAATATACTTTATAATAATCAATAATTCTAAAATAAAATTATTTGTAAACATTTATGTAATAAATATATTTTTTTATTTACTACATAATTACATACACACATTATCTTGTACAAATCCTCATCTTAAAAAAAAAATTATACGCAAAATTTCTTATTTATTTATATAGAAAATATTGGGTTGTTACAATCTTAGAAGGCAACATGTTTCACAACAAACACCTTTTGCTATATAGGATTATAGAACATATATCCTAAACTTACTTTAGGATGTACGTCCCACAAATCTGTACTTTTCAAATCTTGTCCCAAGCTTATCCTTTGAAACCTTTTCACATAAGATGGACAACCCCTTATCTTAACTTACTTAAAATTAGGAATCCTTTTTGTCCATAACTTTTATGGAGTCTTGTGGCCGAATTTTGATGTTACTTTTTTCGTAGATATACAACCATTTCTAGGACATTACCCCATAAGGATACTGGAATGTCGATAAAATCATTATGGACCGTACCATGTCCAACAAGGTACAATTTTTCCTTTCAGATACATCAATCAATTATTGCGTATCTGGAGGCGATTATTATGAGAAAATCATTTGAGATGATCTAGAAACTTATTGCACAAGTATTTATTCCTTGATCTAATCAAAGAATCTTAATACTTTGCCAATTTGTTTCACTTCTGAATTCTTTGAACCTTTTAAATAATTCACACTTGTATTTCAGCAAATGCACACATTCAACTCTTTGAATGATCATCTCCTTTTCTTATACTAGTTTGTTCAATTTGTAAAATAATTTATCACGTAAGTCAAGTATACTAAATCCATTAAGTAATATTCCAGTTCTATAAAAACATTATTATTATAAATAGAAAAAAATTTGTTCTTAAATATAACACCAAAGATTTCATTGTCCAACAACAAAATGAAAATAATTTTTCTAATGAGAACTGGAATACAATAACAACTTTTTAACTTAATAGACTTTCCCGTAGGCTATGCTAAAAAATAAGTTCTATGGCTAATGTAACAACATTTGTGACGCCCCCAAAATAGGTATACATCATCTATTCTGAGTCGTCAAATACATGGTACAGAATACAAATACAACTTAATTATATAACTATCGTGTAAAGTACGACAAAACATAAGCTGTGAGTTTTAATACAAATATTGTCGTCTAAACAATATACAAACTCAAATTCAATAGTATTACATTTATTTTCCACTATTTCACTGAATAGTGAGGACTACTAATGCTATCATCTGGTCCGTCACTCCATTCCCCGACTAGTCCCTGCTACGTTCTCATTTTCTGAAGAGAACAATAAAAGTAAAAGGGTGAGCTCAACTAGCCCAGTAGGAAATATTATGACTAAGATAATGCAGAATATATTATCGTTAGCCTTCAACAGTGTTAAACTGATACAATATAAAAACCATCAAGTTTAACTACAGCGGAACAAGCAATCCATGAAAAGAGTCAAGTAGAGAATAAAATCTACTATCTTTTATGATTTAGAAGGTTTTTCATCACTTTTATCGATGGGACTCAGCTTAATAAATAATCCACATCATTGAATCACCCCTGCACTACGGCCAAGGATATTCTTTAGTATCACGACCACAATTATCCATGCACTACGGGCCAAGAATATTTGTGTATTCAATAATGGTTATAATCATGCCAACAACTATCCATCAATGCACTACAGGCCAATGAGGACTTTTACCACATCATTTATAACATTACGGTCATGATTACACCGAATAATCTCTGGTCATAATCCACTACAAAAAATTGGGTCTTTAGCAACGATTTTTCGGGCAACAACTTTATAAGTCGTTGCTAAAAGTATATGTTTAGCAACAAAATTTATCCTTTGTTTCAGATTGTGTCAGGCTTTCACTTTTTGCAACGAAATTCATAAGTCGTTGCAAAGTTTCGTTGCTAATTCATTGGCGGGAAAAAATTTCATTAGAAAATCGTTGCAAAATTTTCGGCCACTTGATTTCCCGTCATCGTGGGCAATGAAAGTTTTTTTGTTGCTAAAAATAGGGCTTTAGCAACGATTTTTCAAGTAACAACTTTATAAGTTGTTGCTCAAAGTGTATGTTTAGCAACGAAACTTGTCCTTCATTGCAGATTGTGTCAGGATTTCACTTTTTGCAACGAAATTCATAAGTAGTTACAAAATTTTGAAACAAAAAATTCGTTAAAAATTCATTGCAAAATTTCTAACCACTTGATTTCTCCTCATCGTGGGCAACAGAATTTTTTTGTTGTTATATTTCGTTGCCTAATATGGACCACATTCATTGGAAACAATTTTTATTTTTGTTGCATATTTTATACAACTTTTTGCAACAACTATTAAAATATTGTCTTGTATTAAGATAATCCTAATAAGCATGTTTTTGTAAGACCATATTCGATATTCGGAGAATTGTCAAAAAATATTCGTATTTAGTATTTAAAAATTATGTTCAAATGCGGAATATATTCGAAGCTGTGACCTATCATTTGGAACTTTGGTCATTTGACTGCTGGAGCAACACAAGTTATCTGTTAATATCTTGCAAGGATTAATATTTATATCAAAACATGAGATTTCCCCCCATATATTCCTTTCTTCTCCTTCACTACATACCATTAATATAATCTCAGGAAGATATAATAATAATAATAATAATAATAATAATAATAATAATAATAATAGTAATAATAATAATAATAATTTTTGCTTATATATAATAATAATAATAATAATAACACTATTATTATTATTATTATTATTATTATTATTATTATTATTACTATTATTACTATTATTATTACTATTATTACTATTATTATTATATCTTCCTGAGATTATATTAATGGTATGTAGTGAAGGAGAAGAAATGAATATATGGGGAAAATCTCATGTTTTAATATAAATATTAATCCTTGCAAAATATTAATAGATAGCGTGTGTTGCTCTAGTGGTTAAATGACCAAAGTTTCAAATGATAGGTCACAGGTTCGAATCAATGTAGAAGCATTTTTTGGAAAAAATTCAAAAGACTTGTCACGTCAGTAGCGGACACGTCTGGGTGTTCAAAGTGCAAATTTATGGTGTCCCTTTTTTCATATTCTTATTCTAATTAAAGTGATATATTATAATGATATCACTTAAAATTAATCAAATTATTATTATAAATATTATCATTAAAATATGTCATATTTAAAATTTATCTAATAAATTATTCAAAAATTTAGTTGTATTTTACACCAGTTATTAAACTTATTTATTAAAAAATAAAGTTTAAGTTGTTTTAAATAAACTATAAAGAAGATAATTTATATCTAGTTGTTCTATTATATCAATAATTGCATAAGATGGATCCAGTCGTATATATACCCTTGTTTTTACAAATACTTTTAAAGGCTTTAGCTTCGTTTATTTTATGAAATGTATTATTATTTTTTAATTTATAATAATTTAAGATGTGTAAATGAAACACACGACTATCATTATAAAACACGAGTTTTTTTATAACATTTCCCCCCATTACATTTTATAATGAAAATAATTTATATTCAGTCCAGTCCCCCCATTACCCACGCGGCCACACCACGATTTTCTTCCTAAAAGTAACCACTAACAAAATACTAGTTGAAAACTAGAAACCAAAAAATAAAAATATATAAATAAATAAATAAAAAGAAAATGAGAAAAACTAAGGAGTAAAGAAATACCTATCTATATACCTAACATAACCACCATGTTTATTTTTTAGAATTAAATTATTTGTTAAAATTTATCATTATTTTAAACTATTTAATTCTTTGAACAGTGATTTAGTAAGATTTTAATGTCGAAATAAAAAATTTCATTTTTTCTGATTCATTTGTTGTGTCACTAAGATCTTGATGGTGGAAATTGAGATCATCCACCCACCCCCTCATTAAAATTAGGAAAAAGTTGTGAAATGTAGCAAAATTGTAGTAACCGTGTAGTATTTTAATTTTTTTTTTTTTGGGGGGGGGAATAAAATGTTTTGATATAAAGATTAATCCTTGCAAGATATTAATAGTTGACTTATGGTAGTGGTCATATGACTAAAGTTTCAAACTTGAGGTCACAAGTTCAAGCTAGTGGAGAGACAAATTTTTGGAAAAAATTTGATTTTGCATTTAACCCGTGTGTAAGTTCTTTTTTAACTCCCCCTTTTCAAATTCTCCTTTTTCTTGACTTGTAAATTTTTTTATAATCAAATATTAATTTCTCTTTATATCTTGAATTAGAGGGTGTTTGGAAATGACTTATTAGTTGGTCAAACTAAGTTATAAGTCATTTGTTATTATTTAATGTTTGACAATAACTTAAATTTTAACTTTTTTTTACTTATAAGTCATTATTAAATCTTTTTCATGCTTCATGTGCTATATTTTTTATGTATTACCTAAATTTTACTACCATATATAACTAGAATAAGAACAAAAAATTTTATTAGCAAAAAATAAAATATTGAGTTTTATGCTTCATGTGTTAAATTTTATTAAATTCATGTGCTATATTTTTTTATGTATTTTACAACTATAAATAGAATAAACACGTTTTCTTTTAAAAACTATTTAAAACTTCAAAAATCAATTATTCTGGAACTTCAATAATTCATAATAAATAGCCCTTTTATAAAAAAAAAATCGAATCTTATGTCCATTCCATAGGAAATTTAATTCTCTACAACTTTGTAAGTTTAAATTTTTCCAAATTCCAAGCAGAAATTGACCGAAATCCACATACGGACAATTTTTCACCCTATAATCAAATTTCAGTCAAAAATGGGGTCCACCGACACACAAAACATGTGTTAAATATTTTTTGTAACAAAAATATTGTTCATCCTAATTTATTCATATATCACACATTCATTGTAAAAATATCACCATTATTATATTATTATAATATAATAATATATTTAATGAATTAATTTATCAAAAAAGATAAAATATTTATTTTCAACAATTGTCACTTAAAAAAATTCCTCCATTTATATCAATGAAAAGAGTCAAGTAGAGAATAAAATCTACTATCTTTTATGATTTAGAAGGTTTTTCATCACTTTTATCGATGGGACTCAGCTAAATAAATAATCCACATCATCGAATCACCCCTGCACTACGACCAAGGATATTCTTTAGTATCACGACCATAATTATCCATGCACTACGGGCCAAGAATATTTGTGTATTCAATAATGGTCATGATCATGCCAATAACTGTTCATCAATGCACTACGGACCAATAAGGACTTTTACCACATCATTTGTAACATTACGGTCATGGTTACATCGAATAATCCCTGGTCATAATCATACCAAGTCCATCTATGCAGTACAGGCCACAGATGACTTTCAACAAAATATAAACATGAGGATGATGACAATGATATAAGAATTCAATAAAACAAGTTCAAGAATTAATTTGTCCAGGAACCAATAACGTCCAAATTGTCAACATGATATTTCTTTGTGGAGTAAAATTCAAGAATGCTCGGAAGAATATTTACATGAAAGGATACCGGATGAAGCGCAAATATCAAGGATATTCCACTAATTTCATAGATTATAGAAGTCAAAACTTTAACCAACTGAGTATAATAAAGAATGGAATAACAAAAGAAATCACCAGACATGCGATAGACCGTACTGGCAGGTTATTCTAACAAAATAATAAATAATGGAATCAGGTTCGGCGTAAAATGCACAGACAGGATATTCCAATAAAATAATAAAGACGGAATCAGGTCCGGCGTAAAACGTATAGACAGGATATTCTAACAGAATAATAAAGACGGAACCAAGTCCGGCGTAGAACGCACAGACATGATGTTCCAACAGAATGATAAAGAATGGAATAACAAAAGAATTTCACCAAGTATAGGGTAGCCCACGTATACAAGTTATTCCAATATAATAATAAAGAATGGAATAACAGAAGTTCTCTTCATGGATAAGAAAGAAATAATACTCCCTACCTTGGAAAAACTGGATACTGGAATAGTGAGATAGCAGACTTCTCTTCTTCTTTCTTTCTATAATTTCTCTCTATAATAATCGCTCTAAAGCTTTTGTGAATTGGTGAGAAATGAAGGAAGAATGAACTTCATTTATAGGAAAATATAGTTTCGATAATTGCACGTTTTGGGGCTCAAAAAATTACAGTACAATTCCTCCAACTTTTCTTTCATTTTTAATTTAGTCCTGCAAGTATTATCAAACTTGCACCACCTCCCCTAATAATAAATAATGTGAATGAATAGTTCAATCATGTGAATCAATAGTATAATCATGTGAAAAATACGAATTATAGTATAGTACCTCCATCTATACCACAATTTTTAACTTAGTCATGCAAGTATTATCAATCTTGCACCAACTCCTCTAATAGTAAATAATGTGATTCAGTAGTACACACACGTGAACAAATAGTTATATAAGCATGTGAATTAGTAGCAATTAATTGCTCATTTATCCGATAAATTACCCGATTTATCAATATAACCCCTAGACATTAATTATTATCGGAATAGATGTCGATTTCCATTAACACTAATAATCCCAACAATGGAACTATCAAAATTCATTTTTAATCAACACAACTTATTCATCATTAATATTATAACTCACAATATTTAACAACCAGGTCGTTCCCCGGAAAGAAGGGACTTTCCGATAAGGATTTCTCCTTATTGGCGCGCAATTAGGTGACCAAACCTCTCATTTGACAGAACTTCTAGACATTGTCAATATTGCAAATATTAATATGAATAGCTTTTTCGTCTCAATTATTGATTTAATAATATAAAATATTATGCAAATGATATTGTGACAATAATTGAATCAATAATATGAGAGATATGATGCATCAATTACTTTAGTAATAATTTAGTATAACTGAGTGACTTCTTACGTAAGCATCCATAATCATTACCGTGTACTACTATGCAACCACGCGTATTACTGTACTTTTAACACCGGGTGTTTCAACAGTTACCGGTAAAACTTCCACCGTTATTTTCATAAAATATTTTTGTCGTTTTCTCAATCCGACAATAATTCCGTTGTGGGGGTCCACCAATGATTATGCCGTTGTACGAATATTTCCTGTTTAAAATGAATATTCCCCAACCAATCGAATATTATATAACAACTTACGTACTTTGCAAAATTTATAAATATTATCCATAACTATAAAATTATATCAAATCCACACCATAATATTCAAAAATATATTTCGAGAAAATTTAATCCTTATTCAAAAAGTTGGGGTTTTACAACCTCTCCTTATGAAATTTTGTCCTCGAAATTAGGGTGCGTACCTGGTATGTCGAAGAGGTAAGGATATCTTGATTTCATCTCATATTCTAACTCCAGGTCATTTCTTCTACATCGTGGTTTCTCCACAAAACTTTGACTTGAGGTATAACCTTGGAGTGTAGAATATGATCCTTTTTATCCAAGATTTTAACAGGCAACTCTTCATACGTTAAATCTTCCTCTATCTCATCTAGTTCTAATTTAATAAGTGGTTCGGGTCTTTCACATATTTACGTAACATAGATATGTGAAAAACGTTATGAACACGAGATATATATGGCGGTAAAGCGAGTCTATATGCCACAGTTCCTACTCGATTGAGGATTAAAAATGGGCCAATGAATCGAGGGTTGAGCTTTCCTCTCTTTCCAAATCTCATAACTCCCTTCCATGGAGCAACACATAATAACACATGATCTCCAATATCGAATTCCACGTCCTTTCTATGAAGATCAGCATAACTCGTTTGTCGATCTTGTGAGGTTTTTATACGTTATCGGATCATTTGAATCTTTTCCCTATTCATATGTTCCAACTCCGGTCCCAACAACGTTGCTTCACCCACCTCATCCCAACATACTGGAGAACGACACTTTCTTCCATACAACGCCTCAAATGGAGCCATGCCAATACTTGCTTGATAACTGTTGTTGTAGGAAATCTCCTCCAATGGTAGGAACTTATCCCAACTTCCCTTGAAGTCAAGGACACAGAGTCTTAATAGATCTTCAAGAGTTTGAATGGTCCTCTCTGACTGCCCGTCCGTCTGAGGATGATATGCCGAGCTAAATCGTAAATTCGTGTCCATAGCTTTTTATAAACTAACCCAAAATCTTGAAGTGAATCTTAGGTCTTGATCAGAAACTATGGATATTGGCATACCATGTAGTCTTACAATCTCATTTATGTACATACGAGCAAGACGTTCAAGTGTATAAGTTTCTCGTATAGGTAGGAAATGAGCAGACTTGGACAATCTATCAACAATGACCCAAATTGTATCTATGCCTTGAGAAACCTTGGGAAGACCAGTAACGAAATCCATGGTAATGTGTTTCCACTTCCATTCTGGAATTTTAAGTGGTTGCAATGGACCTTTTGGTACTTGATGCTCCGCTTTGACTCGTTGATAAGTTAAACACCTTGAGATAAATTCTGTTATCTCTCTCTTCATATTGCTCCACCAAAATATATGTCGAAGATCACGATACATTTTGGTACTCCCAGGATGGATTGTAAATGGTGTGTTGTGCGCCTCCATCATGATTTTATACTTTAAATTAGGGTTGTTAGGAACACAAAGTCTGGAGTTGACTCGAAGTATTCCTTTTTCATCGATTCTTGCTTCTGGCATAGCACCTTCTTGTACTTTCTTCCTCATACGCATCAGCTCCAGGTCTGTAGCTTGAGCAGCTTTAACTTTATCGATTAAAGTCGGTTCTATTCATATATTCGCCATCATCACATGGGTCCCTGGAGTCTGTATCTCTAACTCCATCTTTTGCAAGTCATACAAAATGGGCCTTTGCGTTGACAATATTACACTCGTACCCGCATATGATCTTCTACTCAATGCATCAGCTACTACGTTCGCTTTTCCAGGATGGTATTAGATGGTATAATCATAATCTTTCAAAAATTCAAGCCAACATCGTTGTCGCATGTTGAGTTCCTTTTGAGTGAAGAAATATTTGAGGCTTTTATTATCCTTAAAGATTTCCACTTTCTCCCCATACAAGTAATGCCTCCAAAGTTTAAGTGCGAAAACGACAACTGCCAACTCTAGATCATTAGTAGGATAATTCCTCTCATATTCTTTGAGTTGCCGTGAGGCATAGGCTATGACTTTCCCATGTTGCATGAGAACACATCCTAACCCTTTGCCCGAAGCATCACTGTAGATGACAAATCCCTCCGAGCCAGATGGTATTGTCAGAACAGGTGCTGAAATAAGTCTCCTCTTGAGTTCTTGAAAACTCTTCTCACATTCCACGCTCCAACCGAATTTTTTATCTTTTCAAGTCAGCTGAGTTAATGGAGTAGCGATTCGAGAAAACCCTTCTATGAATCTCCGATAATAACCAGCTAAGCCGAGAAAGCTACGTACTTCGGTCACTAATTTAGGTTGCTCCCAGCTTTGAATTGCTTCAATGTTTGTCGGGTCAACAGATATCCCATGATTTGATATCACGTGCCCAAGGAATGAAACTTTGTCAAGCCAGAACTCGCATTTATTCAACTTGCCATTTAGCTTGTTTTCACGAAGCTTTTGGAGTATTAACCTCAAGTGTTGCTTATGATCTTCACGGCTTTTGGAATATATGAGGATGTCGTCAATAAAGATGACCACAAAATGATCCAAATATTCCTTGAATACTCGGTTCATCATATCCATGAAGGCAGCAGAAGCATTAGTCAATCCAAAGGATATGACTAGGAATTCATAATTCCCGTACCGAGTTCTGAAAGCCGTCTTTGGAATGTCATCGATTCTAATCTTCAATTGATGATATCCTGAACGAAGATCAACTTTTGAAAAGAATTTGGTGCCTTGCAACTGGTCAAACAGGTCATCAATACGTGGCAATGGGTACTTATTTTTGATGGTGACATGATTCAACTCCCGATAATCAATACAAAGTCGCATACTCCCATCTTTCTTCTTCACGAATAGAATAAGAGCACCCCAAGGAGACGTACTAGGATGAATGAAACCGATGTCTAACAATTCCTGCAACTGGGTCTTTAATTCCTGAAGTTCAATAGGAGCCATTCGATATGGGGCTTTGGAAATGGGTTTTGTACTGGGTTCAAGGTCAATACAAAATTCAACTTCACGCTCTAGGGGTAGTGAAACAACCCGGGTCAAATCCCGAGTTCGGAACAAATCTTGGGTCAAATCCCAAGTCCGAATCGAATCAAATCCATCCAAATAAGGCCTCAAACCACTGGCCCAATAGTATCTTCTTGGGTCATCTAGCCCACCACAGGCTCCCAAAAGGTCATGACTTGAAGGTACTATTGGTAGTTACTTAATTCCTTATATGCACACAAATTTTTCCCTTATCTTTCGATGTGGGACTGGGGTGTTACAAACTCCCCCACTTAAATTTCTGACGTCCCCGTCAGAATCCGACCACACACACGGCCCAAAGATCTTTGCCTCTCTAGCCATTGTGGGATAATACCGGCTGGCTTCGTGTCCCCACCTCCGGACCTTCATCTCTCCATTGTGGGATAATACCACCAGCCTTCGTGTCCCCACCTCCGGCAACCCGATCGGATGATCCGACCCGAGCTTTCGAGAGTCGGCTCTGATACCATATGAAACAACCCGGGTCAAATCCCGAGTTCGGAACAAATCTTGGGTCAAATCCCAAGTCCGAATCGAATCAAATCCATCCAAATAAGGCCTCAAACCACTGGCCCAATAGTATCTTCTTGGGTCATCTAGCCCAGCACAGGCTCCCAAAAGGTCATGACTTGAAGGTACTATTGGTAGTTACTTAATTCCTTATATGCACACAAATTTTTCCCCTATCTTTCGATGTGGGACTGGGGTGTTACAGGTAGGCCAGGAAGTTCTTCAGGGAATACGTCAGGAAATTTATTAAGAATAGAAATATCCTTCAAATCTGACGTATTTTTGTTTAAATTCGTGACATGAGCTATGAAAGCTTGACATCCGTTTTTTAATAAATGAATGGGTTTATGGCTTGAGATGACCGTGATTGATTTTAATGGTTTGGTCGCTTGAATTCACATAATAGGTTTATTAGGAATATGAAAGCTAACAACCTTATGAAAACAATCAATTTTAGCATGATGAGTAGTTAACCAATCAATCCCTAGAATCACGTCAAATGCAAGTATTTTTAATGAGATAAGATCGACAGGAAACGTGCGGTTATCGATTTGAATTAAACAAGACTTATAAACAGTGGATGTAATGAAGGTTTCTCCTAATGGAGTTTCAACAGATAAGTCACAGTCTAATTTCTCTAGAGTCAAATTTAAACGTTGAGTGCAAGTAGGAGAAATAAAAGAATGGGTAGAACCTGTATCAAATAAGGTATAAACTTCACTAGAGTTTATGATAAGCTTACCTATGATAACCTCGTTTGGGTTCCTTGCTTTCTGGGAGGTCACAACAAATGATCTCCCTTGCACCACCGACTTTGACATTTGTGGGATGGCCTTTGGTGCCTCCATCCTAACTGGACTTGTCTTCGGTGAATGACAAAATTGAGCTCGGTGACCTTCTCTTCCACAATTATAACACGCTTTGGATGGCATCGCGTAGTTTGGACTAATATGTCCCTCCCCTCCGCATTTGAAGCATATGATAGGTGGTCGTTCTCCTTCCTTAACCACGGTTGCTGGTGCTGGCGTCTTTCCATCATTGTTGAATCTCCTTTTCTTAAAATGTCCATTTTTACTGTCTTGGCCATGATTACCACCGAAGTGGTTACCATTTCTGGCATGTTGATTCCCTCCACGTTTGTTGTCACCGCTTCGATGACTGATACCACTAGTATTTTCATGCTACCAGTTGATTTCTCTTGGTTGCGTTGACTCGTTACCGCGCTCCAATAACTGAGCCCTATTTACAACATCTGAGTACAAACACAGTTTATAAGAAATAAGATATTGACGTATCTTCGGTTTTAAACCTCTTAAAAACATTCGTGTCATTCGCTCCTCATTATCGAACAAATGGGACGCAAACCGGGATAACTCCGTAAATTTAGCCTCATATTGCGAAACGGTCATATTGTTTTGCTCCAACTTGATAAACTCCACCTCTTTCATGTGAAGAATACTTTCGGGAAAGTACTTGTCGTTGAATAGCTCTTGGAACTTCTCTCAAGAAATCTTGAGTGCGTCAGGCTGGGTACGTTTTACAGATTTCCACTAGTAATCTGCCTCTTCACGCAACATGAAGGTGGCGAAGGGAACCTTTTGCTCCTCAGAGCATCCCAAGACATCAAATATCTTGGTGATCTGCTTTATCCACGCTTCCACCTTAAGTGATTTTGGCTCTCCAATAAACTCGGGTGGTCCCAGCTCCTTGAACTGTTTAGCGGTGACCATTCGAGAGTTTCCAGTGTTTCCACCTGCATTTTGAACAGGAGCCGCTCTCGCCTGATGTTGCATGAATTGCATAAAGCCTCTGAACATTCCATCGTTCATCATTTGGTCAGTGTTGTTGTTTGCATGAGGATTGCATAAGGATTGTTGACTTCTTGATGCACAATATTCTGATTATTGATCTGTGGAGACTCAACGATCTCTTGTGCCCCATTGTTATTCTCAATATTCTTGGATGCCATTCTCAAATACTACCACAAAACAAGGGTTAATTGACATGCAACATATTATCTCTATACTCTGACCAACCAATTAAATACCAAAAAACTTAGGTAGGTCATACTAGCGAAGGAATTCCCCGTCTCTCCCCTCCTAGTTCTAGTCTTACATCTTAGCCAGTGATCATATCCCTAAGCTTTGATACCAACTGTGACGCCCCCAAAATAGGTATACATCACCTATTCTGAGTCGTCAAATACATGGTACAGAATATAAATACAACTTAATTATACAACTATCGTGTAAAGTATGACAAAACATAAGCTGTGAGTTTTAATATAAATATTGTCGTCTAGACAATATACAACTCAAATTCAATATTATTACATTTATTTCCAACTATTTCACTGAATAGTGAGGACTACTAATTCTATCATCTGGTCCGTCACTCCGTTCCCCGACTAGTCTCTGCTACGTTCTCATTTCCTGAAGAGAACAATAAAAGTAAAAGGGTGAGCTCAACTAGCCCAGTAGGAAATATTATGACTAAGATAATGCAGAATATATTATCGATAGCCTTCAACAGTGTTAAACTGATACAATATAACAACCATCAAGTTTAACTGCAGCGGAATAAGTAATCTATTAAAAGAGTTAAGTGGAGAATAAAAATCTACTATCTTTTATGATTTAGAAGGTTTTTCATCACTTTTATCGCTGTGACTCAGCTTAATAAATAATCCACATCATCGAATCACCCCTGCACTACGGCCAATGCTATTTTTTAGTATCACGACCACAATTATCCATGCACTACGGGCCAAGAATATTTGTGTATTCAATAATGATCATGATCATACCAACAACTGTCCATCAATGCACTACGGGCCAATGAGGACTTTTACCACATCATTTGTAATATTACGGTCATGATTACACCAAATAATCCCTGGTCATAATCATACCAAGTCCATCTATGCACTACAGGCTACAGATGACTTTCAACAAAATATAAACATGAGGATGATGACAATGATATAAGAATTCAGTAAAACATGTTCAAGAATTAATTTTTCCAGGAACCAATAACGTCCAAATTGTCAACATGATATTTCTTTGTGGAGTAAAATTCAAAAATGCTCGGAAGAATATTTACATGAAAAGATACTGGATGAAGCGCAAATATCAAGGATATTCCACTAATTTCATGGATTATAGAAGTCAAAACTTTAACCAACTGAGTATAATAAAGAATGGAATAACAAAAGAAATCACCAGGCATACGATAGAACGCACAGGCAGGTTATTCCAACATAATAAAACGCACATACATGATATTGCAACAAAATAATTAAGAAGGAATCAGATCCAGCGTAAAACGCAATGACATGATATTCCAACAGAATAATAAAGACGAAACCAGGTCCGGCGTAGAACGCACAGATAGGATGTTCCAACAAAATGATAAATAATGGAACCAGGTCCGGCGTAAACGCACAGACATGATGTTCCAACAGAATGATAAAGAATGGAATAACAGAAAAATTTCACCAAGTATAAGCTACCCCGTGTATACAGGTTATTCCAATAGAATAATAAAGAATGGAATAACATAAGTTCTCTTCATGGATAAGAAAGAAATAATACTCCCTACCTTGGAAAAACTTGAGTTTCGATAATAATACTCCCTACCTTGGAAATTATACTCCCTATAATAATGAGCTTCTATTTATAGAAAAATATAGTTTCGATAATTGCACGTTTTGGGCCTCAAAAAATTACAGTACAATACCTCCAACTTTTTTTTCATTTTTAATTTAGTCCTGCAAGTATTATCAAAGTTGCACCACCTCCCCTAATAGTAAATAATGTGAATCAATAGTTCAATCATGTGAATTAATAGTATAATCATGTAAAAAATACGAATTACAGTATAATACCTCCATCTATACCACTATTTTTAACTTAGTCATGCAAGTATTATCAATCTTGCACCAACTTCTCTAATAGTAAATAATATGATTCAATAGTACACATACGTGAACAAATAGTTATATAATCATGTGAATTAGTAGCAATTAATTACTCATTTATCTGATAAATTACCCTATTTATCAATATAACCCCTAGACATTAATTATCATCGGAATAGATGTTGATTTCCATTAACACTAATAATCCCAACACAATAGAACTATCAAAATTCATTTTTAATCAACACAACTTATTCATCATTAATATTATAACTCACAATATTTAACAACCAGGTCGTTCCCAGGAAAGAGGGGGCTTTCCGATAAGGATTTCTCCTTATTGGCGCGCAATTAGGTGACCAAACCTCTCCTTTGACAGAACTTCTAGACATTGTCAATATTGCAAATAATATGAATAACTTTTTCGTCTCAATTATTGATTTAATAATATAAAATATTGTGCAAATGATACTGTGAAAATAATTAAATCAATAATATGAGAGATATGATGCAACAATTACTGTAGTAATAATTGAGTATAACTGAGTGACTTCTCACATAAGCATCAATAATCAATACCGTGTGTTACTATGCAACCACGCATATTACTGTACTTTTAACACCAGGTGTTTCAACAGTTAACGGTAAAACTTTCGCCGTTATTTTCATAAAGTATTTTTGTCGTTTTCTCAATCAGACAATAATTTCGTTGTGGGGGTCTACTAATGATTGTGTCATTGTACGAATATTCCCTGTTTAAAATGAATATTTCCCGACCAATCAAATATTATATAACAACTTGTGTACTTTGCAAAATTTATAAATATTACCCACAACTATAACATTATATCAAATCCACACCATAATATTAAAAAATATGTTTCGAGAAAATTTAATTCAAAAAGTTGGGGTCTTACAACATTTGCTTCATTTCCACACATATGATTACTTATCTCTTGTTTAGCTTTCTACTTCTGTTTGGTCCCTTAATAAATCTATATTTATGATAATCAAAGCCGGTATCCAATACCCAAGTAGAACCACTTAAAGAAAAATTTATTTTAAATCATGAACAAAATTGTATTTGTAATAGAAACTTCACTAAGCTTCTTCTGGGTAGCCTTTACAAGATGCTTCTTGCAATTTCTTTCCAGTGTCCATGATTATTGCAGTGGAAACAAACTCCTTTGCTTTCCGTATTAGTTTTATTCTTATTATCCTTTATTTTTTCCTTTCTATTTACCTTTTTTGAATCGTTCTTCTTTTCAGAAGAACCTTTGGTCCCTACCGGTAAGACATGGTATTTCTTGGTTGGAAAGTGACTCTCAACATTTTTCAACATATTAAGCAAATCAGTGAGGCTGATATCTAGCTAGTTCATATAAAAAATTCACAATAATTGTTGAAGGAGTCCGGGAGTAACAGTAAGATCAAATCTTGACTCAACTCTCCATCCATGACAAAAATTTGTTGTCCTAATTGATCAATAGATTGATTGTGGACTTTTGTCTTTATTATAGTGTCATCAGTCATTCTAGATCGGGAAAGCTCCTTAGATATCCGACATCTATCAGTCCTACTTTTCTCACTATCAACTACTTGATGTACATGAATATAGTAGGAGCATCTATATTTTCATACTGACGCTGAAGCACGTTACTCATGGATGCGAGAATGATGCATTGAGCCAACTGTGCATCATCTTGTCACTTTCTAAAAGTTGCAATCTCGTCCTCAAAGGCATTGCCTCCAACCATTACAGGGTTAGGCGTATTGAGGACATAAGATAGTTTTTTCAGCCGTGAGAACTATTCTCAAATTCCTTAACCAATCCATTTAATTCGGTCCGGTTAATTTAGCATCTAACATGCTACGCAGTGATAGTAATTTATACATTGTAAAATTCTATAAATGAATTTATAATTAACAACATTTTAGCATACATTCTTTTATTAATTATCAAAATAAATTAGGTCTTGTTTTAAATTAGTATCTCCCACTATTTTCTTCAAACTATATTACCCTCACTTATATAGTTTGGCAAAATTTAATTAAAGATTTGCTAGTGCGAATAAGGATCTCATTTCAAATGTATATTGCCTTGTGGTGACACAACAAACTATATATAAATAAATAGGTAAACAACTCTTGTCAATTACATCAATTATGCAACTCCTTGTATTTTGCCTCTTAGATTATGTCAGGAATAAACATATGAATGATATTCCTATTTATATATAATTTAATTATGATATATATATGAATGAATATGCAAGTATGCTTGCATTAAGAAAAGCTGTAAAGTCCTTTGATAGATAATAGAAACATGTGTATAAGGACTTAGAACGAATTGATCAAGTATGTTAGGTTGATCCTACATAAGCAAAATAGCTTTGAAAAGTCCTTAAAAAGGAATGATGTACAAGGACTATAAATATAGAAAGATCAAGCATGTTAGGTTGATTTTATGATGCAATAGATAGGCTTGTCTGATCGTCGAGTTGTAAGACCCTGAATTTTATGAAATAAAAGTATTTAATTTTTCTTATAATAACTATTCAGTAAATGGTTAAATTGATAAAAGGTTAAAGTTAAGAGTGATATATTAATTTTTTTCAAAATACACAAGTGGTTATAAAATATTCATTGTTGTCAGAGAATATTCGTTTGGTCGTGGAATATTCTTTCTGTCGGAGAATATTCGTACGACGGCGCAGCCATTTGTGGGCCCCATAACGAATAACTGTCGGATGAAGAAAATGACAAAAATTGAGTTTTTAAAAAATAACGGCGTAATTATTACCGTTAACACTGTTGGAATACCGGGTGGTTAAAATACAGTAATACGCGTGTTTGCGCAGTAGAACACAATTTTTCACAGTATTTTTGAATTATTGATCCTTACGTAAGAAGGCACTACTCAATAATTGTTACAATAATTACTGTTCAATATTTTATTTTATTGATTCAATAATTGCTGCGTTGATATTTTATATTATTTTTGTTTCAATAATTGTCACTGCAGATTATCTCTATTATCAGATCGATAATTAATATTATTTGAATAATATTATCAGATAACATTATTGGCAATGTCTAGAAAGTTCTGTCAAGGAGAGGTTTGGTCACCTAATTACGCGCCAGTAAGGAGAAATTCTTATTGGAAAGCCCCCTCTTTCCTGGGAACGGCCTGGTTGTCATAATTGTGATTCTATAATATTATTTGTGAATAATTAATTATTGATTTATATGATAAGGAAATATTTATTTTATGTGGATGTAAATGATGGATATATTTATTTTTATGTAGATAAAAATGAAGAAATTAATGCTAAGGTGTTTTATCAGTATTTTGTAGATATAGAGGTATTAAAAATTATCAGTTTATGGATTTCGGGTATTTTCTGATTGGAATTTAGAAAAACTTTCTTCTACAAAGTTGTAGAGAATTAAATTTCCTATGAAAACAGGTGAGTTTCGAATTTTTCTGATAAAAGAGCTATTTATTATGATTTATTGAAGTTTCAAAAAATAAAATGATTTTTATTAGTTTATAGGTGTGACCCACTTTGGTTGGTGTAGAAAAAAATATGCTGAAATTATTTGCTCAAAGGTGGAGTGCTGAGCTTAGTCATAGTGTGCGTGACAATTGTTATAAGAATAATATTATTTTATTAATTTAGTCTCCTTTAGCATTCTATCATTTTTCTATAAATAGACGCTTATGTTAGAATTGAAAATCACACCAGAAACATAAGTTTTCTCTCTCTATATTATCAAGCATATTTTTTTTATAGTATTTAGATACTTTGAGAGTTGCTATTCAGTAGAAGTTTCTTTCGGCTTTTCATCCGATATTCCAGTCAGAAGTACTGCTCTTTTGAGGTAAGGGATATTATCGTTAGTATGTAAGGGTTATTATGCTTTTCAATTTCGAAATTTTTCTGAACCTTCAAAAATTCTGGAAAAATATGAAATGATATTTTGATGAGTTTTGTAGATTGTGTCCAAAAATGGCGATTTTTGGATGTATATATTAGGAGTTATGGATTTTATGAGAAAAGATTTTTTTAAAAGTAACTGCTTATAATTCCTTGTGATTAACTCCAAAATTGATAAAATTTTTATTGGGAGTACATCTATATAATATCAGTATACTCTGTAAATTTCAGAATTTTTGGTTAAAAGTACAATTTATGATAAATGTCTGAATATTCGGTGGTTTTGGCCATGTGAAAAATAGTAAATGAATTTTAAAAATTCCGAGAAAAATATATGTTCAATATGGGACTATATTATGCTAAATCCCAAAAAAGAAATAATTTTGGAACTGATTTGTTATTTTTCATGAAAATATTCTAGTTATGAGTAAATGAATTAAATTTGTTATGTGAAGTAAGAAAATTTGAAAATATGATTCTATGGCTTGAGAATCATATATGAGGTATATGCAGATTTTTGATGAGGGTTTTGGTTATTGGTGATGAAATCTTATGAGTTTAGAATTTTAGGATGATTAAATGCATTTATTAGTAAAGTGTAAACAATTAAAATAAATTATTTATAAGTTTAAGAAATAATTAAAATATTGTGGTAGTATTAATAATATTAGACTATGAGATTATTAAGTGATTTATAACATTTTAAGTAAGGTGTTATGAGATCATTGATTTATGAATCTTACTCTTGAGATTAAATCTATATGTTGATTATATTATTTTTATTATCATATATAACATTCTTATAACCCTAATGATGATATTTCTCTTTGACTTGAGTGTAAAGATGTGTAGATTATTGGTATGATCATGACTATAGGTTCTCTTTGGCCAGTAGTGCAAAGTTAAATTGTTGGCTGGTATGATCATGACCATTAAATTTATAATTGAATATCTTTAGCTTAAGTGCAAAGGTGAATTGATCAACATATATGGTTATAATTATGGTATATATAAATTCTGAAATGATTATGTATTTCTTTGAGATATGAATATCTTTGGCCAGTAGTGCAAAGATCAATTATTGATGAATATCTTTGGTCCGCAGTGTAAAAATGGCCAGTTGTTGAATATCTTTGGCATGTAGTGCAAAGATGACTTGTTGTTGAATATCTTTGGCATGTAGTGCAAAGATGAACTGTTGATGAATATCTTTGGCCTGTGGTACAAAGATGAATTTATTAGTACGATTATGAACATGAACTGTGATTTGGTATAACCATGATCTTTGATGTTTCAGATAAAGACATGTGATGAAAATTATCTTCGTCCTCGATGCGAAGAGAAATTTAGAATCACAATTATGATTATGATTTATTCATATGATTGTGGACCCGAACTGTTGATTGATGTTACAGGGATAAAACATTGTTGGTGGATTTTTAACATAGAGAAGATAATAGACTTTATGGTCTATTTGACTCTTCTAATGGATTGCTTGTTCCGCTGCAATAATGGTTGAAAAGTTTTATCATCTACCATATGTTCTAAATCTCTGATTTATTATTGATGAAGGCTATTGATAATTTAATTATCTTTAGTCAATGTATTTTTTACTGAGTTAGTTATGCTCACCCTTTTGCTTCATAATTCCTTTCAGGTAATAAGAGTGTAGCTGGGTCGAGTGGGGGTAACATGGGAATAGAACGATGGTCATCATTTAGTAGTTATATTTGGTGAATCAACTAGGGTGAGGCGAACCCAACGTTGGAAGTGTGTTTTGCCACTATCATACAAGATGTCTAATGACATACAACCTCGTGTCATCAGAAGACAAGGTTGTGCACATCCACTTACTGAGTATATCTACAAGCACTACCTATATGATCTTGGAGTTTATTTGAAGTATAATTCTCAATTAGAGACAGTAGAGATAATGATATGTCAAGAAAAGACTCACCATTGGGAAGAATATGATAGTAATCTTCTCATTTTTCTTTGGGGTTTATTGGGTCAACCAAGGATAATTCTGTGGCTGTATGATATCTATCATAACCTAGACGCATGGCCTCTCATGTACGAATGTTTCCTTGAGCACTTCCCAAAGATTCTAATTTCTAAAACAGTTTTTGAATATACATTTATGTAAGGTGTCATTGTGACGTGCTATCCAAGGTTCGGATGAGAGTTGTGACGCCCCCAAATTCAGGTACTTGCAACCCAAACTCGGTGCTTCACGATACCGTTTCTATAAGCGGAATAATACTAATAATAATAACAATAATATAAAAATTAAACTTAATTTACATTTATCAGAGTCTAATCCCAAGTACGCAACCTTTACTATAATTCCTTACATGATAGATAATATATGTATCATTGCCGTAATACTGTCTAACTATTACAAAAGATACCATTACACATATTCAGTTTGCTTTCCTTTTTCACTTGTTCTTGTTTGAACCTTCAGGTTGATCACGCTTAGCTGAAAACATTTAAATTTAAGCAAGGATGAGCATTTAAGTGCCCAACAAGTAATATCAATTAGAAATATAATTAGCTGAAAGAAATAAATGTTTTCTTTGTACATCACTTTTACAACGAATTTATAGTTGTGAAGTAAACTGAACCGATAATAATAACATAACAATTCTATCTCAAATTTTTTGAAACTACGTATAGACTATATATATAGGGTAGTCGACATACTATGAACATTGTTTTAATTTTTGATAAGGTTTAGCAGAACTTCAACTGTAAACCGTCATAACTTACAGACACGAGGGTGATCTGCCCAATGTGCCCTGTACTGATCAATACTACATTGGTAGAACGATATTATTGTTCATCCTTTGTCCGCCTAAGCGCATAAAATTTTTCCCGTGATCGGAATGTTCATACTTAGACTAGAATCCGAACCAAAATAATTTGATTGGATACAAAAAAGTTTTAACATATTCAACGATATTTTGAAATTTGTGTCTAGCTGAGCAAGTAGCTTAGACGGCTTATATATATATATATATATATATATATATATATATATATATATATATCAACATGTGTTTAACTACAATGATTATCCAAGTTGGTACACTTGTGTAACCATGTTTAGAAATTAACGAACAGAATATATATTGAAATTATCATATACTAACATGTTGATAAATAATGATCGGATATAGAATATATCACAAAGGGTTAATAATATACTATAATAATAATATAATTATGAAACTTCTTACTCATGTCCATTGCATAAAGGAAATGCAAAGGTAAGATATTTGCCTGATGCGCTGCTTACAGTTCATAACTTAGTTATATCTTTATACCGAAACCTATCATTAATAAGATCATTCGTTCGATTAGAACAACATACAATAACACATAGTACTGTAATTCGCAGTCAGCACATAACCTAATCACATTGTCACATATATTCTATAACCATTGAATCACAAATAAACACATATCTAATCAAATTATCTAAGTCCAGATCATTTTTTGAAACATGTTGGTGTACCGACGACTTTATCGGGTAATTATCGAGTCTAAGACTTTATATCGAAGTTCAATATCTATTTAGACTATTTAAGTAACAGTCATATCATTTTTAAATGATTTATAATATTTTTTAAACATTTATTATAATTTATTCTAATTTTTCAAACACCGGAATCATTATAAAATGATTTAAATATCAAATAATTCTATTATCATAATAATTTAATTAATATTAAACCATTAATAAAACCATTGCCAAAAGGTTTAAGTTATTTATAATAACTCAAAATACTTTTAAAGTATTAATATTACCCTTAAATGATTTTTAAAAGAATTAAAATTATTTTTAAATAATTATCATTAATATTAAAGTATCAATGTATTACTTATCAAAATATTAAAAGTCCTTAATCATAACTTAAAATATTTTTAATTCCTTTATATCCTTTTTAAATGATTTTTAAATAAATAAAAATATTTTAAAACTATTTATTTAATATAATTATTAAATAAATCTAATATCATTTAATATTAAATTATTAATGAAATTTTCCTTTAAATATCAAAAGTTACAATTTATAACTTAAAATATCTTTAAACACTTAATTTTCATTTTAAATGATTTTTATAATAATAAAATCATTTTTAAACTAAATTATTTAATAAAATTATTAAATTATTCTAATATCATTAATAGTAAATAATTAATGAAATTTACCTTTAAATATTGAAAGTTATATTTTAAAACTTAAAATATTTTTAAACTATTTATTTTCATTTAAATGATTTTTCTAATATTAAAATCTTTTAAACAAATTTATTTAATATAATTAATATTAAATATTCATATTTTTCATGACGAAATATCAAAAGTTATATTTTATATCTTAAATAACCTTTAAATCATTTTTCTATAATTTTTAAATAATTAATTCTATTTTCCATAATTTATTTAATACATTTATTAAATAACTTTAATTACCATTAATATTAATTAATTAAGAAAATTCATCACAAAATATTAAAAGTTGTCAAAAATAACTTCAATTATTTTCTTATACCATAATATAATTTTAAATGATTTTTCATGTATTAAAATTATTTTTAAATAATTTATTTAATATTATAATTAAATAAATTAAATACTTTTAATATTCCTAAAATATTGAATATTTATGAAATATATTCAAAATAATTAAAACTAATTTTTGGATTTTAAAATAATTTTTAATAATTTATTTGGTATTTTTAATAATTAAAAACTATTTTTTCTATTTATTTAATTAAAATAATTAATTTTTGGAAATTAAATTAATTAAAATAAACTGTCTGTCGCTAAAGACCACCTATAGAGACATAACCATCGCTATAAGTGTTCTTCATGTTCTTCATGCAAACCCAGATATTCATACTCAGTTTCGAGGGACCTCCTTTGACCACGATTTATTATCTGATCATGATGTTTCTAGACAGGTTGTTAGTCTGATATTGTATTACTAATGCACGACTACAAGATCCAACCACAAACATGTCCAAACAACACATAACCAGCGAGATCTAGGCCCATGAACAAGCTGTCAGAGCTGTTCTTCATTTTCTGGGTTACCCAGAAATGAAGAACAGTTCGACTGCTCATATTTGGGCATCCATAACTTGTTGTACATGCAATGATTGTGTGAAATAAAGATTGCATTGTGTAGCCTACATGACAAGGTATAATTTTAACACATATAACACATATTACAACAACATAATAATCAGATCCATGCTGGTCAATGTTTGTCAGAAATCACGCTCTTGAGTTTTCTGGGTTACCCAGAAAACTCAATCCGTGAACATCTGACCAACTTTGACCAGCCACTGCGAGTAACAAGTTTGATGTTTTGGTGATATAAAGGCATGAATATAAAGTTCTTCTACCAGACTACAAACTGGATATAAACATATCATCAAAACATGTAAATATTGACAGATCAATGCATTACAAAATCTTGTCAGACGCTAGTAACAGCTTTCTAGGTTACCCAGAATTTATCTGGTCATGCCCGGTCAACGGGGTTTGACCGATCATAACTTCAAATCTGTACATCCAATGTCTATAATTACACCTTCAGATGAAAGACCTTATACACTACTATAGAGTTAACACATAAAACAACATAAATCATGAACACAGAAGAATCTATGGGGTCTGATATTTGTTGTCAGATAACATACAATTTTTTTCCCAAATTTTTGAAATCTTCAAATGCGAGCCTCTAGATGTTATGGATCTAACATCTAGCAACCCAGATCATCCTTAGACACTATATCTAACATATTTAACACAAAAAACAACATCAAACAACAGATCTTTGGACAGAAATCTTGCTAGGGTTTTATAACTTTACTTTGATCTTCTTGTGGGCTACTGATTTATTATGGCTGATCGCGAGGCTTGTTCATGGAACTGATTTAGCTTATATTTTTGTGGCTTTAGGTCAGAGAGAGACTTGGATGTGGAATGTGATCAAATGAGCAATAAAATGACATTTTCTCTCTCTTGGATCTATATATACATGTGCTAGATACATGTATTGCTGATAATTGAGGCTGATTGCTGTCAATTTTAAGTCACATTTGTTAAACAAGTTGTTCACCCACCCATCCTATTGTCAAAACCTATTTTGTAGCTTAATAATGCAAAGGGGCAAAATGGTCATTTGTCTTTGAATTTTAAGGGCATTCTTGTAATCCTTGCAAACCCTTAGGGTTTAGGGTGTGGGTTAGGGTTTAGACCATTTTAGGGTTTAAAATTAATTTCTAGAATTTTCCAAAATTAGGATTTAAAAATAAATAACAATTTAGTTTCAAAAAAAAAAGAAATTAGAGTTTACTAAATATAATTAGTTTTCTAATTTGATTACTTGAACATTTGTGTTTAAAATTTACTAATCATAATTAACCTTGCTAATTTAGCAATTAGGGCACCAATTAGCAAATTAGAGTTTATAACATAATAGAAATTAGTTTTCCTTAAATTCTAAATTAGGGTTTCTAACTAGCTTAGGTTTACTAATTATCTTGAACTTGGAAATTTGTTTTACTAAGTCACTAATTAACATTAAGCTTGCTTAATTAGTGATCAGGGTTAATAATTTACAATTTAGGGTTTATAACATAAATAATAGGGTTTCTAGAAATTAATATTTCTAATTATTAACTAGGGTTTACCTAATCAATATAAAATTATATAATACATAACATGCATGCACCATATAACACAGTTGTATAACAGTGTCGAACTCAACCTGAGTTTTAAATTAGGGTTTCCATTTATCAATAAGTTAATTATTGATTTAAGGTTTCTAATTTAAGAAATTAGGGTTTTAATTTACAATTAGGATTTTCTCTTGATTATTAATAATTATAATTATCATGAATCACATAACATATTGACTTAATAGATTTTAAAGTCGTATTTGACTTCGAAATTAGTGTTTGTCAGTAAAATTAGGGTTTGGTCATAATACCCCATAATTGACCAACCATTGTCAATCCACAAAAATACAGTACATAATTATAGCACTGAAAAATCAAAATATAATATTATTATATTATTATTCTTATCCATTGATAAAAATCTAAAATTAGGGTTTGGATTCTATATCTGATGTATTCTTCATATATAACATTATTAATTAAGTTAAAATAATTAACTTAATTAATCTTGCATAAATTCATATAATAAAATAAATAATTATTATAATAATTATAAAAATCATTTCATATATTATTTAAATCATATATAAACATATTTTCATAGAAAATAATTAATAAAAACATTTCTGCTATAAAATTAATTATTATAAGAATAAACTTTATAATAGTCAATAATTCTAAAATAAAATTATTTGTAAACATTCATGTAATAAATATATTTTTATTTACCACATAAATACATATACCTATTATCTTGTACAAATCCTCATCCTTAAAATAAATAAAAAATTATATGCAAAATTTCTGATTTATTTATACAAAAAATATCGGGTTATTAAAAGAGTCACAGTTGGTATATATTTGTATCCAAACTCACATTATATGTGTTGTTGTATTTTGCATGACAATTGTTGTAATAATGTTGTAGTTGTTTTGTGTACCATGTATTTGGCGACTCAGAATGGATTGGATGGAATGAACCTATTTTGGGGTTGTCGATCACATTTGGTATCAGAGCTTAGGGATATGGTCTTTGACGAAGATCGGGGAGTATAACTAGGAGGGGAGAGATGAGTAAATCCTTCGCTAGTGTGTCCTACCTAAGCTTATTTGTTGGTTAGTCATAATATCGGGATCTTATGTGATATGTTAATTTGTTTAAATTAACCCTTGTTTTATTGCAGTATTTGAGAATGGCAGCTGAGAATACTAACAATGGAATGAATGAGACTGTGGGGATACCTCTAATCACTTACCATGATAATGTGATGTCAGACGAAGAAGGAATTAGAGAAATCCATGTGGTGAGTGAAGAATTGATAGTTGCACCCGAGATGGTCGCAGAGGTAACATCTGAGAGTGAGGAAGAAGAGCTACATGAGGAGAATTTATTAGAGGTATTATATGATCAAAATGTAGAATTGCAAAATCGTATTCATGAGTTAGAAGAGCAGGCTGAAGAACGACATGCGGTCGTGGAGCAAAAGGATGCAACAATTCAAGCTTGTGTTACCCATATGTGATGCTTGAACAGAAGCATTCTTTGGCAGAGTATAAGATGATAAAGATGGAATCTTAGCTGAAAGAAGAAAAAACTGAACGAGTGAGAATAAGTGATGCATGGGCAAAAGCCGCACGAAACGTGGATATTGTGGAAAGAGATGTCCGATCTAAGAAGGCTAAAATAGATGATATGAATTTCTCTTTTTGGAAAGCAATTGGGAGAACCCAACATCGAGTTTTGAATTACCATGTACATAGTGGTCAACCTGAATTCGATATGGATCGAAGATTGATGATTCAGATCATGAAACGGGAGTACGACGAGGCAATTGAGGGTGGAATATGCGCTATAAAAAAGTATATTCCAACGGTAGTGATGACACCAAATGTTGCCCCAGACAAGTCAAAGCCGAGTAGTTCGAGGGATAGCGGTTGTCATGACTTCCCAACAAATGAGGAACCCAAATGAAGTTATCACGGGAGATGAGCAACAGAGAAATCATGATGACCCAAGAGATAAAATCTGAAATGAAAGCAATGTATTCTCAACTTTTTAAAATACCAGGTACGTAAATTTCGGGGACAAAATTTCATAAGGAGGGGAGATTGTAAGACCCCAAATTTTATGAAATAAAAGTATTTAATTTTTCTTATAATAACTATTTAGTAAATGGTTAAATTGATAAAAGGTTAAAGTTAAGAGTGATATATGATTTTTTTTGAAAATACACAAGTGGTTATAAAATATTCATTGTTGTCGGAGAATATTCGTTTGGTCGTGGAATATTCTTTATGTCGGAGAATATTCGTACGACGGCGCATCCATTTGTAGGCCCTATAACGAATAACTGTCGGATGAAGAAAACGACAAAAATGGAGTTTTTATAAATAACGACGTAATTGTTACCGTTAACACTGTTGGAATATTCGGTGGTTAAAATACAGTAATACGCGTGTTTGCACAGTAGCACACAATTTTTCACAGTATTTTTGAATTATTGATCCTTACGTAAGAAGACACTACTCAATAATTGTTACAGTAATTACTATTCAATATTTTATTTTATTGATTCAATAATTGCTGCGTTAATATTTTATATTATTGTTGTTTCAATAATTGTCACTGCACAGTATCTCTATTATCACATCAATAATTCATATTATTTGAATAATATTATCAGATAACATTATTGACAATGTCTAGAAAGTTCTGTCAAGGAGAGGTTTGGTCACCTAATTGCGCGCCAGTAAGGAGAAATTCTTATTGGAAAAACCCCTCTTTCCTTTCCTGGGAACGACCTGGTTGTCATAATTGTGATTCTGTAATATTATTTGTGAATAATTAATTATTGATTTATATGATAATAAAATATTTATTTTATGTGGATGTAAATGATGGATATATTTATTTTTATGTGGTTAAATATGAAGAAATTAATGCTGAGGTATTTTATCAGTATTTTGTCGGTGTAGAGGTATTAAAAATTATCCGTTTGTAGATTTCGGGTATTTTCTAATTGGAATTTAGAAAAACTTTCTTCTACAAAGTTGTAGAGAATTAAATTTCCTATAGAAACACGTGAGTTTCGAATTTTTCTGACAAAAGGCTATTTATTATGAATTACTGAAGTTTTAAAAAATAAAATAATTTTTATTAATTTATGGGTGGGACCCACACTGGTTGGTGTAGAAAAAAATATGCTGAAATTATTTGTTCAAAGGTGGAGTGCTGAGCTTGGTAATAGTGTGCATGACAATTGTTATAAGAATAATATTATTTTATTAATTTAGTCTTCTTTGGCGTTCTAGTATTTTCCTATAAATAGACGCTTATGTTAGAATTGAAAATCGCACCAGAAACATAAGTTTTCTCTCTCTATATTATCAAACATATTTTTGAGAGTATACTTTGAGAGTTGCTATTCGGTAGAAGTTTCTTTCGGCTTTTCATCCGATATTCCAGTCAGAAGTACTGCTCTTTTGAGGTAAGGGATATTGTCGTTAGTATGTAAGGGTTATTATGCTTTTCAATTTCAAAATTTTTCTAAACCTTAAAAAATTATGAAAAAATTTGAAATGATATTTTGATGAGTTTTGTAGATTATTTCCAAAAATAGCGATTTTTGGATGTATAGATTAGGAGTTATGGATTTTATGAGAAAAAATTATTTTAAAAGTAACCGCTTATAACTCATTGTGATTAACTCCAAAATTGATGAAATATTTATTGGGAGTACATCTATATAATATCAGTACACTCTGTAAATTTCGGAATTTTTGGATAGAAGTACAATTTATGATAGATGTCTGAATATTCAGTGGTTTTGGCCATGTGAAAAATAGTAAATGAATTTTAAAAATTCTGAGAAACATATATGTTCAATATGGGACTATATTATGCTAAATCCTAGAAAAGAAATATTTTTGGAACTGATTTGGTATTTTTCATGAAAATATTCTTGTTATGAGTAAATGAATTAAATATGTTATGTGATGTAAGAAAATTGGAAAATATGATTTTATGGCTTGAGAATCATATATGAGGTATATGCAGATTTTTGATGAGGATTTTGGTTATTGGTGATAAAATCTTATGAGTTTAGCATTTTAGTATGATTAAATGTATTTATTAGTAAAGTGTAAACAATTAAAATAAATTGTTTATAAGTTTAAGAAATGATTAAAATATTGTGGTAGTATTAATAATATTAGATTATGAGATTATTAAGTGATTTATAACATTTTAAGTATGGTGTTATGAGATCATTGATTTATGAATCTTACTCTTGAGATTAAATCTATATGTGGATTATATTATTTTTATTATCATATATAACATTCTTATAACCCTAATGATGATATTTCTCTTTGACTTGAGTGTAAAGATGGGTAGATTATTGGTATGATCGTGACTATAGATTCTCTTTGGCCAGTAGTGCAAAGTTGAATTATTGACTGGTATAATCATGACCATTAAATTTATAATTGAATATCTTTAGCATAAGTACAAAGGTGAATTGATCAACATATATGGTTATAATTATGGTTTATATAAATTCTGAAATGATTATGTATTTCTTTGAGATATGAATATCTTTGGCCTGTAGTGCAAAGATCAATTATTGATGAATATCTTTGGTCCGTAGTGTAAAGATGACCTGTTGTTGAATATCTTTGGCATGTAGTGCAAAGATGAACTGTTGATGAATATTTTTGGCCCATGGTGCAAAGATGAATTTATTAGTATGATTATGGACAAGAACTGTGATTTGGTATAACCATGATCTTTGATGTTTCAGATAAAGACATGTGATAAAAATTATCTTCGTCCTGGATGTGAAGAGAAATTTAGATTCATAATTATGATTATGATTTATTCATATGATTGTGGACCCGAACTGTTGATTGATGTTACATGGATAAAACATTGTTGGTGGATTTTTAACACAGAGAAGATAATAGACTTTATGGTCTATTTGACTCTTCTAATGGATTGCTCGTTCCACTGCAACTATGGTTGAAATTTTTTATCATCTACCATATGTTCTAAATCTCTGATTTATTATTGATGAAGGCTATTGATAATTTAATTATCTTTAGTCGTGATATTTTTTACTGAGCTAGTTGTGCTCACCTTTTTGCTTCACAATTCCTTTCAGGTAATAAGAGTGTAGCTGGGTCGAGCGGGGGTAACAGGGGAATAGAACGGTGGTCATCATTTAGTAGTTATATTTGGTGAATTAACTAGGGTGAGGCGAACCTAGCGTTGGAAGGGTGTTTTGCCACTATCACACAAGATGTCTAATGACATACAACCTCGTGTCATCATAAGACAGGGTTGTGCACATCAACTTACTAAGTATATCTACGAGCACTACCTATATGATCTTAGAGTTTATTTGAAGTATAATTCTCAATTAGAGACAGTAGAGATAATGATGTGTCAAGAGAAGACTCATCATTGGGAAGAATATGATAGTAATCTTCTCATTTTTCTTTGGGGTCTATTGGGTCAACCAAGGATAATTCTGTGGCCATATGATATCTATCATAACCTAGACGCATGGCCTCCCATGTAAGAAGGTTTCCTTGAGCACTTCCCAAAGATTCTAATTCCTAAAACAGTTTTTGAATGTACCTTTATGTAAGGTGTCATTGTGATGTGCTATCCAAGGTTGGGATGAGAGTCACAGTTGGTATATATTTGTATCCAATCTCACAGCATATGTGTTATTGTATTTTGCACGACAATTGTTGTAATAAAGTTGTTGTTGTTTTTTGTACCATGTATTTGGCGACTCAGAATGGGTTGGATGGAATGGACCTATTTTGGGGTTGTCACACGAGTACTGCACCAAAGATCGTAGTCTGCTAGGAGAGTCAAGGATAATTCGAGAGCTATCGATGCAGAATCGTAGTCTGTAAGATAGTAGATCTCGGAGTTCGTAGACTGCCAGGAGAAACGATGAAGGATCGTGGTATATCGAGAAGAACTTCCTCGGGATCGTAGTGTGCTGAGAAAGTCATGTTCAGAATCTTAGAGACAGCCTGCCTACAAGCCGACCGAATATCTGCCGAAGCCAAGTTAGAAATGTAGACTACACTCGGAGTCGTAGAGTCTACCGATGCCGAAGCTAAGTCAAGGAATGTAGACTACACTCGAGATCGTAGAGTTACTGATGCCGAAGCCATGTCAAGGATCGTAGACAACACTATGAGTTTGTAGAGTCTATTGATTACATGCAGAGATCGTAGTCGAGCAAGATCAGATGAGGAAAAAAAGTGCAAGGAAGAAACCGTAGAGTGTCAAGATCTGATCTCAGGATCATAGTGTCTGCACAACCGAAGTTGAATCGTAGAGTGCAGAACTACGACCTCAACAGAAGTGCTCAATGCATAGGCAGAATCGTAGAGCAAGTATGAATCTCAACTATTGAGCACTCCCAGAATATCTAAAGGAACAAAGCCTTTGGTTGGCACTGCAAAGATACATCCTACCTGAAGTGAACCAGAGAGCACTCAACGAATGGCATGCAAGCTAACAGAAGATCTAAGCACCAAACCAATCTACATCAAGATTGAGTTGTAAAGCCATTCGAGATGAAGTCTTCCACAAGATGATCATATTAAGACTTCAATAACTAACTAAGGAAAGTCAGCAAGTGCAATAGCTGTCAAGTGAACAGAAGACAATGAGCTTGGAAGCAACCGAGATCGTAGTGTTTGCTAAACAAAGAAAGAACTGATGGAAAGTGAACCGAGATACTGGTTAGTCTCTGAAGAACAAGTCTAAAGTGATTAAGCGTAGGGTCAGTCCATTGATGATAAGTGAACGGGAGATCACAAGGAGAAAGCGAGCTGGACATGCCACAAATCTGAAGTGTCTTACTATTCAGAGGGGACCAGAGCAAGGAGTTAGGCCATCAGTCTTTGAGAACAGTCGATGCAAACAGAAGTGTTGAAGCACTGCACAATGAAACGAAGAGGTGTACTACATTGAAGATCCAATCAACACTCTTCAAGATCGTAGTGTTAACTCTACCAGTCAATGAGCAACACTCAACAAGACACTACGATCAGGTCGTTGAAGACATGCATCAGAATTATTGAGTTCGAACACCCGAAGATTGAAGCATTGGAAACGATTCAAACTGAAGGATGATAATTGGACAAAAGCTTATTGAGAGCATCGATGCAAAAGGACAACCTCTGATCGAGAAATCAGAAGGAGATAATAAAGTCTTTAACCTACCCAAGACATTAAAGTGACATCTCTGTTGGGTAGGTGAAACTGTAGACTGCAATGTCAGATAAAGTATGACATGTCACATCAGTAGTCTACCTCTATCAACTCGAGATCTATGAAGATATTTGAATAGCCTTCAACGGCTACTTTTCAATGGAAGGATTGGGAAGGAGTATAAATCAGGAAGAACTTCAAAGATCAAAGGTTGCTGGAGTTGCCAAGTTTGGTGAGAAGGTGGTCTGTTCCAACAATGTGAAATAGTGAGTCCAAAAGCTCACTCTACGATCCACCAAGAACACTTAGATACATGCAAAGGAAGAAGTAGAAGTGAGATTTCTACTATGTAGAAGTGAGAGTTCTACTATGTAGAAGTGAGAGTTCTACTACAAGAAGAGTGTTCTGAACTGCCGAGAGAAAGAAGAGCATTATGTCATCTTGGTGTCCATCATGGGAAGACTCTAAGTAAAATAAAGAAGAGCTCACAGTCATCTTAGCAAGTCCATCATGAGAAGACATCAAGTATCAAGAAGGGAGATCACAAACGTCAGCATGATGACAAGTATGGGAAAGTTTCTAAGTACCTAGCAGAAGAGCTTACAGTCATCTTGGAAACATATCATGTGCAGGCATCATGTATCAAGAGGAAAGATCTTCAAGGCAGCCATCAAGGGATCATCCGAAGTGGTTTAGTAACTGAAGAAGCTGAGCATCAAGCAACACTCAACTGCACTTCAAGGATGATCACGCAAAGCTGCTAAGTATAAAAGATGTTTAGAGCATGAAGACATCTTAGCAGCTCATCACCAACTACAATAAACCAACAAACAAACAACAAAAGACAGTGCCTGAGAGGTCCTTGTCCATAGGGACTAAATCAAGCCAGGGCCTGTGGGGTCCTTGTCTGGAGGGACTAAACGAAGTTCCAAGCCTGCTAGGCTTGAAGAGTTCCTAGGGAACTAAAGGAGTCCTAAGGCTGCTGGCCTTGAAGGAATCTTAGTGATTCAGGGTGCTGCCCTTCCTTAGTGGAAATCCTGCTAGTTAAAAGCAAAAGAGTGGATTAGGTTCTTGAGTCTCTGATCCACTTAAAACCCCTTGTGTCTTTTACATTATGCCATTCACATTATGTACTATAACTGCTTAAAACTAAACTTACTCTACGAACAATGTATGTATGATTATGAATACATCAATGAAGGGGATCTTTTACTTATTGCGCTGTGCTTGAAAAGATTCTTCTGTTTGTCATATGCTAATTTAATAGCTATACAAAATAACAGAGAAAAGTATTTGAAATAAAAAGGATCTATTCAACCCCCCTTCTAGATCTATTGTGCCTATTGGGAACTAACAATTGGTATTAAACAAGGTTCTCATGCTATATTCAAAAGCTAATCGCTTTGAGTCTGATCCCAGGCACAAACATTGTTCTAAACTTAGTTTAGTAGTAAGTAACTTGTTATATGCAGATGAGCTCACACGTTGGAAATGTTGTGTATAGGTAAATGTGTATATACACCTGAAGCTGCTCAGATTGGTCCATGTTCTCAATTGCTACATCAACAAGACCAATCCCAGCCTGCAGTCAATCTTGTAGTCCGAAGACCAGACGAGAGAGCTCAAGAGACATCAATGACAAAGTGTCAAGCATTCACCAGTCTGAAAGATGAAGAGGCCATACATGCTAAGAAATTCTTATCAAGAGAAGAAAGAAGATCTTCTCAAACTTATGTCTGGCCAACCAGCAGCTGGGTGCAAACTTTGTAAACTAAAGGATGCCAAAGATGTTAATGTTGAGATTCTTTTGGCCTACATCTTCAAGACCATGATTAATTGATTAAAGGTTAACACGAGCAACAAGCTGTCAGGAGAAAATGTGAAGCTACGCACATCAAGACCTAAACTCAGTTTATCTAAGATAAATGACTGTTAAGAGACTAACAGTAAAAAGTTACGATTCCTCACTATTACATGTGTTCATCATAAAAGCACCTTCTTATGTACCATAACAGTGTTCTGTCAAGAAGTCATAATCTACCAAAAAAGGTGAAGAGAGAAAGTACCCTGAGGATGGAAACTCAAGTGTCTATAAGCTTTCTCTCCATCCAAGTTTTAAGATGAAGATGACATCTTGAAGGAAATCTGAAATGGGTCATAAGAGCATCACAAGTCAAATTAATTTTATGTGAAGTAATCTTTGCTGGTGGGTTAGTATATATGTACAAATCCTTGTTCTAAGTGTTTGATAACACAAAGAGTATGATCAGTTCTACAAGAGTATCTTAATGATGTGTAGAAACTGATCACCTCCATGAATCAACTATATACTCTTAATCGTAGATTTGATTCTCACTCTGTAAACACTTAAACATTGTGAACATAACCCAGTAAATGATGAAACCATCAAAGATAAAGAGTGTGTTATTAAATGACAAGTCTTACACACACTCACCTTCATGCATATCAAAATGTATTATCTTAAACTAGTTTTATGCATGAATATGATGCTGGTGATAAATGTGATGATAATCCAAATAAGAGGAACATGGGTTTAGAAAACTAACCTAGCAGGACCCATTTAATTATGGGTACCAAAAATAGAAATATATTTAAACCTGCAGGTACTTGGTCAGTTTGACCACACTAAAGAATGCTGAAGCAGAAGACTTCAGTCAAGAAGACTCAACCATCAGAAGGCTAAGGACTGTTCAAAGATGATTCTGATAAAGTTCCTATTTGTCCAAGCATGTCCTTAAAGACGACCCTCTGAGCTAACCAGAATGGAGCTCATATGGCTGCTAATCTATATATGGAAGCAAGCCATTCAACTAAAAGTGAAAAGAGTCCTATATGCTCAAATCAAGCAAAGCATGCTATATGAGAATAATCTTCAAGGGAGCTTATAACAGAGGATCATCGAGCATCAGTCAAGAGGAACTCATAGTGGAAGCAGAACTTCACAAACACAAGACTGGAAAAGGAGACTACGATCATAGTGCTATCAAAAGATCGTAAAGTGATCAGTCCTGAAGTTACCCATGCCTACGATACAAGGAGATTTATATGATAATGATGATTCCAGACAGAAGGAGATATGCAGGGCTGCCTTCAAATGAGTCTAAAGTAAAGGGAATCACATCTATCCGGGAAGACAGCTTCAAACGTGCGGAGCAGTGATCTGTTGAGAAATAACAGCACTGAGTTATACTATGAGGAAATGTACCAACTACAAAGTCCCAAAACTTTGTGACTGATGAACCAAATGAAGATTCATAGTCAGTAGAAATGTCTCAAAACGTACTACTGATATTCTTTCAGTCACCCAACCCAACATCGTGAAGTGCCTACGATCAAACATGTGATCGTAGTGTAAGAACAGGAGGATACCACGATCTCAGCAAGCAATTGTCTAAAGTTGGTAGAGGATCTCCCCACCAGAAAAGGTCTCATGAGATGTCATTGCAAATCACTTCTATAGCATCTCATATGGAAAGCGCCTCGGGGACAAACCTGACCCTTAGCTCACTCTAAGAGGTTGGCCCTTCCTTAGTTACCTTGTCCCAGAAGAATTGATTGATCAAATTCATCTCAAGGACCAAGTCAGACAACGATCGTAGAGTCGAGGTTGAAGAGAACTCCACTATAACAGTGCAACCTCAACGATTGTAGAAGATAACTTGACGATCGTAGTTCTACTAAAGGATACTCCAATTCACAAGGAGCTTGAAAAATGAGACAATTGCTCAACCATTCAAAAGAAGGAGATACGTTCGAATACATCAGTCATTTAGCTACGCTGCATCAAGGTGAGGATAAAAGACAAAGCCATCCACTGCTGCATCTCTCAAGAGTTGATCGTTGAGTTAACAAAGAAAAACGTAGAGTCCACAACTGCCTTACTATGCTACTCTACGAATCAAAAGGTCAACGGTCAAAGCCACGTTGTTTAAACAACTACTCTCCTAAAAGCAAATATCTAACTGAAAAGTTATGGGGAGTTATAGCTCATTACTAGGCATCGTGCAACCAATGGTCGGTTGACACATCACTAGTTATGCAGAGTTATAAGGAAATGTCATAAAGTCAAGTTCAAATATGTTGATAGTTATTAAAAGTTATCGAACCTTTTTCCCTCTCATTTTCAAACCCTAAAATCCTTTCAAGAGCAAAAATAGGTTAACACCCCAAAGCTTTATCAAATCATAATCAGCCATCTCTTATAAACCTTTTTGAATCAAATACCCACATTCTTCGAACTAATCAAATGGAAAACTGGCGAGTAATCACTGGCATTCAGCTTGGAACCAAGTCATTCGAGAAATTCGAAAAGAAGTTCAGAGACATTCTCGAACTCGTGAGGAAAGCTGGATTCTCAGACTGTCTTGAGGCTAGCACTCGAGTATACATCAACATGGTAAAAGAGTTCTACTCAAACGCCTCCATAAACTTTGGAACCCTTTCTACCAAGGTCAAAGGTCAGTATCTAAAGCTGAAATCTTCTGACCTCAATCAGTGCCTAGGTTTTCCTAACCAAGGGCTGAAGAACCTTGATGATGTCAATACTGAACAAGCAAAGGAGATCATGGGGTACCAAAGAAACCCTAGTTTGAAAGACATGATGAAGGAGTTTCCAGAGGAATACGAGTTTCTTGCTGAAATAGTTAGAAAGTGTATACAGTGCAAGGACACTGCACATGACATAGTGCTTGACCAACAGTTGAAGATAATGTTAGCAACAATTCTGAAGAAACAAATCAACTTTGGAGCTATCTTGTTCGATCAAATCTCCAAGTGGGTAGAAAAAGCTGAGATGAAGAAGTCCACTGAAAAACCCCTGACTAAGGTGTTTCATGGAAGACTGCTGAGTATTGTGATGAAAAAGAAGCTAGGTGGGAAGATCAAGGATGATGAGGGAGAGCCTTTGAATGTTCACAAAGTAATGTCTCCAAAATTATTTATGAATTAGAAAAAGAACCCTAAGGAGAACAGAAGGCTGACTACTGCAAGCAGCAGTAGGGCCTCCGCAAAGAAGAAAAAAATAGAAGAGGTAGAAAACTCTGAGTCTGATGACTCTGTGCCAGCATCAACCACACCAACCAGGAAGAAATCCACATATGTGAAGAAAGCTGGTGGTGTGAACAAAACCAAAGCCCCATCAAGGAGTCTCTCCTCTAAGGACAAGGATAAAGAAGAAAAAGTTCTAACTGTTGGAACAACAAAGAGGAGAAGCAATATGCTGCTTCAAGGGCCAGTCAGCAAGAAAGCTAAGGTGGAAAATAAACCGGCCTCAACTTCCCAAAATAGTACATTTGCTGAAGAGAAGGACGTAGAGTCAGCAGAAGAAAAGGAGACAGATGTAAAGGCTGAGTCTCCACAGACCAAATCCAACAGTGAAGGTGAAACTGGATTAATGAATGAAAGTTTAGCATCTGCTGATGAAGAGGAATGCTCAATCCCTGTGGCTAATTCCCAGAGCAGTCACTCTGCTGATAATGAAGAAATTCAAGATGACCCAATTCTATCCCCAAATGCAACTGCCCCAACAAGCCCAGATAATTGGTCAAATGAAGTTGATTCTAAAGAAAAAGAACGAGCCCCTTCCAATTCTGAAAGCCCTCAAAATGACTCAAAGGGTGATGAGTTTATATAAGAAGGGACTGCCCCTGCCCTTGCTGAACCTGAAAGGAAGTTCTTCTGATGAACCATAGGCTTCCAAGTCTGAAGAAGAAGAAGAGTCTGACTCTCCCAAAGCTGAACTTCCAAGAAAAAGGAAAAGCTATAGACTGCAAGCAAAATTTGCCTCCAAAAGAAGCATGGATCAATCAAATGCTATCATTGAACTAAGTGATGATGAGATTATATCAAAGGATGAAAGTGCTGAGGATATGACCAATAATGAAGAAAATGAATCAAAAGAAGATCTTGCTGAAGAAAGTTCTGAGAATGAAATTCAGCAAGAAGGATTCTCTGTTGGAAATGATCAAGATGGTTCAGGCTCTGAGAGAGAAGAAATTGAAAGAGATTCTGATTCTACAACACAGGAAGCAGAAGAACAAGAATATTATCTAGTTCTCTCACCAGCAAGATTTAACAGATGAATTATGGTGGAAGTCTCAAATAAACTACCAGATGCTCCACCAGAGAGATGGGTAAACTATGGAAATGAACAGCTCAAGGTAGTAAGAATGACTACCTTTGACATAGCTAAAAACTGGAACAACATAGAGCTAGACTGCTCGAACATTCTTTACAATCCTGACGACTTGCTGATGAGATGGTTCTTCCAGTGGATGTCATGGCTAAAAGTCCATACTGAAGGAGATGGAAGCTACCTCAGCTGGTGCTTCTCTCACTTCCCAAGCATGGAGCTGGTGGCTCAGAACTTCCCAATGGTGAAGAAATTTGCAACCAAAATGATCAAAGATCAGCCACACTTCAAAGTCTATCGACAGTCTGGCAATCACTATATCCCCTACGATCGTAGAGTGGACTCTGAAGGTAGAAGGAACATGATCAAGGAGTTAATCGTAGAGTCTGGTCACTCTACTATTGAGACTGCTCAAATTCAAAGTCAGAAGCTTTTAACAGCCCAAACACTGCTCTCTGACATTCCCTCATCCTCAACTAGCAATTGGTACTCAACGATTGTTCAGATTTTCCAAGCTTTCAAAAATCTGTCCAAGAATAAAACTTGTAGAGTCCAATCCAATGCTCAACCCGAAACTGCCCAACAAGAGGATCAAAATATTCTGGAGCAGAAACTACTGAAGAGTTCTGATGAACTATGTGAGAAAATATCTCTACTCACTGAAGAGTGACAGAAGCTGACAGTAGCATGAGATAATTCTTTCCAAAACAAACTTTAAGCTACTATGGCCGATGTATCTCTCAAACTCCAAGAGAGAGATAACATCTATCAGAAGGCCATACAAGATCAAAAGGCAGAAGCTCTATGAGTTCAAAAGGAAAATGAAGAGCAGATCCAAGCCCTCTCTGACAAGATTGATGACCTGAAGTAGTCTTTGTCAGCGCAACTTGAGCTTGGCCAACAGGAACTCAAGTTTGAAGTTGCCAAATCCCCCTACTTAATGGAGTAGCTTATGTCTAACATGGAGCATCTCTCTCAAATGATTAATGACAAAAAAGGAAAGAAAAAGAGGCATAGAAAGAAGAGGAGCAAGAGGCACTCAAAGAAGAGCAGAGGGATAAGAGAGAAGAAGTCAAAGAAGAAGACAACAGCTGCAGAAAAAGAATCATCATCTGAGGGGGAGCCAAAAGATGATGATCACATGATCGCAGAGTCTGAGGGGGAGCATTTTCAGAAAGATGCTGAAGGGGAGCTAAGCAAAGATAGAAGGTCATCTTCCCAGGGGGAGCAAGAGCAAGAAGAACCAACTGATGAGTAGCTGATCATCAGACATCCTGGAAGAGGCATGGAGCCAAAGAGGTACATCTCTAACTAGTTAGGTATGCTCTGGATCCAGGATGTAAAGTGTCTTTATGTATAATTTGCCATATCTTTATAAATGACATTCATGATTATTTGTTTTAGAAATACAACTGCTCACTGTATATAAGATTCATTCATAACATGCATATGCACTTACTATTTTTGTCATAATCAAATAGGGGGAGATTGTCAGGATTAAACATATGAATGATATTCCTATTTACATATGATTTGATTATTATATATATATGAATGAATATGCAAGTATGCTTGCATTAAGAAAAGCTGTAAAGTCCTTTGATAGATATAATAGAAACATGTGTACAATGACTTAGAATGAATTGATCAAGTATGTTAGGTTGATCCTACATAAGTAAAATAGCTTTTTAAAGTCCTTAAAAAGGAATGATGTATAAGGACTATAAATATATAAAGATCAAGCATGTTAGGTTGATCTTATGATGTAATAGATAGGCTTGTCTGATAGTTGAGTACTGCACCAGAGATCGTAGTCTGCCAGGAGAGTCAAGGATAACTCGAGAGCTATCGAGACAGAATCGTAGTCTGTAAGATAGTAGATCTCGGAGTTCGTAGACTACCAGGAGAAATGATGAAGGATCGTGGTATATCGAGAAGAGCTTCCCCGGGATTGTAGTGTACTGAAGAAGTCATGTTCAGAATCATAGAGAGCGCCTACCTATGAGCCGACCGAATATCTGCCGAAGCCAAGTCAGAAACATAGACTACACTCGGAGTCGAAGAGTCTACCTATGTCGAAGCTAAGTCAAGGAACATGGACTACACTTGAGATCGTAGAGTCTACTGATGCCGAAGCCATGTCAAGGATCGTAGACTACACTCTGAGTTCGTAGAGTCTATTGATTACATGCAGAGATCGTAGTCGAGCAAGATCAGATGAAGATAACAAGCGCAAGGTAGAAACTGTAGAGTGTCAAGATCTGATCTCAGGATCGTAGTGTCTACGAAGCAGAAGACGAATCGTAGAGTGCAGAACTACGACCTCAATAGAAGTGTTCATAATGCATAGGCAGAATCATAGAGCAAGTATAAATCTCAACTAATGAGCACTCCTAGAATATCCAAAGGAACAAAGCCTCTGGTTGGCACTGCAAAGATACATCCTACCTGAAAGAAATAAGGGAGCACTCAACGAATGGCATGCAAGCTAATAGAAGATCTAAGCACCAACCCAATCTGCATCAAGATTCAGTTGTAAAGCCATTCGAGATGAATTCTTCCACAAGATGATCATAAGAAGGCTTCAATAACTAACTAAGGAAAGTTAGCAAGTGTAGTAGCTGTCAAGTGAACAGAAGGCAACGATCTTAGAAGCAACCGAGATCGTAGTGTTTGCTAAACAAAGAAAGAACTGATGGAAAGTGAACCAAGATATTGGTTAGTCTCTGAAGAACAAGTCTAAAGCGATTAAGCGTAGAGTCAGTCCATTGATGATAAGTGAACAGGAGATCACAAGGAGAAAGCGAGCTGGACGTGCCACAAATCTAAAGTATCTTGCTATTTAGAGGGGACCATAGCAAGGAGTTAGGCCATCAGTCTCTGAGAACAGTTAAAGCAAACAGAAGTGTTGAAGCACTGCACAATGAAAGGAAGAGTTGTACTACATTGGAGATTCAATCAACACTCTTTAAGATCATAGTTTTAACTCTACCAGTCAATGAGCAACACTCAACAAGACACTACGATCAGGTCCTCGAAGAGCATCAGAATCGTAGAGCTCGAACACCTGAAGATTGAAGCATTGGCAACAGTTTAAGTTGAAGGATGGTATTCAGACAAAAGCTTATTGAAAGCATCGATGCAAAAGGACAACCTCTGATCGAGAAATCAGAAGGAGATAATAAAGTCTTCAACCTGCCCAAGACATTAAAGTGACATCTCTATTGGGTAGGTGAAACAGTAGACTGCAATGTCAGATAAAGTATGACATGTCACATCAGCAGTCTACCTCTGTCAACTCGAGATCTGTGAAGATATTTGAATAGCCTTCAACTGCTACTTTCCAACGGAATGATTATGAAGGAGTATAAATCAGGAAGAACTTCAAAGATTGAGGGTTGCTGAAGTTACCGAGTTTGGAAAGAAGGTGGACTGTTCCAACCATTTTAAATAGTGAGTCCGAAGGCCCACTCTACGATCCACCAAGAACACTCAGATACATGCAAAGGAAGAAGTAAAAGTGAGAGTTCTACTATGTAGAAGTGAGAGTTCTACTACAAGAAGAGTGTTCTGAACTGTCGAGAGAAAGAAGAGCATCATGTCATCTTGGTGTCTATCATGGGAAGACTCTAAGTACAATAAAGAAGAGCTCACAATCATCTCACCAAGTCCATCATGAGAAGACATCAAGTATCAAGAAGGGAGATCACAAACGTCAACATGATGACAAGCATGAGAAAGTTTCTAAATACCTAGCAGAAGAGCTTACAGTCATCTTATAAACCTAACATGTGCAGCCATCATGTATCAAGAGGAAAGATCTTCAAGGTAGTCATCAAGGGATCATTCGAAGTGGTTGAGTAACTGAAGAAGCTGAGCATTATGCAACACTCAACTGCACATCAAGGATGATCACGCAAAGCTGCTAAGTATAGAAGATGTTTAGAGCATGAAGATATCTTAGCAGCTCAGTACCAACTCCAACAAACCAATAAACAAACAACAAAAGCTAGGGCCTGAGAGGTCCTTGTCCGTAGGGACTAAATCAAGCCATGGCCTGAGGGGTCCTTGTCTGGAGGGACTAAACGAAGTTCCAATCCTGCTGGGCTTTAAGAGTTCCTAAGTAACTAGAGGAGTCCCAAGGCTGTTGGCCTTGAAGAGTTCTTAGTGAACTGAAGTCCCAAGGCTACTGGCCTTGAAGGAATCTTAGTGATTCAGGGTACTGCCCTTCCTTAGTGGAAATCCTGCTAGTTAAAAGTAGAAGAGTGGATTAGGAGCTTGAGTCTCTGAACTACTTAAAACCCCTTGTGTCTTTTATATTATGTTATTCACATTATGTACTATAACTGCTATGTATGTTTGAACTGCTTACAACTAAAATTACTCTACGAACAATGTATGTATGATTATGAATATATTAATGAAGGGGATCTTTTACTTATTCCGCTGTGCTTGAAAATATTCTTATGTTTGTCATATGCTAATTTAATAGCTATACAAAATAACAGAGAAAAATATTTGAAATAAACATGATCTATTCAACCCCCTTCTAGATCTATTGTGCCTACTGGGAACTAACAGATTATTTTGATGAAGCGGTGGCACATCTGTAAGACCCCAACTTTTATGAATAAAGATGTTTTTTCTGTAAATATCATTTTTGAATATTATGAAATGAATTTGATATATTGTTATAGTTGTGGGTAATATTTATAAATTTTGCAAAGTACGCAAGTTGTTATATAATATTCGTTTGGTCAGAGAATATTCATTTTAATAGGGCATATTCGTACAACGGCACAATCATTGGTGGACCCCACAATGGAATTATTGTCAGATTGAGGAAACGACAAAAATACTTTATAGAAATAACGGCGGAAGTTTTACCGTTAACTGTGAAAACACCCGGTGTTAAAAGTACAGTAATACGCGTGGTTGCATAGTAGCACACGGTATTGATTATTGATGCTTACGTGAGAAGTCACTCAGTTTTGTTCAATTATTACTATAGTAATTGTTGCATAGTATCTCACGTTATTTGATTCAATTATTGTCGATATTTTATATAGGGTTAAGTTCAGATAACCACCTGAGGTTTAAGAGGTTTCCCACTTAACCACCTGTAGTTAGTAAAGCTACATTTAAACTCTCAACTTTTTGAGTTAAAGTGAAATAATGCTTTTCGTCATAACTCCGTTACTTGAGTTGGCTAAAGACTTAATTACCCTCCATGTTTACAGGCAAGGGAGCAGAGGGAATACAAAGCTTCCATCTTCCTTCTCAATAAAAAAATAAAGATCAACCTAGTAATACGATCAAGATCTGCTCTGCTTTAATCTCAAAACAAAATCCCTCAATTAAACATTTAAGAATATTAAAAATGAAAACAAAATGAACCCAATTTTCCCATCTCTGAAAACAGTTTCATGGCTTCCCAGTCAAATGAACCCTGCACGATTGTGTTGCACCATTTAAAACTGCTTTTGAGCTCATTGACCTCCTTCTATACTTCAACAAATAGCGATCAGGTTTACGACTGCGTCTGCTATAAAACAGCATAGAGGTGTTTCCAAAACCCAGAGTTCTATTCACCTCAGGTTGCAACTTTTGATTCGGCTTATCTCGTCTCTTGTAATAGTTTAATATAGAGTGTGATCTATTGCCATCACTAGAATTGCCTTTTTTAACGACTTCAGCCATGCCAATCTCATCATTTTATTGGCATTCCTTGCCCTTTAGATTAGTAGAATTGCAAACTAAATGTTCTGGAACTGTTCTGCAATGATTCTCATTCAATTATCTATCCTCACATACCCAGTCTCCCCATAAAAAAGCCCTGAATCCTTCTTCCTAGCACCCAAACAACTTAAAAGCAAGTTCCTCATCGTCCAAACACTTACTCTCAACACCATTTTCATTATTCTTGGCAACCAAGCCCAATACACCATTTACAAATGCCACTGCATTTTTCGCCACCACTGCTTTCCTCAATGCATCCTCTTTAGCTTTTGCCATAATCTTAAATTTCTTCTCCACGGCAAGATCAACATCTTTCACCTTATCTTCTAATAACTTGGGGTCATTATTATTAGCCAAAAACCCAGATTCACCCAATTTCTTGCCCCTATTCCTCCTCCCACTATGAACCCTAATCGAATTCCCAAGCAAATTAGGAACCCAAAAATCAACACCAACAGAAAAGTGTGAATCTATATGACAATACGACCATGGCGGAGATCTCCCATACTTCACAACACAGTCTCATCCTTGCTCTCCTCAACATCCATTAAGTCATTTCCCTTGATCTCTTCCTTTTGATCCTATATACCCTTGTCTGGCTTCAATCCCAAATATGATTACTGAAGATGATAATAACAGTCCACCAATTGGAACCCCTTGTTTCAATTCATTCTCCACCATATGCCCATCTTTAATCAATTGTATCCAATTCCTCACCTCACCCGTTGTTATCCACGCATCCTCGTGTATAAGCACCCAACTTAACACAAAATCCTCCATGAACGAAATAAATTCCTCGGACGATTCCTCCCAATCCAAATCCACAACTCCCTCCACCACATTAGCAGGTCATTAGGAGTGGGTTAAGATCTGCAATCGGAGGGGAGGGGAGGGGAGGGTGGGGGGAAGACAGAAGAACATACCTGATTCTTGCTCTTCTAGCTCCTGAACTTATGGATCTTCCTGATTAGGGTCTAAATTTTCTAGGTTTTGGGGATCTTGATTTTCTAGGGTTTGTGGTGATTGAGGTTGAGAATGTAATTGTTCTTGTGGTAGAGCTGGTTGACGTCGTCGCAGGTGATAAGAGGAGAAGAGTGGAAGAAGAAGGGTATTTCAGACATTTATCATTTTTTTTTAATTGTTATTTCCTTTTTCACGCGCTTTTGGCGTTTGACATACACACACGGTTAAGTTGGATAGAAAAGGTGACGTTTTCACTTTAACTCAAAAGGTTGGGAGTTTAAATGTAGCTTTACTGACTACAGATGGTTAAGTGAAAAACTGCTTAAACCCCATGTGGTCATCTGAACTTAACCCTTTTATATATTATTAAATTAATAATTAAGATGTCAAAGTTATTCATATTATTATTTGCAATATTGACAATGTCTAGAAGTTCTGTCAAGGAGAGGTTTGGTCACCTAATTACGCGCTAATAGGGAGAAATCCTTATTGGAAAGCCCCCTCTTTCCTGGGAACGACCTGGTTGTTAAATATTGTGAATTATAATAATGATGATAAATGTTTTTATATATGTATATAAGTTGTAATATTTGTCAAATGGGGCAGGTATGTTGGTGGAATAATGGGGTGGTCACAGATTTTTTTGTTACAGGTAATGAAAGGATTAAACATATATGTATTATATACATAACTAGCAACAGTCCCATGCCTCCGGCACTATAGACAGCGGGATTTATCTCAAATTTTGGACGACCCAAATGATTTATTAGGATGAGAAGAAAATTTATAATTATTTATATTTTATTATATAGATATACTCGCTGGGTCCCATGCCTCCGGCACTGTATGGACAATATGATTTATCTCAAACTTTGAACGACCAAAATAATTTATTGAGTGAGCGGAAAATTTAAAGTCATTTGTATTTTATGAAATTATTATTAGATTATTAAATAGATAGATAAATTTTATTAGATAGATGTATGAACGGTAAGATTTATCCCAAACTTTGGATGGTCCAGATGATTTATTGAGTGAGCGGGAAATTCAAAATCATTTGTATTTTGTTAGATAGATTTATTGCATGTTTGAAAAGCATTTCAAGGTGGGGTGGAGAAAAAAAAAGATTCACGTGGATGTATAAATCATATATATACATACATACATATATATATATATATATATATATATATATTTAGTTTTTTATTTTAAATGGAATTTAGTTTCATCCGTGACCTTGTGCAAGACGTCTGTGAATTTTTTTAAAAAAACTGTGCGTCCGTGAGAATTTTAAATAGTACCCCTTCAATTCTCCTTTAAATAGGATGCTTAGTTAGAATTGAAAACACACCAGAAATTCAGATAATTCTTCTTCTATAATCTTGAGCATATTTTTTTAGAGTTTTAAGAAGCTTTGAGCGTAGTGCAAGTTTTTTTCAAGAATATATCCTAGCCCTACCAGTCGGAATACTCTTCTTTTACGGTAAGGGATATTATTTATTATACTCGTAAGGGGTATTATTTCTCTCTTTCGTCTTCATGCAAAGAACTTCTGTTATTCCATTCTTTATCATTATGTTGGAATAACCTGTCTATGCAAAGTACCTCATACTTGGTGAAATTCTTTTGTATTCCATTCTTTATTATTCTGTTGAAACATCCTGTCTGTGCGTTACGCATGACCTGGTTCCGTTATTTATTATTCTGTTGGAACATCCTGTCTGTGCGTTTACGCATGACCTGGTTCCGTTGTTTATTATTCTATTGGAATATCATATTTGTGCGTTTATGTGAGACCCTAGATTTTATGAATAAATATATAATTTTCTCGAAATATATTTTTGAATATTATGGTGTGGATTTGATATAATGTTATAGTTGTGGATATTATTTATAAATTTTTCAAATTAAGCAAGTGGTTATATAATATTCGATTGGTCGAGGAATATTCATTTTAACAGGAAATATTCGTACGACGACACAATCATTGGTGGACCCCACAACGGAAGTATTATCGTAGTTAGAAAACGACAACAATATCTTTCTATAAAAATAACGACGGAGGTGTTACCGTTAAAACTGTTGAACTATCCGGTAGTAAAAGTACAGTAATACGCGTGGTTGCATAGTAGCACACGGTATTGATTATTTATGCTTTCGTTAGAAGTCACTCAGTTATACTCAATTATTGCTACAGTAATTGCTGCATCATATCTCTCATATTATTGATTCGATTATTGTTACAGTATCATCTACATAATATGATATATTATTAAATCAATAATTAAGACGATAAAGTTATTCATATTATTATTTACAATATTGACAATGTCTAGAAGTTCTATTAAGGAGAGGTCTGGTCACCTAATTACACGCCAATAAGGAGAAATCCTTATCGGAAAGCCCCCTCTTTCCTGGGAACGACCTGATTGTTAAATATTCTGAATTATAATATTAATGATGAATAAATTCGTGTTGATTAAAGATGAATTTTATAGTTCCATTGTGTTTAACTTATTTGTGTTAGTATAATTGATGTCTGGAGGTTATATTGTTCAATTGGGTATTCGGGACACTTTTCGTGTCGAAGTACTATTCACGAGTTACTATTCACGGGGTACTATTCACCCGTAAGATATATTTTTGTTCGATCCAAATCATTTTTTGGTACAATATTATTCCATGAGGAGATGTGCTAAATTTTCAGACCGTTGGTTGAAGATATAATAGAAAATCAATATGGACCGCTGGTGGAAAGTATAATAGTAAATCAATATGGATCGCTGGTTTAAAGTTTTAATAGTAAATCAGTATGGACTGTTGCTTTAAGTTTTAATAGTAAACCAATATGGACCGTCCATTTAAAAGTAAATCAATCTGGACCGTTCATGAATTAGTTACTATTCAGTCCATTCTCCTATAAATAGAAGCTCATTCCTTCAATATTTCTTACGAATTCACTGAAACTCTATAGAGAGAAATTATAGAGAGAAAGAAGAAAAGTATTCTACTACTTCAGTACTTCAATATTCAGTTTTTCTAAGGTAGGAAATATTATTTGTTGTACTCATAAGGGATATTCTTTCTTTCTTATTCATGAAGAGAACTTCTGTTATTCCATTCTTATTGTTCTATTGGAATAACCTATTTATGAGAAGTACCGCATACATGGTGAAATTCTTCTAATATTATGTTCTTTATTATTCTCTCGGAATATCATGTCTGTGCGTTTATGCCTGACCTGGTTCCATTATTTATTATTCTGTCGGAATATCCTGTCTGTGCGTTTACGCCGGACCTGGTTCCATTATTTATTATTCACACGACTATTGTATAATTAAGTTGTATTTATACACAGTACCTTGTATCTAGCGACTCAAGATGGGTGATGTATACCTGTTTTGGGGGCGTCCCCGTCACAGTTTACGCATGACTTGGTTCCATTAATTATTATTCTGTTGGAATAACCTGTCTGTGCGGTCTATCGCATGCTTGGTGATTTCTTTTGTTATTCCATTCTTTATTATACTCAGTTGGTTAAAGTTTTGACTTCTATACTCCATGAAATTAGTGGAATATCCTTGATATTTGCGCTTCATCCAGTATCTTTTCATGGAAATATTCTTCTGAGCATTCTTAAATTTTACTCCACAAAGAAGTATCATGTTGACTGTAAGACCCCAACTTATTATAAATAAAATCGAATTTCCTCTAATTATTATTGTGAATAATAAGGTATTAATTTGATATAATTCTCTGGTTATGGGTGAAATGAACAAATTTTGCAAAATAAGCAAATGGTTATAAAATAATCATTTTTGTCGGGAAATATTTGTTTGGTCGTGGAATATTCTTGTTGTCGGGGAATATTCATACAACGACGAAGTCATTTGTGGGCCCCATAATAGAATAATTGTCGGATAAAGAAAACGACAAGTTTGATTTTTTATAAATAACGGCGTAGTTGTTACCGTTAACATTGTTGGATTACCTAGTGGTTAAAATATAGTAATACGCGTGGTTGCACAGTAGCACACGGTATTGCACATTATTACTGAATTATTAATTCTAACGTAAGAAGGCACTACTCAATAATTGTCAAATTAATTACTGTTCAATATTTTATTTTATTGATTCAATAATTGTTGCGTTGATATTTTATATTGTTGTTGTTTTAATAATTGTCACTGCACAATATTTCCCATTTATCAGATCAATAATTCATATTATTTGAATAATATTATTAGATATCATTATTGGCAATGTCTAGAAAGTTCTGTCAATGAGAGGTTTGGTCACCTAATTGCGCGCCCGTAAAGAGAAATCCTTATTGGAAAGCCCCCTCTTTCCTGGGAACGGACTGGTTGTCATTACTGTGATTCTATAATATTATTTGTGAATAATTAATTATTGGTTTATATGATAAGAAAATATTTATTTTATATGGATATAAATGAAGGAATTTTAGTATGAATTATTTGTTGAAAGTTTGGCAATTATATATATATATATAATCCATTAAATGGTATCAGAGCCATGTTTTGTTGTTGGTAACTGTTTAGTCAGATCTTTTTAATCAAACTTCTCTCTACTTTTTCAAAATTATCTTCTTCACCAACGTTCTGAAGTCACCTTACTTACCTGTAGTCCACCTAGTTCGTGTCTAACCTTTGTAAGTCTCCAAGGTGTGAGCAGTGTCGGGTTATAAAACATAGGTATGAGTCTACTTTGGGTAAACGGGGTATGCATGAATGATCTCCTTGGTAGGTTAAGTGTCTCTACCATTTTTAGTAAATTCGACCTTAAGTCTGGATTTTGGCAAGTTGTTATTCACCCAGAAGATAGGTACAAAACTGCATTCACCACTCCGTTTAGACATTACGAATGGAATGTTCAGTCATTTGGACTTAAAAATGCACCCAGTGAATTTCAGAATATTCTTAATAATATTTTGAATCCTTTCAGTCATTTTATCATTGTTTATATCGATGATATCCTTGTATTCTCTAAGACTATTGAAGAACATATTAAACATTTGAATTCATTCTTCAAAACGGTTAAAACCAATGCTCTTGTTCTTTCTCCTTCCAAGTGTAGTCTGTTTCTGACTAAGGTCAGGTTTCTCGGTCTAATCCTCTTTCATGGACTCACGCGGCCAATTAACAGAGCTATTCAATTCGCCAACCGGTTCCCAGATAAGATTACCGACAAAACTCAGCTACAAAGGTTCCTTGGCTAGCTCAATTATATTGGCCAGTTTTATAAGGACCTCAGGAAGATTTGTAAGCCTTTCTTTCATCGCTTACAAAGTAATCCACCTCCATGGACTGACATTAACACTTCTGTCGTCCAACAAGTTAAAAAATATGTTAAGGTTTTGCCCTACCTTGGCATCTCCAATGATTCAGCATTCAAAATAGTTGAAACTGATGCCTCTGACATTGGATTCGGTGGCATACTCAACCAAAAACTAACTTCTACTTCTGATAAACAAATTGTTCGTTTCCATTCTGGCGCATGGAACACTACACAGTTAAAATACAGTACTATTAAAAAAGAGATTTTATCTCTAGTTTTATGCATTAAAAAATTTCAGAGAGATTTATTGAATCAAAAATTCCTAGTTAAAATAGATTGTAAGTCAGCAAAATTTATTCTTGAAAAGGATGTTGAAAACGTCGCCTCTAAGCATTCATTCGCTAGATGGTAAGCTATTTTAAGTATTTTTGAGTTTGATATTGAATATATTAAAGGCAATAACAACTCGGTTCCAGATTTTCTTACTCATGAATTTATTAACACAGGTACAATCACAGCAAAATGAGTGTACGAGGAGGTTCTTCTTCTCGGGGTCATGGCCGCTCCACCGGTCCAGTTAATCAACCAAAAGGAACTATTGTTCCTCACCCAGTCACACAGACACATAATAAATTTCAGGTGCTTGGAACAGTTCCTAAGCCCTACTCCTTAGTTCTTGCTAGTCAACCAAAACCGTTTGATATCTACACCAGTCAAACCCCAGCTACCTCATCAAAACCTAGTTATCCAGTGTCTGATTATCATCATGTTTATGATCAGCACTTATTCCATATTGAGTTAGTTATGAAACCCAAGAATGATCCCATTCAACTGGCTGCCCAGTATTTTCCTACTGGATGGCATTTCCTCCCTCTCGCTCCCTATAAATCTCTTGTGTATTATAGGGATATCCTTATTGAAACAGAGTCAGTGTTCATTAAACCAATTTATGCCAACGATGATAAATCAAAACTCCTTTATCATTCGTTGTATATTAAACAAGTTCTCAATCTGTCCGATTGGGGTAGTCATCCTTCTGATCTCAAGTCACTTTCTAATCACACTAGCTCTTATTGCTATTACGATTATATTGAGGCTTGGCATAAAATTATGCTTCATCAAAATGAAGATCATAGTCATTCGTGGTTTTTTCAGTTCGACCACAAATTCAGGAGTCAATTCCCCAAATGGTTCATCCTCTGGTGGACAAGGTATGGTTTGTGTCACAATATTTTTCCCAAACCCCTCCTTGAACAGTTAGAACATTTTTGTCATCACAGTATTTATCATTCCAAATATGAGGAAATTCCAGTCTTCTTTATATTTTGCAGTAAATACAAAATCCCTTGGATTTTGAAATGGCAATATGTAGTTACAGCAACCCAAGAAGTCACAGTATTCCATCCTCCGTCGTCCATAGGAATTCGGACGGCTCAGACTTTTCTTTCTCCTATCTCTCAGGTCTCTCGTCGTTTTTCCATTAAATGGTGGGATAAGTTCGGTGTTGATAGAATAGTTGGCCAAGTTCAAAAAGAATTCCTGCCAACTCCTTTATTAACTCCTCCAGTCACTACTGCTCCTTCAGTTACCGCGGCTCCTGCCGTTGCTTCCTCCAGTTCGGCTAGTAAATCAAAGACAACTGATAAATCCACAGAAAAATCAATTGTTCCCCCTGATTCAGATAAAGTTACTAATGTTTCTAGTTACTCCCCTTCTGAGTTAAGGCGTCTTGCAGATGCCATTCATTTGAGACTTGACCAGTTACATGAAGAGTCAGACAAAGCTTCTTCTCAGTCCAGAGGAGATAATTCTAGTCAAGATCTTGAAGACGAAGGTGATTGTGACCCCTATGGCACAATTGCTCTGCAGGATGCTCAAGATCCATTTTCTTGAGCCTGGTAGTAATCAATCAAAGTGTGGATATGGCATAGTCACCTGTTCAGACAGTCACCTGCTCCGGCAGCCTCATTCAGTTTTGTTTAGTTGATAAATTGACTATTGAATTTGACAGAGTATATATAATCATAACCATGATATTTTGAATTTACTGTTTTGGTTTAAAAACAAAATCACATTGTTGATTTTCATTAAAAACATCAAAAAATGGAGTTTTTATCAAAAATAGTGAATTTGGATGTTTTAAATTTGTTGTTTATGTTGTTGTATGGGTAGAAACATGTTAGGAGTTCTTAAATTATGTTTACATGAAGTTTTTGTATGAATTGCATGTGAATTAGTCTGTTAGAAATAAGTTTGTAAGCCAAAATTGGCTTTTTCTGGAATTGTTGCCGAATCTATCAGTCGAAACTGCAGTTTCGCGCCGCGGCGGGGCCCAGCAGTACATTCGTGGCGCCACAGCGCCATCTCCAGGCCGCAGCGCGGCTTCATAGTTTAATTACCACGCTGCAGCGCCATCTCCACGTCGCAGCGCGACCCGCAGTGTAAACTGTGGCGCCGCGGCGCGAGTCAGCCGAATGGTCTGGCAGTGTACTTTTTGTACACGAAATTTTAACAAAAGTAATGCGATGATAGTAGGACTGTTAAATTATGATTTCAGTATTTTTATATTATGTGATTAAATAGTCAAACCTACATGATGAATGTATTAGTTATGTGATAATAACTAACTATGTCATGATGACATATGTATATAGGATATTGTGATTCGAATTATTCAATTTAATCTACGAACAAGGAAAGTTTTCTAATCTATTATCTTGTTAATTCAATTACTGTTTTCAATTCGATTACAATATAATGATGTAAGTTATTCTGGAGCAAGTTATTCTTGTATTTAACTTGTTTTTTTAGCATGCACAACTATATATACTAATGTCAAACATTTCTATCGTTCAAATTTCTATGCATGCTTAGTATTCAATTCTAATTAACCTTGGCTTAGTATTGTTCAAGCAAGTTGTGCTATAGTTATTCAAATTGTATGCTATTAGATTATTCCTAAAGCATGACTTTAGTTTACTATGATTGATTCAATCATGATTATTCTATAGTATAGTGTTATTGGTTTTATTCAACTACTCATTAGTTGATGTTCATTGAATTCCAAATTACCTTAAAAGCTTATCCAAACCAAACTTCCTTTGGTGCGGACTTGTACTCTAAATACTGAGATAACTTATGCATAGCGTTAAAATGTTTGTGCACAATACATTGCACGAAAAACTGATCCCCCTAAGTACGAGGTTCTTATAGTCTTATGACTGTTAAAGTTAGAGTTGAAAGATTACTTACAACTGTGGACGTAGTTCATGGTCTTACGACCCTCAGTGATGTATATTTTCCATATTTTGGAGTTTCAGTTTCTGATTATTATTGATAGAGTACTATTCACTTTTGGAGTTCTGCTCACTCTTGCATATTTATAAACTCATTGCAGCTAAAGAAAAGAAGGTAGGTGAACCTTCGACTAGCAAAGGAAAGGGGAAAATGTACAAGTTGTGAGACCCCAGATTTTATGAATAAATATTTAATTTTCTCGAAATAATATTTTTTGAATATTATAGTGTGGATTTGATATAATGTTATAATTGTGGGTAATATTTATAAATTTTGCAAAGTACACAAGTTGTTATATAATATTCGATTGGTCAGGGAATATTCGTTTTAACAGAGAATATTCGTACAACGACACAATCATTGGTGGACCCCACAACAGAATTATTGTCGGATTGAGAAAACAACAAAAATACTTTATAAAAATAACGGCAGAAGTTTTACCGTTAATTGTTGAAACACCTGGTGTTAAAAGTATAGTAATATGCGTGGTTGCATAATAGCACACGGTATTGATTATTGATGCTTACGTGATAAGTCACTCAGTTTTGTTTTATTGGTATTATTAATGTAATAAAACAGAATACTTTTATAAAGTTATTCTATAAATAGAATATATTATATTTTATTATGCATAGTGTTTGCATAGTACCTGCATAGTGTTTGCATAGTAAAATCTTTTATAAAGTTATTCCTTTTATTAGATTATAAATAGAATATATTATATTTTATTTAAAAGATTTTGCTTTAAATATGGACCGTCAGATTAAAGTAAATCAATCTGAACCGTTCATGAGTTAGTTACTATGCAGTCCATTTTTCTATAAATAGAAGCTCATTCCTTCATTATTTCTTACGAATTCACTGAAACTCTAGAGAGATAAACTATAGAGAGAAAGAAGAAAAGTATTTTTCTACTTCACTACTCATATATCTAGTACTCTTCTTCTTAAGGTAGAGAATATTATTTGTTGTGCTCGTAGGGAGTATTATTTCTTTTGTATTCATGAAGAGAACTTCTGTTATTTCATTATTTATTATTCTGTTGGAATAACCTGTATACGCGGGCTACCCTATACTTGGTGACATTCTTCTATTATTCCGTCTTTATTATTCTGTTGGAATATTCTGTCTGTGCATTTTACGTCGGACCTGATTCCATCTTTATTATTCTATTGGAACATCCTGTCGGTGCGAATTTTGCCTAACTTAGTTCCGCTATTTAGTATTTTGTCGGAATAACCTGTCTATGCGAAGTACCGCATGAATGGTGATTTCTTTTGTTATTCTATTCTTTATTATACTTAGTTGGTTAAAGTTTTGACTTCTATACTCCATGAAATTAGTGGAATATCCTTGATATTTGCGCTTCATCCAGTATCTTTTCATGGAAATATTCTTCTGAGCATTCTTGAATTTTACTCTACAAAGCAGTATCATGTTGATAATTTGGACATTATTAGTTCCTGGATAAATTAATTCTTGAACTTGTTTTATTGAATTCTTATATCATTGTCATCATACTCGTGTTTATATTTTTTTGAAAGTCATCTGTGGCCTGTAGTGCATAGATGGACTTGGTATGATTATGACCATGGATTATTCAGTGTAATCATGACCGTAATGTTACAAATGATGTGGTAAAAGTCCTCATTAGCCCGTAATGCATTGATGGATAATTGTTGGCATGATCATGACCATTAATGAATACACAAATATTCTTGGCCCGTAGTGCATGGATAATTGTGGTCGTGATACTAAAGAATATCCTTGGCCGTAGTGCAGGGGTGATTCGATGATGTGGATTATTTATTAAGCTGAGTCCCAGCGATAAAAGTGATGAAAAAACCTTTTAAATCATAAAAGACAGTAGATTTTATTCTCTACTTGACTCTTTTAATGGATTGCTTGTTCCACTGCAGTTAAACTTGATGTTTGTTATATTGTATCAGTTTAACATTATTTAAGGCTAATGATAAATTATTTTGCATTATCTTAGTCATAATATTTCTTACTGGGCTAGTTGAGCTCACTCTTTCTTTCACTGTTCTCTTCAGAAATTGAGAATATAGTTGGGACGAGTCGGGGAACGGAGTGATGGTCCTAGATGGTGCATTAGTAGTCCTCACTATTCTGTGAAATAGTGTGATAATAAATATAATGAGGACTCTTTTTGAGTTTGTATACTCTCTTGTAGACAATATTTGTATTCAAACTCACAGTTTATGTTTTGTCGTATTGTACACGACGGTTGTATTATTAAGTTGTATTTGAATTATGTACCATGTATCTGGAGACTCAAGATGGGTGATGTATACCTAATTTTGGGGGCGTCATAGTTGGTATCAAAGCTTAGGGATATGATCCCTGGCTAAGATGTGAGACTAAAACTAGGAGGGGAGAGAAGGGGAATTCTTTCGCTAGTATGACCTACCTATGTTTATGTGGTATTTAATTGGTCGGTCAGAGTATAGAGATAATATGTGATATGTTAATTAAACCTTTTTTGTGGCAGTATTTGAAAATGACATCTGAAAATGTTGAGATAAGCAATGGAGCACAGGAGACTGTTGATTCTCCACAGATCAATAATCAGGACAATGTGCAACAGGATGGCGATAATCCTCATGTAAACAACAACACTGATCAATTGACGAACGACGGTATGTTTAGGAGCTTTTTAGAATTCATGCAACATCAGGCGAAGATGGCTCCTGTTCATAATGCAGGAGGAAACAATGGCAACCCACGGTTGGTCACCGCTAAGCAATTCAAGGAGCTGGGACCACCGGAGTTTTTGGGAAAGCCAGAACCACTTAAGGCGGAGACGTGGTTAAAGCAGATCACCAAGATATTTGATGTCTTGGGATGCTCCGAGGAGCAAAAGGTTCCTTTTTCCACCTTTATGTTGCGTGAAGAGGCAGATCACTGGTGGGAATCTGTAAAATGTACCCAGCATGACGCACTCAAGATGTCTTGGAAGAAGTTCCAAGAGTTGTTCAATGACAAGTACTTTCTCGAAAGCATTCGTCACATGAAGGAGGTGGAATATATCAAGTTGGAGCAAAACAACATGACCATGTCGCAGTACGAAATCATGTTTGTCGAGTTGTCCCGATTTGCATCCCACTTGATTGATAATAAAGAGAGAATGACGTGGATGTTTTTAAGAGGTTTGAAGCCGGAGATACGTCAATATCTTATCTCTCATAAACTGTGTTTGTATTCAGATGTAGTTAATAGGGCTCAGTTATTGGAGCGCGATAATGAGTCAACCAAACCAAAAGAGAGCAGCCGGCAAAATGATAATACCGGTGATAACAGTCGTCAAAACGGTGACAGTAAACATGGAGGTAATCAACATGTCAGAAATGGTAACCACTTCGGTAATAATCATGGCCAAAACAATAAGAATGGACATTTCAAGAAGAAAAGGTTCAACAATGACGTAAAGACGTCGGCACCAGCACCCATTTCAAAGGAAGAAGAACGACCACCGGTCGTATGTTTCAAATGCAGACAGGAGGGACACATCCGTCCAAACTGTACACAGCAATCCAAAACGTGTTGTAATTACGGAAGAGAAGGTCACCTAGCTCAATTTTGTCGTATGGTGAAGTCAATTCCAGCTGGGATAGTGATGCCAAAGGATGTCCCAGACAAGCCAAAGCCGGTAGTTTAAGAGAGAACATTTTTTTTTGACGAGGAACCTGAATAAAATTATCACGGGAATGTTAGTCATAAACTCTTGAGAAGTCTATACCGTGTTAAATACCGGTTCTACTTACTCTTTTATTTCACCTAGATGTGTTCAATGTTTGAAGTTAACTCCAGAGAAGTTAGACTTTGATATATCTATTGGGAGAAACCTTCTTTACCTCCACTATTTATAAATCTTGTTCAAATCAACACTTTCACGTTACCTGTCGATCGTATCTCTTTGAAAATATTTGCCTTTGATGTGATTTTAGGAATCGATTGGTTAACTACTCATCATGCTTTTCGTAAGGTTGTTAGCTTTCATATTCCTAACCAACCTGTTATGCAAATTCAAGAAACCAAACCACTAAAGTCAATCATTATCATATCAAGCCATAAGTAAAGAGCCCCGGTCCTTTCGTTGTTGACTTTCTTGTGTGGAATGCACCGAAGTTAGACTTTTTGTAGGCGATGTCGTGAATAACGATGGCAAGTTGATAGGTATCAATATGACGTACTATCCAGTCTTGGATGAGGGTCAAAGTTTGAATGATATTTCTATTGTTAATAAATTTCCTGACGAATTCTTGAAGACTTCTTAGCCTACCCCTAGAGCATGAAATCGAATTTTGTATTGACCCCGGTACAAAACCCATTTTTTAAACCCTCAAATATTTCTTCAACTAAAATAAACATAACATGCGCTAAAGACGTTGGCTCGAGCTGTTGAGGATTACGATCGTAGCATGTAATACCATCATAGGAAAATCGAACATGGTAGCTAACGCGTTGAGTAGAAGATCGTAAGAGGTTACAAGTGCAAATATACGAACCCACGTGAAGATAACGAATATACGAGTAGAATCGACTTTAATCGATAAAGTTAAAGCCACTCAAGCTACACACCCGGAGCTGATAAATGTGAAAAAGATGGTTCAAGAGGGCGTTATTCTAGAAGCAAGACTCGACGAAGAGAGGAAATCTCAACCCTCGATTTAATTGGCCCATTTAAAATCCTCGATCGAGTAGGAACTATGGCTTATAGACTCATTTTACCGCCAAGTATGTCGCGTGTTCATAACATTTTTAACGTATCGATGTTACGTAAATATGTGGACGACCCGAACCACATTATTAATTTAGAACCAGACGAGATAGCAGAAGATTTAACGTATGAGGAGATACGTGTTAACATCTTGGATAAGAAGGATCATATTCGATGCTCAAAGGTTATACCTCAAGAGTTAGAATTTGAAATAAAGTCGAGGTATCCTCACCTGTTCAGCATACCAAGTACGTACGTAAATTTTGAGGGCGAAGTTCCATAAGGAGGGGAGATTGTGAGACCCTAGATTTTATGAATAAATATTTAATTTTCTCGAAATAATATTTTTTGAATATTATGGTGTGGATTTGATATAATGTTATAGTTGTGGGTAATATTTATAAATTTTGCAAAGTACGCAAGTTGTTATATAATATTCGATTGGTCGGGGAATATTCGTTTTAACAGGGAATATTCGCACAACGGCACAATCATTGGTGGACCCCACAACTGAATTATTTTCGGATTGAGAAAATGACAAAAATACTTTATAAAAATAACGGCGGAAGTTTTACCGTTAACTATTGAAACACCCGGTGTTAAAAGTACAGTAATAGGTTACATAGTAACACACTTTATTGATTATTGATTCTTACGTGATAAGTCACTCAGTTTTGTTTTATTGGTATTATTAATGTAATAAAACAGAATATTTTTATAAAGTTATTCTACAAATAGAATATATTATATTCTATTATGCATAGTGTTTGCATAGTGTCTGCATAGTGTTTGCATAGTAAAATCTTTTATAAAGTTATTTATTTTATTAGATTATAAATAGAATATATTATATTTTATTTAAAAGATTTTGCTTTAAATATGGACCGTCAGATTAAAATAAATTAATCTGAACCGTTCATGAGTTAGTTGCTATGCATTCCATTTTTCTATAAATAGAAACTCATTCCTTCATTATTTCTTACGAATTCACTGAAACTCTAGAGAGATAAACTATAGAGAGAAAGAAAAAAAAGTATTTTTCTACTTCATAACTCATATATCCAGTACTCTTCTTCTTAAGGTAGAGAATATTATTCGTTGTACTCGTAGGGAGTATTATTTCTTTTGTATTCATGAAAATAACTTCTGTTATTCCATTCTTTATTATTCTGTTGGAATAACCTGTATACGCGGGCTACCCTATACTTGGTGACATTCTTCTAGTATTCCGTCTTTATTATTCAGTTGGAATATCTTGTCTGTGCGTTTTACGCCGGACCTAATTCCATCTTTATTATTTTGTTGGAATATCCTGTCGGTGCGAATTTCGCCTAACCTGGTTCTGCTATTTAGTATTCTGTTGGAATAACCTGTCTATGCGAAGTACCGCATGCATGGTGATTTTTTTTGTTATTCCATTCTTTATTATACTTAGTTGGTTAAAGTTTTGACTTCTATACTCCATGAAATTAGTGGAATATCCTTGATATTTGCGCTTCATCCAGTATTTTTTTATGGAAATATTCTTCTGAGCATTCTTGAATTTTACTCTACAAAACAGTATCATGTTGATAATTTGGACATTATTAGTTCCTGAATAAATTAATTCTTGAACTTGTTTTATTGAATTCTTATATCATTTTCATCATATTTATATTTTTTTTGAAAGTCATCTGTGGCCTGTAGTGCATAGATGGACTTGGTATGATTATGACCATGGATTATTCGGTGTAATCATGACCGTAATGTTACAAATGATGTGGTAAAAGTTCTCATTGGCCCGTAATGCATTGATGGACAGTTGTTGGCATGATCATGACCATTAATGAATACACAAATATTCTTGGCCCGTAGTGCATGGATAATTGTGGTCGTGATACTAAAGAATATCCTTGGCCGTAGTGCGGGGGTGATTCGATGATGTGGATTATTTATTAAGCTGAGTCCCAGCGATAAAAGTGATGAAAAAACCTTTTAAATCATAAAAGATATTAGATTTTATTTTCTACTTGACTCTTTTAATGGATTGTTTGTTCCGCTGCAGTTAAACTTGATGTTTGTTATATTTTATCAGTTTAACATTGTTTAAGGCTAATGATAATTTATTCTGCATTATCTTAGTCATAATATTTCTTACTGGGCTAGTTGAGCTCACCCTTTCTTTCATTGTTCTCTTCAGGAAATGAGAATATAGTTGGGACGAGTCGGGGAACGGAGTGATGGTCCTAGATAGTGCATTAGTAGTCCTCACTATTCTGTGAAATAGTGTGATAATAATTATAATGAGGACTCTTTTTGAGTTTGTATACTCTCTAGTAGACAATATTTGTATTCAAACTCATAGTTTATGTTTTGTCGTATTGTACACGACAGTTGTATTATTAAGTTGTATTTGAATTCCGTACCATGTATCTGGCGACTCAAGATGGGTGATGTATACCTAATTTTGGGGGCGTCATACAAGTGATGAAGACTTGTAATTTTTACTTTGATTAAGATGTTAGACTTTTATTATGATAATCTTAGACTTTGTTTTTAAAGAAGTTATGTAATGTTGTCCGCATTTGAATGATGATTAAAGGTTAGATAACCTGAGATATTTTTATTTAAGTTTAATCCAGTATGGGTAGGTTTTATTATTCAATTTTATTATGATTAGGTAGTTAGAAATAAATGTTTTGATTAAGTGAACACCAAATCTTGAGGAAATGAATTACCAGGATTTGGGGGTGTCACAGTTACAAAAGTTTTTCAGTCTTTACGCTAAGTTAGACACCTCAACGTGAGAACATGCTGTAATTTAGTACACCATCCAAGAGTGATTAATTATGAGGGAATCTGATACAAGAATTTAAATCATACAAAAAACAAATCATCTAAGAAAAACTACTCAATGAGGGATATATGAATGATAGCGATAAATTAGAAAGAAAGAAAAAAAATCCATGGTATAATCAAATTTCCAAAAATAGTGTAATCAATGCGCAGTCCCCAAAACCAATTATCTATAACAAGTGAAATTTGAAAACGAAAAAACTCAAGTGTACTTGTTGATTCAAAAGTGTGTATCCAAACTTGGAACTATTAAACCAAATTATAACCCACTTATATTATGAAATCAATTTTCATAATTTAGTGGATTCTGCCAATCAAAATGAATACCAACTATATCTATCCAACTACTACATAAATCATCCATAAAAAAATGTTTCATGATATCATTCTAATTTCTCCATTCAAAGAGCATCTAACCAGTACCTCATTCACACATCAAATATTAACAGGCTAGGGATCTTTCATGGTATATATGGGGAAACTTAGAAATCTTGGGGCTAAAAATTATGACTTTGAGAGTTTTCAACATAGATTTGAAATGCTTAAAAGTGAATGTGCTAGGGGAAATTTAAAAAAATAACAAAGTAAAATAAAATCGAAGGGTACGCTGCATAAACACTAAACAGGATCAGCCCCATCTTAAAATACAATCTTACATGGATTAAGACCTCGTGCAAAACAATCATATGAAAATTCTAAACAAATAATTAGAAAATATATACTACACATGCAGCAATAAAGATGTCACAACGTAAATTGTCAAATAACCTACATAAGGTTTAGATAGTAAGAACAAAATGAGGTGCATCTGTGAGACATCGAATTTTATGAAATAAAAGTATTCATTTTTTTCTGTTTTGGTAAATAGTTAAATTGATAAAAGTTTAAAGTTAATGGTAATATGTGAATTTTTTTGCAAAGTAAGCAAGTTGATATAAAATATTCTTTTTATCGGGGAATATCCGTACGACGGTACAATCATTGGTGGACTCCACGACGAAAGTATTGTCGTATTTAGAAAACGACAGAATTATCTTTTTTATAAAATAACGACGGAAGTGTTACCATTAAAACTGTTGAACTACCCGGTAGTAAAAGTACAGTAATACGCGTGGTTGCATAGTAGCACACGGTGTTGGTTATTAATGCCTACGTGATAAGTCACTCAGTTTTGTTTTATTAGTATTATTAATATAATAAAACAGAAAAGCTTTTTATATAAAACAGAATACTTTTATAAAGTTATTCTATAAATAGAATATATTATATTCTATTGTGCATATTATTTTGTATAGTAAATTTTTTTTATATAAAACAGAATACTTTTATAAAATTATTCTATAAATAGAATATATTATATTTTATTATGCATAGTGCCTGCATAGTATTTTTCATAGTAAAATCTTTTTATATAAAACAGAATACTTTTATAAAGTTATTCGTTTTATTAGATTATAAATAGAATATATTATATTTTATTTAAAAGATTTTGCTTTAAATATGGATCGTCCGATTAAAAGTAAATCAATCTGGACCGTTTTTGAATTAGTTACTATGCAGTCCATTCTTCTATAAATAGAAGCTCAATCCTTCATTATTTCTTACGAATTCACTGAAACTCTAGAGAGAGAAACTATAGAGAGAATTATTCTCCTATAATCTTGAGCATATTTCTTTAGAGTTTAAGAAAGCTTTGAGCGTAGTACAAGTTTTTTCGAGTATATCCTCACCCTACCAGTTGAAATACTCTTCTTTCAAAGGTAAAGGATATTATTTTTTGTACTCGTAAGGAATATTATTTGTTGTACTCGTAAGGGGTATTATTTCTTTCTTATTCGTGAAGAGAACTTCTATTATTCCATTCTTTATTATTCTGTTGGAATAACCTGTATACACGGGATACCCTATACTTGGTAAAATTCTTCTGTTATTCCATTCTTTATCATTATTGTAAAGCCCCCAAATCCAGGTACTTGAAACCCGAATTCAGTGATTCACGATACCATTTCTATGAGCGGAATAATACTAATAATAATAACAATAATATAAATATTAAACTTTCTTTACATAATTATCAAAGTCTAGCTCCCAAGTACGTAACCTTTAATCATTCCTTACAATACATGATAATAAATATATAACATTGTCTTAATAATATTAAACTATTACATAAGATAACATTGAAATTATTCAACAACCTTTCTCTTCCCTTGTTCTTAACAGAGCCTTCAAGTTGTTCACACTTAGCTGGAAACATTTATATTAAGCAAGGATCAGCATTTGGGTGCCCAACAAGTAATAACAATTATATATATATATATAAGCTGAAAGAATTTAAATATTTTCTTTATACTACTCTTCTATAACAAATCAATAGTTATGAAGTAATCTGAACCGATAATAATAACATAACAACCCTCTTTCAAATTTTTGTTTTCATTTTCGAAAAGGTTAAATAGAACTTCATCTATAAACCGTCATAACTTGCGGGCACGGGGGTGATCAGCCCGTTGTACCCTGTATTGATCAACACTGCATTCAAGAATGATAGGATCGTTCACTCTGTCCGCCCTGGGCGCATAAAAGTTTTCCCGTGTAAGGGATGTTCATACTTGTCGGGGTTCCAAACCAAAGAAATTCGGTTGGATAATAATAAGGTTTTATCTTGTTCAACAATAATCTATAATTCAACATATATGTATACGGGTAATTAACAAAGGTGTATCAACATGTGATTAAATGCAATGATTATCCAAGTGGGGACACTTGTATAACCATTTATAGAAATTAACAAACATAATATATATCTGAAGGGCCAACCTCTTGGAGAGATTCAAGGGTTAGGTTTGTTCCTGAGACACCTCTTAGAGAGATTGCTTTGTTTATGAAGTTTGTCATCACAGGGTGCAAATTTTGCTTTGTTGATGGGGCTGGTGTCATTGTTGAGTTTGCACTACGATGGTTGAGTCTTTGCTACGATCGTTGAGGTAGTTGTGTTTTCAGCTCTACGATCGTGAACTTTCCTTGATCATGTCTACGATTTTTGAGTTCATCCTTTGTATCTGTTATGGTTAGCACAATCTAGATCATATATCTCATGGTTGTAGATTTAGCATTCCTAGCTCACTTATTAACTTAATAAATCTGGATTCATTTAATGGTTTTGTAAAAACATCAGCAAGTTGATTTTCAGTAAGGATGTATTGTAAAGATATAGTTCCATTTTGCACATGATCCCTAATGAAGTGATACCTTATTTCTATATGCTTAGTCTTAGAATGCATAACAGGATTATGAGTTATTGTTATGGCACTTGTGTTATCACAGTGAATGGGAATAGATTTGAAATCAAACCCATAGTCAGCTAGCTGATTTTTCATCCATAGAATCTGAACACAGCAGCTGCCAGCAGCAATATATTCAGCTTCTGCAGTTGAAGTAGACACTGAGTTTTTCTTTTTGCTAAACCAGGACACAAGTCTGTTTCCTAGCAGTTGACAAGTGCCACTGGTACTCTTTCTATCTATTTTGCATCCTGCAAAATTAGCATCTGTGTATCCTGTTAGTTAAAATGAGGATTCCTTGGGATACCAAAGCCCCAAGTAAGGTGTACCCTTGAGATACCTGAAGATCCTCTTTACAGCAGATAAATGTGACTCTTTAGGGTTAGCCTAAAATCTAGCACATATGCATGTTGCAAACATTATGTCTGGTCTACTGGCAGTTAGGTATAAAAGAGAACATATCATACCTCTGTATTGAGTGATATCAATACTTTTACCTTTCTTATCCTTGTCAAGCTTGGTTGCAGGAGAAATTGGTGTTTTCATGGGAGAGGCTGATTTCATGCCATACCTTTTTAGTAGGTCTTTGATGTACTTGACTTGGTTTATGAAAATTCCTTCATCAGTCTGCTTTACTTGCAGTCCAAGGAATAAATTTAGCTCACCCATCATGCTCATTTCAAACTTACTCTGCATTAGCTTAGAGAATCTCTTGCATAACTTTTCGTCAGTGGAACCAAAAATAATATCATCAACATATATTTGAACTAATAAGACTTTGTCATTATGCTTTCTAAGAAACAGTGTGGTATCTACTCTACCTCTAGTGAACCCATTTTCAATTAAGAAGTTAGTCAGTGTTTCATACCATGCTCTAGGTGCTTGTTTAAGACCATATAAAGCTTTATCTAATCTATAGACATAATTGGAAAGAGATGGATTGATCAAACCTGGAGGTTGCTCTACATAGACTTCTTCTTGGAGTTCTCCATTTAGAAATTCACTCTCGACATCCATCTGAAAGACTTTGAACTTCATGTGGGCAGCAAAGGCAAGAAAGATTTTTATGGCTTCTAGTCTGGAAACAGGTGCAAATGTCTTATCGTAGTCGATACCTTCTTCTTGAGAATAGCCCTTTGCTACTAATCTTGCCTTATTTCTGGTTATGACCCCATCTTCATCCATTTTGTTTCTGAAGACCCACTTAGTTCCTATCACAGGATGACTCTTTGGTCTTGGTACCAATCTCCATACTTTGCTTCGTTTAAATTGGTTGAGTTCTTCCTGCATGGCTTCTATCCAACTGGAGTCTTCCATAGCATCCTCTATCTTCTTTGGCTCTATTTGTGACAGGAAGCTTAGATAAAAGCATTCATTCTGTGTAGCATCTCTTGTTTAGACTCTAGCACTCGGATCTCCAATGATTAGATCCTTAGTGTGATCTCTTGCCCATCTGTTACCGTTTGGGACATCTGTCCTGATGCCTTCCTGTCTTAAGTCTTCAAGGTCTATCTCTTCTTCTTGGAGTGGAGGCTCACTGTCTGGCATTGACCTCTCTATGATTACATTCTCATACTCTACGATTTCACTGTCTGGTACTACGCTCGTAGTGTTGAACTCGAAGACTTCATTCGTAGTGTCTACACTATCGATCGTAGTATCTTGAGGCACTATTTTGTCTGAGTCAGTTTCATTAAAGATGATATGTATCGAGACTTCAACATTAAGTGTCTTCTTGTTGAACACTCTGTAAGCTTTGTTGTTTGTGGCATACCCAAGAAAGATCCCTTCGTCTGACTTGGGCTGGAACTTTGTCAGATACTGCTTTCCACTATTGAGAATATAGCATGCACAGCCAAAGACATGGAAGTAACTGACACTTGGCTTCCTACCTTTCCATAGTTCGTAGGGCGTCTTCTTGATCGTAGAGTGAATTAATGATCTATTCTACGTGTAGCATGCAGTGTTGACAGCTTCTGCCCAGAAATATTCAGGCAGATGTGATGCTGCAAGTAGAGTTCTTCCAACCTCTATCAAAGTTTTGTTCTTTCTTTCAGCTACTCTATTTTGTTGAGGAGTTCGTGGAGCTGAGAAGTTATGACTGATCCCATTGTTTGTTCAGAACTAGTCCATTTCTGAGAAGTTGAATACTCTGCCGTGATCACTCCTTATGGCCTTGATTTTCTCTCCTTTCTCGTTCATCACCAGTCTGAACATCTTGATTAATTGAGAGCTCGTTTCATCCTTTGAAGTTAGGAAGAATACCCATATGAATCTGGTGTAGTCGTCGACTATAACTAGAGAGTATCTTTTTCCTCCAAGACTAGTTGTTGGAATTGGCCCAAATAGATCCATGTGAAGCAACTGCAGGGGCTTGTCGATAGAGTTGGCAGATTTACTCTTGAATGAGCTTCTGGTTTGCTTTCCAAGCTGACAGGCATTGCATGGCCTTTCTTTTACGAAGTTAAACTTTGGTAGGCCAGCTACGAGATCTTTTGATGCCAGTTTGGACATGCTCTTGAAGTTTAAATGAGACAACCTTTTATGCCATAACCAGCTCATTTCTTCAGATGCTTTTGCAAGAAAACATATTGTCTCATCTGAGCTTAGTTGACCAAGATCCACTATGTAGACATTTCCTTCTCTTGTCCCGGTTAGCTTTACAGCAGATGTCTTCAAATCTCTGACTTGACATTGGTTGTTGAGAAATGTCACTTGATGACCCTTGTCGCAGAGTTGACTGATGCTTAGAAGGTTGTGTTGTAGACCTTCTACATATGTTACCTTGCTGAAAGATACTGCACCATTGCCAGCAGAGCCATATCCTCTTGTCTTGCCCGAGCTGTTGTCTCCAAAGATGACTGAGGGACCCTCCTTTTCTATGTAGTTAGATAAGAGGGCTTTATTCCCAGTCATGTGCCTTGAGCATCCACTGTCCAGATACCATGTAGTGATCGTGGAGCTCTTTTCCTGTCAAGATATTGAACCTTCTTTTTGGTACTCATATTTGCATTGGTCCTTCTTTATTAGTGCCTTTGGGGACCCAAATCTATTTAATCTTGGGTCTCACATGCATGGAATTATAATAATACTTGGCAGCCTTGTGACCATATTTATTGCATATAAAACACCTAATATGATGCGTGCCAGTGTGTGCATGATGATTCATCCTCCATTTGGACTTGTGTGGTTCTTTAATTATCATTCTGTTAAACTGATTCTCATTTTTTCACGTGTCCTTGGATTTCATAAATAGTGATGAGTGTGCCTTACCTCTACTGTACCTTCCCGGTTGATTCGTAGAGTTGATCTTGCTTGACTCTACGATTCTTCGAGGTTGGTGAGTAGAGGTTAGGTTATTCTTCTCTTTTATAAAACCCAGACCAGCATGAGATCCTTTACTCCTATGAGTAAGAATGGAGACAGTAGGACAAGGTTGAACTTGTTCTTCCTTCTGTGAGGATTTCACAAAGGTAATGCTTCTACTGAAACTTGAGGCATTGCTAGTGCTAGTTTTCTTTGTCTTTTCCACACAAGGCTCTGAGATGGATTCCCCAAAGCCTAGGCATGTCTTGTCGAATGTGCTTCTCTGACTCAAGAGCAGGAAGTCCATGGATGATAAGGATTTGTTCCATGCAGAGATAGTCTTTTCTAGATCCTCAATTTTAGAGGTTAGATTAGACTCTCTTTGTTCATTGAGTGTGTTTGTCTGTCTTAAGGTCTCATTCTCAGCCTCAAGCTTTGAGAGAAGATTAGTACTTAAAAGGACTGTTTCAAGCTCTTCTTGTACTTTCTTCTTCTCTTCTTGAAGAAGTGAATGATCCTTAGACAAAACTCTGAACCACTTCATATATTAATATAGATCAGTGGTTATACCATGCAGTGCAGTTCTTAAGTCATTTATATATACATCAGGTGAATTGAAGTCAAATACCTCATCGAGACTTACATCATATATGTTGAGGTTTTGTTTGTCCTTTGCATGTTTGGCCATTAGGCACAGATTGGCCATTTGTGGTTCTTCTTCATCTCCGGAGTCAGCATTTGAGTCATTAATCACTCCACGATCCTCCAGTTACCAGGCCTTTGTCTCTCTTCTGAGGCCTTTTGTTTCCTTTGAATTCCTTCTTTGCATGTTGTTTCTTCTTTAGTTCTTCTCTTAGAGGTTTGTTGCAGTTGGCAATGAAATAGCCAGGCTTCTTGCAGTTGTAATATAGATCATTTATTTGCTCCTGGTTGCTGTTGTTGCTGACCTTCTTTGGCTTGCTGTTTTGCCTTGACGCATGAATCTTCTTAGTCTTTTTACCAGCATAGCAAGGTCTTCATCATCGTCTTCATCATAATCAGAGTCAATCTCAGTGTTGACCTTTGATGCACCTTCATTTGCCTTGAGAGCAACACCCTTATCCTTCCTTCTTCCTTCTGATAAGGTTTTAGCATGTTGGGTTAGCTCTAGTTCGTATGTCAGGAGATTGCCATATAGTTGTTGAACTGTCATCTCATTAAGATTCTTTGACTCTCTTATTGCAGTGGTCTTGGCATCCCACCTGCTTGGTAGGGCTCTCATAAACTTTATGGTCAGATCTTTGTTAGGATAGACCTTTTCATATGCTCGTAGAAGGTTTAGCAGAACGTTGAATCTTTCATAGGTGGCAGTTACGTTTTCTCCTTGGACATGAGTAAACATTTCATACTGCTGTGTCAGAAGAGATTGTTTGTTCTCTCTAACTTCTTCAGTTCCTTCATGCATGATCAGCAGTGCTTCCCAAACTTCCTTAGTTGTTTTGTTGTTGACAACGTTTTCAAACAGATCATCTTCTAAGGATTGGAACGGGATGTTCTTGGCCTTTTTGTCAAGTTGGACAGCTCTCTTCTCGTTGTCTGTCCATTCTTCTTTAACCTTGATTTGCATTTGGTTTGGATCGTCTGTGGTTGGTACAAGCTTTGTTGGAATATAGGGCCCATTTTGAACGGTCTCAAATAGATTTTCATCTATTGAGTCCATGTACGCTTGCATACTGACTTTCCAGTTAGCAAATTTATCATTGTTACACATTGGTGGCTTACTGCCACCCCCGATCCTGGATTCGTTTGGTACGAGTGCCATTGAATCTACTAAATCTTGTAAGCTATAAAATAGAACCTGCTCTGATACCAATTGTTAGTTCCTAGTTGGCACAATAGTTATCTAGAAGGGGGGGTTGAATAGATATTTAAAAATCTTTTCATTTTAAACTTGTTCTTTGATAATGATTAAAACTTAGCTGAATAAATGTTTGTTTTAATCTTCTTTACCAAGCAATGGAGTTATGAGAGTGAGGCAGTTATAGCCGTTATAGCAGTTAATATGAATGTAGAAGACACAGTCGTTTTTAAGTGGTTCAGAGCACTTAAAGCTCCTAGTCCACTCTTCTACTCAATGAGTAGAATATCCACTAAGGATGTCTTTTACATCTTTTGAATCACACAGATTCTTTCTAGACCAGCAGTCTAGGAACTTCTTAGTTCACTCTTGAACTCTTCAAGTCCAACAGACTTGGCTTTCTTACAGTTCACTACGAACTCTTCAAGTCCAGCAGACTTGGTATTCTTCTTCAGTTGTTTGATAGATGTTGTGTTCTTGATGGTTGCTACTCAGTTACTATGTAAGCACTTGTTCTAAAGAACTGAGTAGCTGAGCAAGTTTTGCAATATCTCAGATCGTAGAGTTGAGTTTGAGAGAGATGTTCACGTTGTTTGTTCAATGCTTGCTTGACTTTCTCTCATCTGTCTAATCTGCATATATGTGATCTTGAAAACTATCCGTTGGATCTATCCGTTGAGACATTAAATGCATTTGACTTTTCTGATCTTTGATGGAGACATTTCTGCACATCTTCTGAAACTGTATTCTGGCCCACTGACACAACAGACTGCTTTCTCACCTAACACCTGAAAAAAGGTATTTTGCCCCCTTACCTATGGTATTTCATTAGCTTCTTCAATACGCTTATTTGTTGCATACTAAGGATATTTCATATTACTTTGGGATTTATGAGCACTGCAACGTCTAGAATCCATTCCTCATATATTAGAATCTGACTTTACACATAACTTGGGGCTCGACCTTTTCTGACATAAGACAGATGCTCTACGATTCAGATCGTAGTGACTTGTCGGCTTGGTGCTCGATTTGATGCTATCAGCTGAGAGCACTAAGATTTCTCTTAAACCCTTACACCCTATGATCTTCACTTGCTTGTGTTGTTACTCTACGTTTCCAAGAACACACTACGATCGTTGACTTGTAAACTGCATGTTTCCTTCAGCACACTACGATCGTTGAGATTGCTCGAAAAATGTTGGGACCACTCTATGATTTCCGAAGAGTCCCTTCAAGTCAGGCACATTACGAATTTTGAAGCTCTACGTTTCTGCCTTGACTTCTGCAATGTTGATCAGATGATACACTAAGATTTCTTCGAAGCCTATCTATTACATCTCAAGATCAACCTAACAGCTTTGATCTTTCTATAAATACATTCTATTAAAGAATGATACACGTTAAGATCTTAGATCAACCTAACAAATTTGATCTACCACTAAGTCCTTATACATATCTTACTTGGAAGGACTTTACAAATAATCATGAGCATATACATTAAAACATCAAATCATAATATGCATTCTCCCAACATCTTCTAAGATTTAAAAGTCCATCATCAATATTTTATCCCTGTAACATCAATCAATATACATCTTGAATCAAATATTCATCTTTGCACTACATGCCAAAGATATTCATTTGTATCACCAGTTGGTCATGTTCATTTCAACACCTGTTCATCTTTACACTACAGGCCAAAGATATTCAGTAATATCATCATTTAGGACTGTGGATGATGACAAATATCTTAAAGAAAATGAATCAAGTGAGACAAAAGGACAAACATTAGGAATTCGTATTATAGTTTATCCAAGTTTAATAATACTCCATAACAACCAATTGTGAAACAGAATTCAAAAATAAAGATCAAAACATGGATACAATCAAAGTTAGTAACCATAATAGACATCTTGGACAAAGAAAAGAAAATTTTATTTTTTCCGTGAATAGTGTTGTATTCGTAAATAGTGTTGTATACGTGAATAGTGTCGTATACGTGAATACTAACCTCGACATAAAAAGGTAGAAATTATACAATAAAATTCATACCAATATTTCGGTATAATGATATTGAAAGAATAACATCATTATGAAGAAAATAACATCCCTTACCTCAAATAACAGTACTTCTGATCAAAATATCGGTATAAGGCTGAAGGAAACTTGCACTGAATAGCAACTCACAAAGTATCTAAATACTAACAAAATACGCTCGATAATGCATAGAGAGAGAGAGAGAGAGAGAGAGAAATTGTTTCTGGTGTGATTTTCAATTCTAACTAAGCACCCTATTTATAGGAAAATGCTAGAACGCCAAAGGAGACTAAATTAATAAAATACTCCCTCCGTCCCATAGTTATAGGCCGATTTCTTTTGGCACATAGTTAAAGAAAATCAGTTAAGTGACAATTTTTAACATAAATTTTCCACATATACCCCTTAATATGAAATTAATGAATAAGTTAATTACTCCTTACTTATTACATTGGAACTCTCAACTTCATTGATTGATGTGTACTAACCATTAAAATCCATAAACTTTAACCAAAGAGAATACAACAACATTAAATGTGGTGATAAAAATAATGATATTGAATGTTGTTTCTTCAAAAACAGAGTAATGGTTGAATATTTATTTAAGGGCATAAAAGTAAAATAATAAACCAACTAAATTTTATAAATAGTAAGTAGCCTATATATTGGGACATTTCAAAATAGAAAATCAGTTTATAACTATGGGACGGAGGGAGTAATATATATTTTTTTTCTTCATTCTACGCCAACCTCTTTTGAAAGATCAAAGCAAGTCATCTTGGAAAATTTTCAGCCCACATGTTTTGAAAAACAAAAGTGGGTCTCACCCATAATTTTAATAAAAATATTCTATTTCCGAAACTTCAATAATTCATAATAAATAGCCATTTTATCAGGAAAAATATGAATTTTATGTCCATTCCATAGGAAATTAAATTCTCTACAACTTTGTAGAAGAAAGTTTTTCCAAATTCCAAACAAAAAATATTCGAAATCCATATACGGGCGATTTTTAATACCTCCATTCCGACAAAATACTGATAAAATACCTCAACATTAATTCCTTCATTTATATCCACACAAAATAAATATTTCCTTATCATATAAATCAATAATTAATTATTCACAAATAATATTACAAAATCACAATTATGACAACCAGGTCGTTCCCAAGAAAGAGAGGGCTTTCCGATAAAGATTTCTCTTTATTAGCGCGTAATTAGGTGACCAAACCCCTTTCCTAAACAGAACTTCCTTAGACATTGCCAATAATGCTATCTAACAATATTATTCAAATAATATGAATTATTGATATGATAATGGAGATACTGTGCAGTGACAATTATTGAAACAACAATAATATAAAATATCAACGTAGCAATTATTGAATCAATAAAATAAAATATTAAACAGTAATTACAGTAAAAATTATTGAGTAGTGGCTTCTTATGTAAGAATCAATAATTCAAAACATGTTGTGCAATATCGTGTGCTACTGTGCAACCACGTGTATTACTATTGTGACGCCCCCAAAATTAGGTATACATCACCCATCTTGAGTCGTCAGATACATGGTACGAAATTCAAATACAACTTACTAATATCACTGTCGTGTATAATACGACAAAATACAACTGTGAGTTTGAATACAACAATTGTCTACTAGAGATCATACAAACTCAAAAGGAGTCCTCAATACAATTATTGTCACACTATTTAACAGAATAATGAGGACTACTAATACTATTCTCTGGTCCATCACTCCGTTCCCCGACTCGTCCCAGCTATATTCTCATTTCCTGAAGAGAACAGTGAAAGAAAGGGTGAGCTCAACTAGCCCAGTAAGAAATATTATGACTAAGATAATGCAGAATAAATTATCATTAGCCTTCAACAGTGTTAAACTGATAAAATATAATAAACATCAAGTTTAACAGCAGCGGATCAAGCAATCCATTAAAAGAGTCAAGTAGAGAATAGAATCTATTATCTTTTATGATTTAAAAAGTTTTTAATCACTTTTATCGCTGAGACTCAGCTTAATAAATAATCCACATCATCCCTGCACTACGGCCAAGGATACTCATTAGGGTCACGACCACAAATTCCATCCACTACGGGCCAAGGATATTTGTGTATTCATCAATGGTCATGATCATGCCAACAACTGTCCATCAATGCACTACGGGCCAATGAGGACTTTTTCCACATCATTTGTAACATTACGGTCATGATTACACCGAATAATCCCTGGTTATAATCATAGCAAGTCCATCTATGCACTACAGGCCACAGATGACTTTCAAAAAAATATATGATATATGATTATTCCTATATCTTGTTTCCTGTTGCTTAGCACAAGAAATGATGCATGAGATTTTTTTAAAAAAAAGAGGTATATCAGTATGTTATTCACGTGGTTTCATTCAAGGGTGAATAACATGGCTAGCATTGATTCTATCAAGGAAATTCTCTAAATCACGTGATTAAAGGGAGTACGTAATTTATATTACATATTATGTAATAACCCGAGAATTTCTATATAAAATAAATAAGAAATTTTGCGTATAAATTTTTTTTATTTATTTAATGACGAGAATAAGTGTCTAGTAATGTGAACGATAGATACAAATATATTTATTACTTGAAAAATTAGAAATAATTTTGGAATAATTAATTACTACAAATTATATTTTTATGGTAATTAATTTCTGTAAGCAGAAATGTTTTTATTAATTATTTTCCATGAAAACATGATTGGAAATAATATATGAAGTGATAGTTAGATTTATATAATAAATATTTTATTATATGAATTGTTCAGAATATTTAAATCAAGTATTTTAACTTGATATGCGAAAGAGAAGTCAGATATGAGATCCAAACCCTGGATTGGGATTGTGATCAGGAGATGAGAATAGTAATATTATATTATTGATATAATGATTTTACAGTACCATAATTATGTACTGTGTATGTGCGGACAGATAATATTGAGCAATGACGGTCAATTAGGTCATAACATATTACCGTGCTGTGAAACCCTAATTATTAAACTCAGTTATGAGAAATGACTGAGTAGTGACTGTGTATGTGAATTTTCTGTGTATAGGAATGTCGGTAATTAGAAGAAACCCTAATTACTATTTTTACGCCGATAATTAGGACAAACCCTGATTATTATAACCCTAACCGGTTGAAGATAGAGATCGTAATGACTGTGTTAGTAACATACACAGATAATTAGAGAACCCTAATGGTCAATTAGAAACCCTAATTGATGACGATAAGAAACACTAATATTAAACTCTAAATTTTCAATCGAAAACCCTAATTTTAAATTACCGGGTTTAATTACGATGTTAATGTATAAATGTTTTAATTTACCAAAGGATAGAAAGTAATTGGTAAATGATAAGAATTACCATCTAGTGATTAAATACTACATTTAATTGCTATGTACAAAAATGCCCATGAAATTATATGCGAAATTACCAAAATACCCTTTTAGTGTATTATTAGTGAATTATTGTGCATTATTAGTTGCATTGTTGGTAGAATCTTGCAAATGACCAGCCACCAACCCTGCCCAACTGATGTAACATTTATAGAACACATTTCTCAACTATTACAAACACATGGCATCAATTCATGGTGTATTTAAGGAGACTTATACACTAAAATTATGCACAAACACCTAGCTTTACTCTCTCAAGCTCAAACCAACGAATTTCTCTTACCCATAAGCTCATAATCAAAGCCCAGCCATCACAAACAACAAATCAGAAGCATCAAAGCCAAAAAAATCAAAAATCGAAGCTAGAAAAGGTATGAAATCCCCTAATTTTGAAATCCTTCGATTCGATGTTAATTGATGCAATTGATTATTTAAAGTAGTGTAATAGGGAGTCTATTAATGTTCTGGATTGTAAAAATATAGACCCATAACATCAAAGTGCACGAATTTGAAGATTTGAGCAAGTTGGAAAAACCTAATTCTGTGATTTTTCATCAAATGCCAGGGCTTATAACTCTTTGCTCGATCATGATTTGTGTTGTTTAAAAGTTGTTATGTGTATCTTGTTATGCGTTCTTTAACCTCCAAAAGGAATCAAGTTCATAGATATTGTAGATCGGAATTTATAAGCGGTCAAAATGGGTTGACCGGCATTGACCGGCTGTTCTTTAAACCCAAAAAATATTCTAAGTGTCTAGAAAATATTTTTTTGGCAAATGTCCGGCCTTATATCTCGGTGATCTTTAATGATTTTTGTTTTTTGAAAGTTGATATGTGTAGTCAGTTATGTGTTATTTAAGCTCCAAAAATAATCTGGTCCATATCTATTTTGGATTAAACGTTATTTAAGGTCAAAGTCCATTGACCGGCATTGACCAGACAATTTCTGGGCAGCCCAGAATTTTCTAAGTGTTGTTTTTCGGACTAGGTTTGACCATAATTTAGATACTTGATTTATTGTTTTTATGATGATTTTAAAGTTTGAGGTTGTAGTCCTACATGTGTTCTACACACATGTAGAGAATAGAATTTTCTAAGTGTTGTTTTTCGGACTAGGTTTATTTATTTTATTTTCCAAAAATTAATTTAAAAATTAGAAAAATTAGATTTTAATTATTAAAAATACCAAATAAATTCTGAAAAATTATTTTAAAGTCCGAAAAATAGTTTTTAATTATTTTGAGTATATTTCATAAATATTTAATATTTTTGGAATATAAAAGGTATTTATTTATTTAATTATAATATTAAATAAATGATTTAAAAATAGTTTTAATTCATGAAAAATTATTTTATGGTATAAGAAAATATTTTAAATTATTTTTCATGACTTTTAATATTTTATGATGAATTTTATTAATTAATTAATATTAATGATATTAAAGTTATTTAATGATTATATTAAATAATTTAGTTTAAAAATGATTTTAGTATTATAAAAATCATTTTAAATGAAAATAAAGTATTTAAAGATATTTTGAGTTATAAAATATAACTTTTAATATTTAGAAGATAATTTCATTAATAATTATATATTAATGATATTTAGTTAATGATTTGTGATATTAAGTTTATTTCATATTTATATTAAATAAATACTTTAAAAATGGTTTTAGTTATTTAAAAATCATTTAAAGTGGATATTAAGGATTTAGAAATATTTTAAGTTATAATTAATGACTTTTAATATTTGGATAAATAGTATATTAATATTTAAATATTAATGGTAATTATTTAAAAATGATTTTAATTATTTTAAAAATCATTTAAGGGTAATATAAATGTTTTAAAAATAGTTTGAGTTATTATAAATAACTTTTATATTTTGACAATGGTTTCATTAATAGTTTAATATTAATTAATTATTAATGATAATGGAATTGTTTGAGGTTTAAATCATTTAATTATGATTTCGATGTTTGAAAGTTATATCCGATCAAACTAGCTGACTTGAGAACCAGTTATGAAGTTCATGATTTGATGAAGAACAACCATAATGACAGTTATGTCACTATAGATCCTTTTAGAGACAGATTTGAATTATTTTAAATTTTTCAATTTCTGGAAATTTTGAAAATGATTAAAAATAAAATGTCTGATATTTACAGATGTTAAGGTATAGAATAAGAGTCTTAGACTCGGTATTTACCCGATAAGGCTGTCGATACGCCGACAAATGTCAAAAATTGACCCGAACTTAGATATTTGACTGTGTTTATGATTGTTTAGGATGTAATGATTGTTAGAGATATGTGATGACGTGATTAGACTATGTGCTAACTGTAATAGACAGTACTATGTGTTAAGATATATTGTTCTAATCGAACGAATGATCTGATTATTGATAGGTTGTGATAAAGAGATAAAACCTAAGTTGAGATTTGTAATCAGCAAATCAGGCAAGTATCTTACCTTTGCATTTCCTTTATGCAATGGACATGGGTAAGAGAGTTTCAGAATTCTTTTCTATTCCTGTACACATTATGTACGCTTTGATTATCAACATGTTAGCTCAGATATATATTCTGTTCATTGATTTCTAAATGGTTATACAAGTGTCCCCACTTGGATAATCATGGCATTTATTCACATGTTGATACACTTTTTCAATTACCCGTATACATATATGTTGAATTACATATTATTGTTGAGCAAGATTAAAAACCTTCGGGTTTGGAACCAGACATGTATGAACATCCCTATATGGGAAAATTTTTGCGCCCAAGGCGGACAGAATAAAACGATGAATTTCGTTTAGAGTTATATAGTATTGATCAATACATGGTACAACGGGGCTGATCACCCTCCGTACCCGTAAGACAGAGCGGTTTGCGGATGAATTTCTGCTAAACCTTTTCGAAAATGAAAAACAATGTTCATAATATGTTTCTTAAACCCTATTCATGGGTAGAGCCAGAGCCAAATTTAAATAATTTGGAAGAGAGTTGTTATGTGAATTTTTTATCAGTACAGATTACTTCACAACTTTCGATTCGTTGTAGAAGTGTTATGTAAAGAGAATACTTATATTCTTTCAGCTTATATATATAATTGCTATTACTTACTGGGCACTCAAATGCTCATCCTTGCTTAAACTAAATGTTTTCAGTTACGTACGATCGACCTGAAGGCTCAGGCACGAACAAGGGAAAAGAAAAGCTGTTCGAATGAGATTTAGTATGAGTTAATGGTTATAGTTAGTAAGATAATGGAATCTATTGTCATGTATTGTAAGGAATGTATTTGAAGGTCACGTACCTGGGAAAGTAAACTTTGATGTATGTAATTTGAGTTCGAATGTATTATTATTTAGTATTATTCAGCTTAAAGAAATGGTATCGTGGAGAACCGAGTTCGGGTTTCAAGTACCTGGATTTGGGGTCGCCACATATTATGTATATGTAATATATATATTTTAATTATTTTATAATTAAAATAAAAGTTTATTTTAATATTAAAATCAAAGGTTTATTTTAATCTTAAAATAAAAAGATTTATTTTAATTTTAAAATTAGAATTTCACTCTAACTAATTAGAGTTGGAATTGGATTCCATGATAACTAATTGGAGTTGAAATTGGATTCTATGTTTCCTTAAATAAAGGGGTTTATTTAGATATGAAATAAGATTTTATGTTATTCAAAATAAAAGAGTTTATTTGTGAATAGAAAAGTGAATCCATCTTTCCCTAAATAAAGGAGTTTATTTAAATATGAAATAAGATTTCATATTATTCAAAATAAAAGAGTTTATTTGTGAATAGGAAAAAGAATCAGTCTTTCCTTAAATAAAGGAGTTTATTTAGATATGAAATAAGATTTCATATTATTCAAAATAAAAGAGTTTATTTGTGAATAGGAAAGAAAATCCGTATTTCCTTAAATAATGGAGTTTTTTTTTACATGGAATTAGATTCCATAATTAATTAAAATAAAGGAGTTTATTTTGATTAATGATTTTGATTAAAATAAAATAGTTTATTTTATTCAAAATGGGATAAATTAAAATAAAATAGTTTTATTTTTATTTAAATTTGGATTAAAATAAAGGAGTTTATTTTGATTCAAAAATAGATTTTATACTAACTAAATTTGCCCATTAAATGATATCAATATATATATATTAAATGTTAATTATTCATTAGATGAATGTTATTTATTGATGCATATGATGATGTGTATGATAATAAATGGGATTGATTATGGACTATTGACCAATGTGATTGGATTTTATTTTAGTTGGATGCATGAATGTATGGGTTTTATTAAATGGGGTTTGCGTACCTCGTCTTCTCTAAATTTTTCTTAATGTAAATTCTATCTCCCTCCTATGTATTTCCCATTGACTGCTGATCAAGGTTTCTATTTTTTTTTTAAATAGTTTTGTAATAGGAATAGTTAGAATTAATTTTGAAGAATTGGAGATCAAGGATCAAGGAGCGCTTGAAGACCCGTTTGTAATGGAGCCCGGGTTTAAATGTAATAGTTATATTAAAATATTAATTCTTGCACCCCTAGGGTTTGACCTTTTGGTTCACTTGGTGGCTCTAGTGAACCAAACTAGAATAAAAGTCCATAATCAATCCAGGTAGAATATAGTATTCTATATGTGCATGCTTATATTATATTATATATTATGCAAACATGCTTCGCATGTTCATTAATATGACGCGTATTTTATATATATATATGTGCATGCGCGCTAAACAAGATGAGACAAATTAATAACAAACCCCTCAAATATTTTATATTAAGTTGTAACGTTCAAAGATATTTAGAATATCGAACGTCGCCTTCTAGCATGATAGAAACAATAGAGTATTGAATATTTAATATGAGTTTGTTGTGCACACACAAGGCGAGTATTAAATATTTAAGATGTTGTTTTTATTACATATGATGTTTATAAGGAATTGAACATTACTGCTTTGTTGTGCACACACAAGGGTTGTTTTTTTCTCTTCACTTATATGGAAATGTTGGGTCTGACTTAACTTATATCATTTTAGTTCGGATGTGCACACACTTGACCATTATGATTTAAGAGGCAAAATACAAGGAGTTACATAGTTGATGTAATTGACAAGAGCTGTCTACCTATTTATTTATATATAGTTTGTTGTGCACACACAAGGCTATATACATTTGAAATGGGATCCTTATTCTCACTAGCATATCTTTAATTAGATATTGCCGAACTATATATATTGAGGGTAATATAGTTTGAAGAAAATAGTGGGAGATACCAATTTAAAACAAGACCTAATTATTTTGGTAATTAATAAAAGAATGTATGTTAAAATGTTGTTAATTACAAATTCATTTACAGAATTTTACAATGTCTAAATTACTATCACTGCGTAGCATATTAGATGTTAAATTAACCGGACCGAATTAAATGGATTGGTTAAGGTAATTGAGAATAGTTCTCATGGCTGAAAAGCTATCTTATGTCCTTAATACGCCTATCCCTGCAATGGTTGCAGACAATGCCTCTGAGGAAGATATTGCTACTTTTAGAAAGTGGCTAGATGATGCATAGTTGGCTCAATGCATCATACTCGCATCCATGAGTAACGAGCTTCAGCGTCAGCATGAAACTATGGATGCTCATATTATATTCCTGCACATCAAGTAGTTGATAGTGAGGAAAGTAGGACTGATAGATATCAGATATCTAAGGAGCTCTTCCAATCTAGAATGACCGATGACACTACGGTACAGATAAAATTCCTTAACAAAATCAATTTGATTGATCAATTAGGATAACGGGTTTTGTCATGGATGGAGAGTTGAGCCAAGATTTGATCTTGCACTCACTTCCGGACTCCTTTCACAATTGTTGTGAATTTTTCATATGAACAAGCTAGATATCAGCCTCGCTGATTTGCTTAACATATTGAAAAATATTGAGAGTCACTTTCCAACCAAGAAATACCATGTCTTACTGGTAGGGGCCAAATGATCTTCTGAAAAGAAGAACGATTCTAAGAAGGTAAATATAAAGGCAAAAACAAAGGATAATAAGAAAAAAAACTGATACGGATAGCAAAGGAGTTTGCTTCCACTGCAATAAGCCTGGACACTGGAAAGAAACTGCGAGAAGCATCTTGCAGAGGTTAACCAAAGAAGCTTAGTGAAGTTTCGGTTACAAAAACAAATTTGTTCATGATTTAATATAAATTTTTCTTAAAGTCAATGTTCTACTTGGGTATTGGATACCGACTTTGGTTAACATAAATATAGATTTATGAAGGGACCAAGCAGAAGTAGAAAGCTAAACAAATATAAGTAAACCTATATGTGGGAAATGAAGCAAAGGTTGCTGCATTAGCCATAGGAACTTATAGTTCAACAATGCCTACGAGCAAGTCTATTAAGTCAATAAGTTGTTATTGTATTCCAGTTCTCATTGGAAACATTATTTCCATTTTATTGTTGGACAATGAAATTTTTGGTATTATATTTAAGAACAATTGTTGTTCTATTTATAATAATAATGTTTTGTATAGAACTGGAATATTACTTAATAGATTTTGTATACTTGACTTACGTGAAAAATTATTTTACAAATTGAACAAATTAGTATAAGAAAAGAAGATGATCATTCAAAGAGTTGAATGTTTGTATTTGATGAAATACAAGTGTGAATTATTTGAAAGGTTCAAAGAATTCAGAAGTGAAACAAATTGGCAAAGTATTAAGATTCTTTGATTAGATCAAGGAATAAATACTTGTGCAATAAGTTTCTAGATCATCTAAACTGGTTTTCTCATAATGGACACATCCTGATACGCAATAATTGATTGATGTATCTAAAAGGAAAAATCGTACATTGTTGGACATGGTATGGTCCATAATGATTTTACCAACATTCCAGTATCCTTCTAGGATCATGTCTTAGAAATGGCTGCATATCTACGAAAAGGTAACCTCAAAATCCGGCCCCAAGACTCCATAAAAGTTATGGACAGGGAGGATTCATAATCTTAAGTATGTTAAGATAAGGGGTTTTCCAACTTATGTGAAACGGTTTCAAAGGATAAGCTTGGGACAAGATTTGACAAGTACAGATTTGTGGGATATCCTAAAGTAAGTTTAAGGAATGTGTTCTATAATCCTACTTAGCAAAAGGTGTTTATTGTGAAACATGATGCCTTCTAAGATAAAGGTGTTTATCATTGAAGGGGCTAGTGGGAGGATAATACATCTTGAAAAGTTCAAGAACCACAAAACACTACAAGTCAAATAAGAGGAACCTATAGATAGACCTATTGTACCACAACCGAATCGTAAATCTGGAATAGTACCGAAGATACCTAGGAGGTATGGATTCATCATGGATGATGATGATGATGATGAGGTACGTATCATAGAAGATGATGATCCAGTTACATACGATGAGGTAAGAGTTGTAGACACTCAGAGAAATGGATTGAAGCAATCTTCTCAAAAATGGAACATTCATTTTGATATGATAATCAAAAGAGTTTGATTTTATCAAAAACAAGAATGAACCTAGTGTGTACAAAAGGGTCAGTGGGAGCGTCGTGACATTTCTGGTATTATATGTTGATATAATACGGATAAGGAATGACATGCCAATGCTAAAATCAATAAAGATAAAGTTGTCTAAACATTCCTCCATGAATGATTTGGGAAGAGTATCTTAATTGGGGATGCAAATCTATATGGATAGATTTAAAAGGATGTTCGGCTTAACCCAAGGAATGTATATTCATTTGATGCTAAAGTCGTTTAGCATGGCAAACTCTATGGGATGTCTCATGTTGACGAGCCATGGAGTGTATCTCTCTTAATAGTCCCCATAGACTCCTAAAAGAGAGATCGCATGAGTGACAATCATGTATGCAATGAAATATACGCGACCTGATGTTGATTAGTCATATTCTGGAGAAGTTCACTGTGAGACAGTGAAAAATATCTTAAAGTACTTAACCACCACTAAGGATGTGATATAATTCATGGCGGGTCTGAATTAAAACTAGAGGGCTTAACAGACTCAAGTTTTTCAGACAGACCAAGACGACAGAAAATCCACTTTAAGGTAAAGGGTTACCTTGAACGGTGGTGCAGTGAATTGGAAAGGTTCCAAACAACAAAGAGTTGTTGGTTTAGTGATAAAGACAAATAATATAGCTATAAATGAAGCTACAAGTTGATTGTTTGGATGAAAAGTTCATTACAGAACTAAGAATAGTTCCTAAGTCTCATCTTAGATCTAAACATGTGTTGTGGCACTTTCATTTGAATATATGAATCATTGAAAGATGGGAAATCACTATAGAGATAGTGGAATCTCAACATTACATATCCATTTACTGAAGCTTATCCAACAGCAGGATAATCGTCACTTAGAGAAGAAGAGTATGAGATACCATGACGATTGGCTTTAGTGCAAGTGGGAGATTGAAAGTAGTATGCACACAAGCCAATCATGTTTGATGATAAAGCATATACTTTGTAAACAATCTTATTCATTTATTAATAAAAAATATTAATTTATTAAAGGCTTTTAATTATCTGCATGATGTTGTTTTATAATATGTGATAAACTCATAGTTTTAAGCAATGCTTTTAGAATAATGATGATGAACATTCTAATGAGATCTAAATTCTTAGAAAGCTTAAAACTAAAATAGTTCCCAATCGTTGGATTACTAAATTGGGGATTAGTGAATCCGGATAGATTGGTACATACGTTGCTTGCTCATTGGATGAGGATGATTGATCTCATGATCATTTGTGTGGAGACACTAAAGCAAGTATGTAGGTGCTTATTAGAGAATAAGTTCACTGAACATGACTCGCTAAGGAATACCTAATGGAGTTTTACTTGCATGTCAATAGGAATTCCTGTAGTGATAGTAGTACAAGTGATCCTTGGACTTGAGATCATCATAGTATCTTGTGTATGATGAGTTATACTTTGACTTATTCCTTAAGACCCTTAGGGTATATCAAAGGGTATGCTTGGGTATAATAAGTTGTACATGGAGATAATGTATGATCAATAAAGAATCTACCACTTCTAGTAAAAGAAGAGAAATGTCCTATGTGATTCGATAAATGACAACTCAGTAGTCCTTGGCCAAGACAGAATGAAATTAGAAAGGTGTTTCTAATTTGCATTATTTGGAGTTGTGCATTTAAGAGTCGAAATACATATAATTAAATAAAACAAGACTTGACAGAAATTCCATGTCTTATATTTAATTGGGACATTGTATGGCGGAAGGATTGAATTGTACGGTAACTATTTACTCAAAGGTTCTTTTATGATTAATGTTGAAATCTATATTATCTGGAAAGTCGTTGATCGCTAGGGAGGCTTATCCCTATTGTAGAATAAATATTATTTATTTAAATAAATTATTAGTTTAATTTATTTATTTAAATAAGATTAGAATTGTTCTAATTGATTTATTCACGACCGATTTAATATGGAGAACCTAAAGGGTCACACCATAAAAGGAAGAATAATTATTTAAGAAGTTAATGGCATAATCGTAATAATAAGTTAAGTATATTTAATTTAATCTATGGTGATAGAATAAATTAAATAGCTTAATATTTATTATTTAATATTTTAGAAATATTAAATATAAATTAATAAGAGGAGTCTTATTATTATTATTACTATTATTATTATTTAATTCCTAAAAGAGTTTGGGAATTAATTAATAATAGTACTCTCAAATATCCTAATAGGATTAGGAGACAAATTAATTAAAAGAGTTTAATTAATTATCCCTAATAAGATTAGGGAACTTAATTAATTAAAAGAATTTAATTAATTAAATAAAACTCAATTCCTTAATTGTTATGGAGGGTTTCCTACATCTATAAATAAGAGGAGTCTTATTATGGGTGATTGAGGTTGTTGACTTTAACAACATACGTTATTCCAATTGTTGGAGAGTACGCCTTTTTCTATAGAGATAGAAAAACTAGGGTTTAGCCAACCACCCATCTTCTTGAATTCTTCTTCTTCCTTGGTGGATCACCTCTAGAGGCCAAACACTTGGGTAGCTAACGTTGATCAAATGAAGGAACCAAACCCGGTGGATTCAAGTTGAACGCGAAAAGGATTGGAGGTGAACTTGTACCTGAGGAAGCTCGGATCTTCAAGGGTATGATTCTTGTTCTTTCTTTTTCGTTTAATTAATAATTGTGCATAAAGGGTGATCCGGGTATATGGTTTGTAAAATTTTTAAAACTCTGATTTTACACGTTTTCGCTTATTTGTGCAATTTAATTGCGTTCATGAATATTACAAACCTAACAAGTACATCATAATCTAAATACATCATCTCTGTACAACTGAAAAATACATGAAAATGGGGCACAGATGTAAGACCCCAAATTTTATGAAATAAAAGTATTCAATTTTTCTTATAATTACTATTCAGTAAATGGTTAAATTGATAAAAAGTTAAAGTTAAGGGTGATATATGACATTTTTTAAAAAATACGCAAGGGGTTATAAAATATTCATTGTTGTCGGGGAATATTCGTTTGGTCGTGGAATATTCTTTCTGTCGGGGAATATTCGTAAGACCGGTGCAGCCATTTATAGGCCCCATAACAGAATAACTGTCGGATGAAGGAAATGACAAAATTAAGTTTTTATAAATAACGGCGTAATCGTTACCGTTAATACTGTTAGAATACCCAGTTGGTAAAATAAAGTAATACGCGTTGTTGCACAGTAGCACACGGTATTACACAGTATTTTTGAATTATTGATTCTTACGTAAGAATGCACTACTCAATAATTGTTACAGTAATTACTGTTCAATATTTTATTTTATTGAATCAATAATTGCTGCGTTGATATTTTATATTATTGTTGTTTCAATAATTATCACTGTACGATATTTCTCATTATCAGATCAATAATTCGTATTATTTGAATAATATTATTAGATAGCATTATTGGCAATGTCTAGAAAGTTCTGTCAAGGAGAGGTTTGGTCACCTAATTGCGCGCAAGTAAGGAGAAATTCTTATTGAAAAGCCCCCTCTTTCCTGGGAACGGCCTGGTTGTCATAATTGTGATTCTGTAATATTATTTGTGAATAATTAATTATTGATTTATATGATAATGAAATATTTATTTGATGTGGATATAAATAATGGATTTATTTATGTGGTTATAAATGAAGGAATTAATGTTGAGGTGTTTTATCAGTATTTTGTCGGATTGGAGGTATTAAAAAACTCAAATCGGTGTTCTTAAAGCTTTACTGCGTGAGTTATAATTTTAATCTGACCATTGGATCGTTGTGATTTTTGGATATGTTATACATATATGAGTTGAGTATATGTCCACAAATTTTGAACCGTTAAAAATAAACGCATGATTTGTTATGAATTTTAAAAGGTGTTGAAACGGTGTTTAAAATCATCCGTTTGTGGATTTCGGTCAATTTCTATTTGGAATTTGGAAAAACTTCCTTCTGCAAAGTTGTAGATAATTGAATTTCCTATAAAATTCGCGAAATTTGAATTTTCTGATAAAAGAGCTATTTATTGTGAATTATTGAAGTTCCGGAGTTCCGAAATAATTGATTTTTGCAAATTTTAATTATTTTATTTAAGAAAAACGTTTTTGTGGTTGTTGGCACATGGGTGGCTGATGTTTTTGACCAAAGATGGCTTTCAAAATTGGTTGGTGAAGGTTGGTGTGGAATAAGAAAAAGAAAATGATATTTTATTATTTTAGTCTCCTTTGGCGTTCTAGCATTTTCTTATAAATAGAGGGCTAAGTTAGAATTGAAAATCACACCAGAAATATAAGTTTTCTCTCTACTTCTCTCTCTATATATCAAGCGTGTTCTTGTGAGTATACTTTGAGTGTTGTTATACGGTGAAAGGTTTCTTCGACTTTTCATCCGATATTCCAGTCAGAAGCACTGCTATTTTGAGGTAAGGGATTTTAAGGGTTATTATATTTTTCAGTTCGTACTTCTTTCGACCTTCAGAAAATTCTGGAAAAATTTGAAATAATATTTTGATGAGTTTTATTGATTGTGTCCAAAAATGACGATTTTTGGATGTATAGATTAAGAGTTATGAATTTTACGGGAAAAGACTATTTTAAAAGTAACCGCTTATAACTCCTTGTGGTTAACTTCAAAATTAATGAAATTTTTATTGGGAGTACATCTATATAATATCAGTGTACTCTGTGAATTTCGGAATTTTTGGACAAAGGTACAATTTATGATAAATGTCTAAATATTTGGCAGTTTTGCCATATGAAAAATAGTAAATGACTTTTAAAAATTCTAAGAAAAATATATGTTTAATATGAGACTATATTCTGCTAAATCCCGGAAAAAAAATATTTTTGGAATTGATTTGGTATTTTTCATAAAAATGGACTAGTTATGAGTAAATGAATTAAATATGTTATGTGAACTAAGAAAATTGGAAAATAGGATTTTATGGCTTAAGAATCTTATATAAGGTATATGCATATTTTTGATGAGGGTTTTGGTTATTTGGTGATTAAATCTTATGAGTTTGGCATTTTAAGATGATTAAATACATTATTTAGTAAAGTGTAAACAATTAAAATAAATTGTTTATAAGCTTAAGAAATATTATTCTTTCAATATCATTATACCGAAATATTGGCATGGATTTTATTGTGGAATTTCTACATTTTTCATGTCGGGGTTACTATTCATGAGTTACTATTCACAAGTTACTATTCACGAGTTACTATTCATGAGTTACTATTCACGAATTACTATTCACGGATACTATTCACGACAAAATTGGTTTCTTTTTCTAACCAAATTATAGTTGATTTATGAATATTACTCTTGAGATTAAAACTATATGTTGATCATATTATTTTTATTATCATATATAACATTTTTATAACCCTAATGATGATATTTCTATTTGACTTGAGTGTAAAGATGGGTAGATTTTTGGTATGATCATGACTATGGGTTCTCTTTGGCAAGTAGTGCAAAGTTGAATTGTTGATTGGTATGATCATGACCATTGAATTTATAATTGAATATCTTTAGCTTAAGTACAGAGGTGAAATGATCAACATGGTTATAATTATTGTTTATATAAATTCTATAATGATTATATATTTCTTTGAGATAATAATATATTTGGCCTGTAGTGCAAATATGAATTGTTGATGAATATATTTGGCCTGTAGTGCAAATATGAACCGTTGATGAATATATTTGACCTGTAGTGCAAATATGAACTGTTGAGGAATATCTTTGGCCTATAGTGCAAAGATGAATTGTTGATGAATATCTTTGGCCTGTAGTGCAAAGATGACATGTTGTTGAATATCTTTGGTCAGTAGTGCAGATATGGACATGTGTTGAGATGAACATGACCAACTGGTGATACAAATGAATATCTTTGGCCGTAGTGCAAAGATGAAATTATTAGTATGATTATGAACATGAAATGTGATTTGGTGTAACCATGGTCTTTGATGTTTCAAGTAAAGATAGGTGATGAAAATTATCTTCGTCCTGGATGAGAAGAGGAATTTAGAACTACAATTATGATTATGAGTTATTCATATGATTGTGGACCAGAATTTTTGATTGATGTTACAGGGATAAAACATTGTTGGTGGATTTTTAACATGGAGAAGATAATATACTTCATAGTCTATTTGACTCTTCTAATGGATTGCTTGTTCCGCTGCAACTTTGGTTGAAATTTTTATCATTTACCATATGTTCTAAATCTCTGATTTATTATTGATGAAGGTTATTGATAATTTAATTATCTTTAGTCATGATATTCTTTACTGAGCTAGTTGTGCTCACCATTTTGCTTCACAATTCCTTTCAGGTAATAAGAGTGTAGCTGGGTCGAGCAGTGGTAAAAGTGGAATAGGACAGTGGTCATCATTTAGTTGTTATATTTGGTGAATCAACTAGGGTGAGGCGAACCCAACGTTGGAAGGGTGCTTTGTCACTATCATACAAGATGTCTGATGACATACAACCTCGAGTCATCATAAGACAGGGTTGTGCTCATCCATTTGCTGAGTATATATACAAGCACTACCTATATAATCTTGGTGTTTGTTTGAAGTATAATTCTCAATTTGAGACAGTGGAGATAATGATAAATCAAGAGAAGACTCACCATTGGGAAGAATATGATAGTAATCTTCTCATTTTTCTTTGGGGTATATTGGGTCAACCAAGGATAATTCTGTGGCCATATAATATCTATCATAACCTAAAAGCATGGCCTCCCATGTACGAAGGTTTCCTTGAGCACTTCCCAAAGATTTTAGTTTCTAAAACATTTTTTGACTATACCTTTATGTAAGGTGTCACTGTGAGGTGTTGTCCACAGTTGGGACATGTGTCACATTTGGTATATATTTGTATCCAAACTCACAGTATATGTGTTGTTGTGTTTTGCACGACAATTATTGTAATAAAGTTGTAGTTATTTTTTATACAATGTATTTGGCGACTCAGAATGGGTTGGATTGAATGGACCTATTTTGGGGTCGTTACAACAGACGCCCTAAGACTAACATGGGCCTATCAAAAGATATAAAGAGAATGGGGCACAGCCACCAAGTATCTAACAGAGGCCTATCAAAAGATATAGCGAGAATATACATCAGAAGAAGACAATGGTGTCTATATCTACATCATCAATCATATCCACCTGATGTAACTCCTCCCGAGTCACTGGATCTCCGCCAAGAGGGATGTCAGGCCTATACAAGGGAGGATCTGCACCGACAAAGCCATATGGGTCATCTGAAGGGCCAGCCCCTGAGCTGGAAAGATCAAAAGTATGCACCTCTAAAGGATCTCTACCCAAATATCGGATGAAAAAATGTGCCCAGTCCAACTACCGGGTCAAACTATCAATCTGTGTCAAATGAGTCGGATCTCGGACACAAGTCATCTAATCCGTTATCATCACGGATCTAGGAACCATATCCCCCATGAACTGAGTGGCGTGGATCTGGGCTCCAATGGTACGAGGGGACCTCCAGCGATATAATGCCTCCTGAGTAAACGAACTCTCTGACAAAGTATAGCCATCAATACATCAATGGGATATCATCAACCAACGAATGCAACACAGACCAATAACGTCTGGCAGGAGGCAAGATCGGTACACGAATATCTCTTGTGGTGCTCTTAATAGCACGCTCTCCTAAATAGAGCTCCCATCCTCCATCTGTGTAGAGAGGAATCCGGCGGGTGGACATCACATGCTCGACACCAATCGGATATCCATCCTCAAAGCCGATGATCAAATGGTCCTCAGAGTAGGGAACCCAAGTGATGGCATCAACTGTCACCAACTCCAACTGTAAGCGACAATGGGTGAAACCCTTAACTACAGGAACCTCCGCCAATATGGAGTGATGCCATTGATGTCCTCGTGGATAGGTATCCAAACCTAACACACAAATAGGATGCAATTATGGAAGCCTCTCATAGGCCTAAAACTGTCAACACAAAGGCAAACATATGCGGTCAGTCAACACTCTTAACCAGTACATGGAAAATCAAAAGAGAAATACTCATCGACAGAAATGGGTAAAATTTTAGCCAAGCCTCTGCCAAGCCCTGCGAACTCATGCGCATTCCATTGAGGAAATAGGCAAAGGTGTAGGAGCCCCAGTTATACTCTCCAATACGGTCCACCTTTTGAGTGGCGCTGATTAAAGTGAATGACACCATGGAAGAGTTGTCTGCTATGAAATAACCCCTAATAATAACAAGGAACAATCGCCGAAGAATGCGATCCCTGACTCTCACATCAGCGAGCATGGGCTCACTCAATAGCCCACTCATAGCATCTACACTCAAAGGTCCTGTACGGATGGTCCTGCCCTTGAGCACCTCAGTCGAAACTCCTAATAAGGATTTGATGGCAGTCAAGGTAATTTTCACTGTACATGGCACTGACGCCCCTCCAAACTCCATATCGGTGATAAACCACCAATCCATCAGCATCATCATCACCTCATAATCCAACAAATGGAAAGATTGAGTCTGGTGAAACCAGCGCTCAGACAATGCCCTAAGGTAACCCTAGGGACAACGACGGAGAAGAATGGAAAAGAACGCCCTAAAGGCCCAACCATGCATAATACCTCAGTAATCTGGATGCAGAGCTTGATATAGGGAGTGTATGATGAACCAGTTCCCTCGAGGCTGTGTGAAGCTGGGAACCTACATCAAATGCAAATCAATGTCAAAATCCTTGCTCCTCATCAATAAGAAAAAGGAATATCAAACCCAACTTTTACCTCGTTTGCCTGCAAGTAAACTGAGGGGTGGCGGCTCAAATCACCCAGAAGATCTGGAATCATCACAACAATGTCTGGAAGCTCCCTGCGAGGAGCATGAGCAGCAGGAGCTGGAGCTACAATCGGTACATCCTCCTCCTCGTCCTCAATATCCGGTATATCAACCTGGATAGGACGTATCACCGCCTCCGCCAAACGACGAGGCTGTCTGACTGAACGGGGTTGAGGCACTTCAGAAGCCCTCCTCCGCAAACCTGAAGTGGTCCTGCGGAACTACTCGGCTGATCCGGATCCATAATATCTGGACACAAGTCTCTAAATCACCTCAGAAAAGGTGTGGTAAATTCTAACCTAGAGTTTTTCAAATGTATTTTATGACTACATGCATGCATGCATGCATTACTTTACCATACGCCTACAGTAGAGTTAAAAATGCATGTCTACCCAATGCCTAGACTTTTGAAAAATTTTGCCAGAGTCTCCTTTGTAACAAGAACTATCCACATGCACATAGATTTTGGTGGCGTTATAATTGGGCAGCAGTTCGACTGATTATAGACTTGGCAAACAGGTCTGGACATAGCCGTGTCAGGCCATTGGCGGGCCAGGCCAAAACGGCCCAAGTTTTGGTGGGCTGAAAAGGTGAAGCCCAGAGCTCGCGTTTTGATTGGTGGGTAGGGCCGAGCCGACTTGCGGGATTGGATCAATATTTGCCAGGTCTAACTGATTGATTGTTCGTTTATTACTGTTTGATTGAATTTGCTTGCCTTTTATAAACCTTCCTTGAGATTTTCCCGTTTGAAAGTTATCTTTGCTCTTTTAATGTTTAGATCTTTAAAGATCTCTGATTGTTAACTTTGGAGTGAGATGTACCAGCTTTCTGCTCTATCACTTCATTACTAACTGCTACATAAATAAGCACGTGGGTGCTACCTTTTCAACAAAAAAGTTGTTAGATACATTTCCAACTGTCTTTCTTCTTAGCTTTAAGAGATTTAGCAAATTTTCTTGGGATGTTCACTCTACGAATATTATCATTGTATGTCCATGTTAGAATTGATGTAGTCTACGATTTTCATAATCCTATAGTTGAATGTCTAGTCATAGAAGAAAGAGAAAAAGAGTGCGTACCTGAGAAATTGAGGATGTGTTACTGTTGTCGCCACTGCTAAGGGGTTAAAGCCTTCGTCGCCACTAGGTGTTATTGTCGGCACCTAAATAAATTGGAGGGCGGGTTGTCTCGCTCTTTGTTTGTGTGGGAAGGTTGGGAACAAAAGTAGAGGACCAGAGCGCCGCCAAGAAGGTCGGGAGGTGGGGAACGAAGGGGGAGAGCGTTGTAGAGAGATGGAGAGAGATAGAGAGAGAGAGAGAGAGAAAAAGAAATGTTATGTTGGGGGACTGGTTGCGATTTTAGGTTATGAATTACAATATTTTCGACGGAATTCCATCGAAAATAATTACTTCAAAAATAATATAATTTTGGCTCAAATTCTGTTGGAAATATTATATCTCCCATCGAGAATTTGGTACGCACTAGCGGGAGATCTTAGTGCTAATAACTATTAGTAACTAACTAAATTCCGCCAAACACTATATTGTTCTCGACGGAATTATTTTTGAGGGAATTTTTCGTCAAAAATAAAATAATTCTAAAAAAAATTATAATCATTCAATCAGAATTAGACTATTTCTTGCAGTAAACACCCTAGCCCAGCTAGCAGCAGCCAAAAACTGCCAAATCCCCTTCGATTTAGATCAATGGTGTTGTTTGATTGTATCTTAACATCTCACCTCTTAATGCATCTTAACAACATGTATTAAGAGATCATCTGAATAGTTAAGATACAAATACGAGTATAACTATTCAGAGAACATCTTAATACAAATATGTGGGCTGTTAAGATATATTAAGAGATTGACTGTTAAGATACATTAAGATATAATCAAACACTACCGAGAGTTATATATTATTCATTCAATACATTTATTAATTTTTTATCTTGTTCTATATTAGTTTATTTAATACATCAATGAAATTTAAAGTTTATATTGATAAATGAGGTTTAAATTTTTTCACTTTCACAATTAAAAATTTTATAGTTTTATAATTTATTATTGAATATTTTAAATTTTAAAAACATAAAAGAAAAAAAAGATAGAGGTCTGGCCTGAGCATGGACCAACCTGATTTGCTTGGCTAATATTGTCGCCATTTTTAATCCCCAATCCTGCCATGGTCAAATGTCAATGGTCTAGGCCGCAAATGCCTGAACTGAGATAGACCTGCTCTGAACGCGCATGTCTACTTAGATTTATTCGACCAATTTTTTAATTATATTTTATTAAATAATAATAATACTAAATAAATAAGTAAAAATTTTGAATAATAAATATATCCTGAATAATAAAAATAAAAAACGAATTTGTACAATAACTATACTGTTAGTAAATATGTTTTCTAACCAACTATTTTTTGTAATACAAATATTAAAATAATTACACGTTATATACCGTAGCAATAATAATAATAATAATAATAATAAAGCTCATATGCAAGTATTGGATAAAATAATATATTGAATCAATGTGGAGAGGAATTTATATTCAAGGGTAAGGTGGAAAAAACCCAGTTGAAATCTGTCATTCATTGAGCAAACACTTGATAGAAATAAAGAATTCAAAAATGGGAAATGAAGCTGGCTCTTGCTTATTGTATTTAATCCAAACATGTTTGCTCTTAAAATCCCACTATTCCTACTGTAGAAAAAACCTCTACTGGTCACCAATCCATTTACAAAAACTCTATTTGAATATGAAAGTTGAAAATGAAATTAAATTAAACACGAGAGTATTTAAATTTTATTTATTTGTATTTTTATCAACAGAGAGTAAAAATATAAATAAGTGAAATTCATTCAAATACATTCATGTCCAATTTTCATGCCCAAGTCGAAGAGCTAATCCATTTATAGGGATTGAAACAGTATTGCAATTTAATACAATGGATTATTCCAACATCTTCAGAAAACGCATGCATTGTATCTGAGCAAACTATTTTAAAATAAAAGCACATCTCCAGCACGTACTTTTATTATTACAAAAGTTATAAAATTAATACTCCCTCCGTCTCAGGATAAAAGTCCTAGTAGATCTTTTACGCATGTTAAAAAGATGAATAAAATGGCAAAATTGCCCATAATAATGTCATTAAATATGGAGAGAGAATTAGAATAAGAAAAGTATGAGATATTTAATGTTACGGTTATAATAGGAAAATATGGGTAAAAGTTTAGTTATTAAAGAAAAATTGACATTTAACATGAAACTACCCAAAATAGTAATAAGGGCTTTTATCATGGGATAGAGAGAGTAATAGATACACGTAAACGAGCCGAATCGAATTAAAATAATTTGACTCGTCAAAGTTCAAGCTGGATTAAAAATTAAACGTTGAACTTCAAATAAATTTGAGATTTGATGTACAAACTTGATCTGTTTGGTAAACGAGTTGAGCTCAAGCTTGAGGCATGATTAATTATTAAGCAAGCCAAGGCAAAAAGATTACAACAGTAAAAATAATTCAAACCATAATTTTTTCAAATGTTAATAACATAATTAATTTATAAAGATAATAGTCTAGCTTTTTCCTTTTGTTTAGTGTTTCTGGTTTCTAGTTTATATCATCTCGAGTTACTATTAAGAAAATGGTTAATTGTATGTAGTACTAACTAGTTAACTTGGCAACAATTTTGTAACTCAATCAAACTCTAAAAAATATAAATAAAATATCTAAATTTAAGCAATTTTTTAATACGTACAACGAAATTAAAAGTCATAACCTACACCTAAATCTAAAAAAGAAATAAATTATTATTATCCCCAACCAATACAATTACTAAGTGATGGCGATGGGGCACAACAATAGTACAATTTGTTGTTGTGAAAATTATTAATTCACATAACAATCCATTTTTGTCATTGAATTTGTGTTGGCAGGCCGGGTGGCATGTCTCCCTAATTGGAGAGAAGATCTTTCTTTAGATTTGGTTTTGGATTTATTTTCTGTTTTTTCTCACTTGTCACGTGAATAAAAATGCATAAAACCAGACATTTATTACTCTGGAGTCTGTTAAATACACCAAGTACGGAGTTCAGACTCACAGCCATGCATAAACCATACCCCATACTTATATTTTGAAATTGGACTAAATACGCACAAATATCTTAACATTGAATTGTATACTTTTTATATTATTTTTGTTTTTTTTTCAAACAGTTTATTCTTTTTTGTAATTTTGTTGCAGAGATTTGTCTATGGAACCTTTTTTTTCAGAAATAAAATTCTTAGCCAAAAAGCACCTTCTTTTCAATATTACTACAGAATATATATATATATATAAATATATATATATATATATATATATATATATATATATATATTTCGAGTCCGGATCTTAAGTTCACCCTTTATCCAACTCATCCGAGCTCACCCCCTTTAGCGACGGACCCGACGACGGTTCGGTCATACAACCGTCGTCTATACTTTTAACGACGAATATATATATATATATATATGTGTGTGTGTGTGATTATTAGTCATAAAAATACTTAATTTGAAAATAAAAATCAAATTAGATAATTTATTTTGGTGTGCAGGGAGTAAGTTACCTCACATAAAGTTTAATCTAAGGTGGGGTTTATTTCGTGGAATAGAAATTTGATGCAATAACAATAGTTTACGACATATTTGTTTGGTTGGTTATTAGTATTTGTGTAGTAATTATAATATTATTACATTATATTTAAAATTAGCTGGGTCCCGTGCTTCCGGCACTGTATGGACAATATGATTTATTTCAAACTTTGAACGACCAAAATAATTTATTGAGTGAGCGGGAAATTTAAAGTCATTTGTATTAAATTAAATTATTATTAGATTATTAGATAGATAGATGTATTTTATTAGATAGATGTATGAACGGTGGGATTTATCCCAAACTTTGGACGACCCAGATGATTTATTAAGTGAGCGGGAAATTCAAAATCATTTGTATTTTATTAAATTATATTAGATTATTAGATAGATAAATGTATTTTATTAGATAGATGTATGAACGGTGGGATTTATCCCAAACTTTGGACGGTCCAGATGATTTATTAAGTGAGCGGGAAATTCAAAATCATTTGTATTTTATTAGATAGATTGTGTTTGGTTAATTAAAATTATATGATTTTATGTAATGAATAAATTAAATTGTAAGTCAAAATGTCAAATCGATTATAATCATTATTATTTTGTCTTTCATAATTTGTTGGGAACTTGTGACTCATAATAAAGAAGCCGCTGGAAAAGGGCTAGTGCGGAGCGTAGCGGAGCGGAGCGAAGCGACGCACTAGCCTTTCAGGGTTGCACCAAGTATGGTACTGCCATGACAGCGCGGGGCGCGCTAGCACTGGGAGACCATCTGGGCTAGTAGCGCGGGGCGCACTATGGCGTGCCTTGCAGCAGCGCGGTCCGCGCTGCGTCGGTAACTCAGTTTTGCTGATTGTTAATTGGATTGAGTATTATGGGTAATTGACCATAATATGAATTAGGGTTGGAATAAGATTAGTAGGTATATATACTATCTATTGTAAAGCCCTATGTAACCAAGGAATTATCAATAAACAATTAGCTGCCGCCTGTGGAGTACCCAAATTGGGGAATCACGTAAAACTCATGTGTTCTTCTTAATTCTCTATCGTTTGTGTGCGTGTGTGTGATCCTATATTCTAACAAATTGGTATCTGAGCATAGGTTTAACACGTGGTAACGATGTCATCAAATTCATCGGTAACAAAGTTTGATGTGATGAAGTTTGATGGGACTGGGAATTTTGGGCTATGGCAACAGAGGGTAAAGGATATGTTGGTGCAACAGGGATTGGTAAAGGCGTTAAAGAAGAAACCGGATTCTATGACGACTGATGACTGGGATGAACTCCAAGTGAAGGCGGTAAGTACAATTCGTTTGTGTCTACTAGACGAGGTTATGTATCACGTGATCGGTGATGAATCGCCATCGGGTGTATGGAGTAAATTGGAATCCAGGTATATGTCAAAGTCGTTGACGAATAAATTGTTTCTGAAACAAAATCTGTTTGGGCTAAAGATGATTAAAGGTTCGGAGCTTATTCAACATATTCACACATTCAATCAAACAATCAGTGACTTGCTAAGGATTGAAGTGAAATTCGAGGAAGAAGACCAGGCGTTGATGTTATTTTGTTCTCTACCGGGTTCCATGGAGAATCTTATGACGACTCTCTTATGGGGAAAACAAACTCTGAAATTGGAAGAAGTCACTTCTGCTCTACTAATGTTTAACCAGCGAAAACAGCAATCCGAGGGTATTTCGGGTGAAGGGTTGATGGTAAAAGGTGGAGAGCAACGTGGCAGAAAATCAGATAGAGGGAAACCAGGGACGCAGTGGAAATCTAAGTCGAGGGGCAAGAGTCCTAGGCCAAAGGAGGGTAAGTGTTTTAGATGTCGCGAGATAGGGCAGTTCAAAAGGGATTGTCCATATAAGAATAAGGGTGAAGGAACAGGGAAACAAACAGAATCTACAAAATCGGCAAACGTCGTGGAGGAATCATCGGATGATGGAGATATGTTGTCAGTGTCAACAAACACGGACGTAACAGACTCATGGATTTTGGATTCAGCATGTTCGTTTCACATGTCACCTAACAGGGAGTGGTTTGACACCTACAAGTCGGTGAACTGTGGGACAGTTCTAATGGGTAACGATGCTTCGTGCAACGTTATTGGGATAGGCACAGTGAAGATAAGGATGTTCGATGGTGTTGTAAAGACTCTGGCTGAGGTGAGGAATATTTCAGGTTTAAGGAAGAATTTGATTTCATTGGGAACTCTAGACTCTAATGGCTGTGAGTTCAAAACTGGTGGTGGAGCCATGAGAGTGACAAAGGGTGCCCTGGTAATAATGAAAGGTTCTAAGGTTAACGGGAATATCTATCGGATGATAGGGAGTACAGTTGTAGGTGGAGCTGCTGCCACTACAGCGAAAGATATTGATGATACTAAACTATGGCATATGCGATTAGGGCATATGAGAGAACGTGGGATGCTAGAATTACATAGGAGAAATCTGTTGAAAGGGATAAAGTCGTGCAAGTTAGACTTCTGCAAATTCTGTGTCTTGGGAAAATAGTGTAAGTTAAAGTTTAAGAGTGCGGTGAACAAAACGAATGGGAAATTTGACTATGTGCATTCAGATGTATGGGGGCCAGTGAGAGTAGCTTCAAAAGCGGGATCGCTGTATTTCTTGACTTTCATCGATGACTTTTCGAGAAAGGTTTGGGTGTACTTCATGCGACACAAGTCTGAGGTCTTCGATAAGTTTAGGGTGTGGAAAGCTGAAGTGGAAAATCAAACAGGGAAAATAATTAATTAAGTGCCTCAGGACAGATAATGGGACAGAGTACAAGTACGAGCCATTTGTGAAGTTTTGTGAAGAGCACGGGATACAACGTCACTGGACTATCAGGAAAACTCCACAGCAAAACAGAGTGTCAAAGAGAATGAACAGAACTATTGCAGAGCGGGCACGGTGCATGAGACTAAATGCAGGGATTTCAAAGGATTTCTGGGTAGAGGCAGTGAGTATGGCGATTTATTTGATAAACAGGTCACCAAGTACTGCTCTGGGTAATAAAGCAGCACAAGAGGTGTGGACAGGTAAGGAGATAGACTACTCGAGTATGAGGATCTTCGGAAGTCCAACGTACGTACACGTTCCGGGATTTGAGGAACGTGGAAGGTCAGAAAACTGAGGCTTCCATGGTTAAGGCACAACAGGAAGGTCAGAAAACTGAGGCTGGTGGTGTAACCGGCAATCTACAGTAGGAATTTCAAATTGAACTGGAAAGTAATGACACTAGAAATTTACCACAAGTGGAATAAGAAAATCAGGAGCAGCAGGACGAAAGCATTGCCGCAAGGAGACCCAAACGCACTATCAAACCACCGGAGAGATACAGGTTTGAGGATATGGTTGCATACGCTCTATCTACTATTAGTGGGGACCCGTCCACATTTGAGGAAGCTATTGCTAGTTCTGAAAGGGACAAATGGATGGAGGCCATGATGGAGGAGATGGAGTCGTTGAAGAAAAACAAAACTTGGGAATTGTCAGAATTACCTGAGGCAAAGAAACCAGTGGGCTGTAAGTGGGTGTACAAGAAAAAGGATGTTGTATCAGAAAAGGAAAAAGAAAGGTTTAAAGCTCGATTGGTAGCAAAGGGATACTCGCAGAGGAATGGAATTGACTATGATGAGGTGTTTTCTCCGGTGGTGAGACATACCTCAATAAGGATAATTTTGGTATTGGTGGCTAGCTATGATCTGGAATTAGAGAAGCTAGATGTGAAGACAGCCTTCCTTCATGGTGATTTGGAGGAAGTGATATTCATGGAGCAGCCTGAGGGATTCAAGCAGCCGGAGACTGAGCACATGGTATGCAGGTTAAAGAAGTCACTGTATGGGCTGAAGCAGTCTCCAAGACAATGGTACAAGAAGTATGATTGTTTTGTCTACGTGAAAAATCTTGAGGATGGTTCATATATTTTTCTGTTACTGTATGTGGATGACATGCTTATTTCTGCAAAGAGCATGATTGAGGTAAACAGGTTGAAGAACTTGTTGGGAAATGAGTTTGACATGAAGGACTTGGGTGCTGCTAGGAAAATACTTGGGATGGAGATTCGCAGGGACAGAACAGCTGGTAAGTTGTGGTTGACACAAAAGAACTGTAAGACCCCAAATTATTAATAATTGAAATTTAATTTCCTCTATTTATCATTTTGAAATAGTAAGGGTTGATTTGATTAATGTGGTTAGTTATGGGTAAAACGTGCAAATATTTAAAATAAGCAGGTGGTTATAAAATATTCATTGTTGTCGGGGAATATTCGTTTGCTCGTTAAATATTCTTGCGGTCGGGGAATATTCATACGACGGCGCAGTCTTTTGTGGGCCCCATAACGGAAAGCGATTGGATGAAGAAAACGACAAGTATAAGTTGTTTATAAATAACGGCGCAGCTGCTACCGTTAATACTGTTAGAATACCCGGTGGTTAAAACACAGTAATACGCGTTGTTGCACAGTAGCACACGGTATTGCACCAATTATTGATTCTTACGTTAGAAGGCACTACTCAATAATTGTTACAGTAATTACTGTTCAGTATTTTATTTTATTGATTCAATAATTGATGCGTTGATATTTTATATTATTGTTGTTTCAATAATTGTCACTACACAGTATTTTCCATTATCGAAGCAATAATTCATATTATTTGAATAATATTATTAGAAAACATTATTGACAATGTCTAGAAAGTTATGTCTAAGGAGAGGTTTGGTCACCTAATTGCGCGCCAGTAAGGAGAAATTCTTATTGGAAACCCCCTATTTCCTGGGAACGGCCTCGTTGTCAGTACTGTGATTCTGTAATATTATTTGTGAATAATTAATTATTGATTTATATGATGAGAAAAAAATATTGATTTTATGTGGATATAGATGGAGAAAATTTTTAAAGTAACAATTGTTAAAAATTGATATTTTATTTTTTTTGATAAAATAATATTTTATTATATTATTATAATATAATAACGGTGATATTTTTATAATGAATGTGGGATATATGAGTATATGAGGAGGAAGAGTATTTTTGTTGCAAAAGTTATTTAAAACATGTTAAACATGTTGGTGGACCCATTTCTTGACTTAAATTTGATTATAGTCTGTAAAATCGTCCGTTTATGAATTTTGGTCAATTTTTGTTTGGAATTTGGAAAAACTTTCTTCTGCAAAGTTGTAAAGAATTGAATTTTCTAATAAAAGGGCTATTTATTATGAATTATTGAAGTTCTGAAGTTCCGAAATAATTGATTTGTGAAAGTTTTAATTATTTTAAATAACAAAAACAATTTTGGAATGTGTGGAGGCATCATTAACATGTGATAGGGGCTGAATTTAGATTCTTGGATGCGTAGGAAAATGTGTAAAAATAAATAATATTAATTTATTAAATTTTCTGTTTTGGTGTTCTAAGCATTTTCCTATAAATAGGGTGCTTAGGTTAGAATTAAAAATTACATCAAAAACTAAAGTTTTCTCTATATTTCTCTCTCTATATAATGAGCGTATTCTTGTGAGGATTCTAATACTTTGAGTATTGTTATACGGTGCAAGTTTCCTTCAGCACTATACTCAGTATTCCAGCTAGAAGTACTAATCTTTCGAGGTAAGGGATGTTATTTTCTTCTCAAATGATATTATTTCTTCAATATCATTATGCCAAAATATTGGTTGGAACTTTATATCAAATTTAAAACTTTTTCATGTCGGGGTTACTATTCACGAGTTACTATTCACAAATACTATTCACAAAGCATGATGATGTTTTTGTGAAATTTTTATCTTTTGGTGTCGGAGTTACTATTCACGTACACGACACTATTCACGAATACGACACTATTCACAGAAAAATTAAATTTTTATTTTTCGTCCAAAATATCAATTATGGATACTAGCTTTGATTGTATCCATGTTTTGATCATTCTTGAATTTTACTCCACTCTGGTTATTTATGAAGTATGTTTGAACTTGGATTGTTTAAAGTACGAATCCTTAATATTTGTTCTTTTGTTTCACTGGATTCGTTTTCTTTAAAATATTTTTCATCATCTTCAGTCCTAAATGATGATATAATTGAATATCTTTGGCCTGTAGTGCAAAGATGAATGATTTCTGATTAATATCTTTGACCTGTAGTGCAAAGATGAGCAGGTGTTTAGATGAACATGACCAACTGATGAATATCTTTGGCCTGTAGTGCAAAGATGAATATTTGATTCCAAATATATATTGATTGATGTTATAGGGATAAAATAATAATGATGGACTGTTAAATTAATAGATATTAGTAGATTTTATCATCTACGTAACTCTTCTATGAATTATTATTTTCTGCTGCGAATATTGATCTAAAACTTGTTGTTTAGTGTATTCTCTCAGATTTTTCCCTGTTGAAGACTAACGATAATTTGTTGTATATTATCTTAGTCATAATATTTTTTACTGGGCTAGTTGAGCTCACCCTTTTCCTTTTTGTTCCATTTTTCTTCTCAGGAGGCGAGAATATAGCGAGTACTAGTCGGGGTATGGAATGAAGGTTCTAGAGAGAGTTGTTTAGTAGTCCTCGCCATTTTTGTAAAATAATGTATCAATAAATGTGATGAGGATTTATTTGGGTATAGATATTGTCTAGAAGATAATATTTGTATTTAAATTCACAGTTTTACTGTTGTAATAATAAAGTTGTAGTTGTTTCTGTACCATATATTGACAACTCAGAATGGGTGATGTATACCTATTTTGGGAGCGTCACAAGAACTATGTGGAGAAAGTGTTGGAGAGATTTAGTATGGCTAATGCTAAACAGGTTAGCACTTCATTAGCAAGTCATTTCAGGCTATCTACAGCACAGTGTCCGAAATCGACGGAAGAAATTCAGGATATGTCAAACGTGCCCTATGCGAGTGCAGTCGGTTGTTTGATGTATGCAATGGTGTGTACGAGACCAGATTTGGCACATGCAGTCAGCATAGTGAGCAAATACATGGCCAATCCAGGTAGGGAGCACTGGAAAGCTGTTAAGTGGGTGTTCAGATATCTGAGAGGAACGCCAACACATGGGATTATGTTTGCGAAGCAACAGACTCAGATTTCAGTTATAGGGTATGTGGATGCGGATTATGCTGGAAGGTTGGATGATTTGAGATCTACAACAGGGTATGTGTTTACTTTGGCAGGTGGACCGATTTGTTGGAGATCCATGGTACAATCTCTAGTAGCTCTATCTACTACTGAATCTGAGTACATGGCATTGGTTGAGGCTGGCAAGGAAGCATTGTGGTTGAAGGGTTTTGTGAATGAGCTGGGCATAGATCAAGGTGGAGTACAGCTGTATTGTGATAGTCAGAGCGCCATTTATTTGGCAAAGCATCAAGTGTATCACGCAAGGACCAAGCATATTAGCGTAAGGTATCACAAGGTGAGGGAGTTGATAGCTACTGGGGATGTGATATTGGAAAAGGTCCATACTTCTAAAAATGCAGCTGACATGTTGACAAAGACTGTGACCGCAGACAAGTTCAAGCACTGCTTGGACTTGATCAATATCTTCAAATGTTAGTTTGGAGGATTACCCCGAGACTGGATAGGACAAGTGACGTATCTTCTGAAGGGACGAGGTTATTCGTCAAGGTGGAGATTTGTTGGGAACTTGTGACTCATAATAAAGAAGCCACTGGAAAAGGGCTAGTGCGGAGCGTAGCGGAGTGGTGCGGAGCGTAGCGGAGTGGAGCGAAGCGACGTACTAGCCTTTCAGGGTTGCACCGAAGTCTCGGGGGGTGCAGGGGGGCGAAGCCCGCCGCGGTATGGTACTGCATTGACAGCGCGGGGCGCGCTGGGTCAAGCCCGTAAAGAGCGCGGGGCGCGCTAGCACTGAGAGACCGTCTGGGCTAGTAGCGCGGGGCGCGCTATGGCGTGCCTTGCAGCAGCGCGGTCCGCGCTGCGTCGACAACTTAGTTTTGCTGATTGTTAATTGGATTGGGTATTATGGGTAATTGACCATAATATGAAGTAGGGTTGGAATAGGATTAGTAGGTATATATACTATCTATTGTAAAGTCATATGTAACCAAGGAATCATCAATAAACAATTAGCCACCGCCTATGGAGTACCCAAATTGGGGAACCACGTAAAACTCTTGTGTTTTTCTTAATTCTCTATCGTTTGTGTGCGTGTGTGTGATCTTATATTCTAACAATAATCTATAGCATTACGAAGTTAAAAATCTAATACATCCATTGGTGGACGTAATAAATATATTCAAATTGAAAAGGCTGGTGAAAAAATATAGTGGAAGTGTGATTTATCGATCTAAAGGCAATGCAATGAGACCAGAAAAAAATAGATCTGGCTCTCCTTCAATATATTCCAGACATAATTAAATTATTGATTGCCGTAAAATTAAATTTTAATAATAAGATTATTTCAAATAAATTATATATAGTAATAATTCACGAGTTTAAATTTGATACATTAATAATGTAATTAAAGTGTATACACGAATAATGTTAAAATTATTAAATATCACTAATGAAATATACGTGTCTACTATTAAAATTCTCTTTAATTTAATGATATATCATAATTTTATAGAACCGTATATTCGAGAATCAAAAACACTATGTATACATGAAAATTAGACATGAATGTATTTGAATTTCACTTATTTGTATTTTAATCCCCAATGATAAATAAAAATACAAATATGTGAAATTCAATTACACTCATATCCAATTTTTATGTTCAATTTTATGTCCGCCTAAAAGAGCTCTTTGAGAATTGAGGGAGCCAAATATGTGGGAAATTAAACAATAAAAAAATAAAATTTAAAATGTATTGCTTGGTTTTAAAGCTTTCCAAAATTATTTGGGGGTGAATTGAGTAATCTTTACCATATAATAAAAAGAAACTCCCACTTCCACATGCATGCACGATCTCCATCTCCATATCTTTCTCTCCCTTAGTACTTAATTTTCCTCCCTTTAAAATAAAGGTCCAAAAACCAAATCAGTTGCCTTTGAAAATCTATCGTCATTAAATCAATCCTTCATGCATATATATGCATGTAACAATTCAATTCCTTCTCCACAAATAAATAAATAAATAAATAATCCATCACCATTTAATTAATTAAAGAGAGAATTACATATTTTATTATATTTTTAAAAATAATTACAACAATAGTCCACTCATAAAAGTTTTATACAACTAATACAATTCCATATTTATTTATAATATTTGTGCAATTAGGATTCCCTAATTTAAGGAATTAGTATTCAATTAAAATTCCTTAATTTAGGGATTAGTTATACACATGACTTCTTCTCTCTCTTCATCTATAACAACTGCAGTTAGTCATCACCCTTCTTCTTCATTCAACATTCAACGTTCAACGTATTATTTCAGGTGGTGGTGGCGATGGTGAAAAGATGAATAGTAGGCCGACTTCTGTCCATTTGGTGCAATACCAACTAATGTTGATGTTTGATGCTATTTCTTCCTGTGCTTACCTTAACCAATAATCCCAGTAAGAAAAAAAATCAGAGTTTTGACTTCTTGGATCTGCCTCTAACTCCTTCTACCTAGGGGTGAGCATGGTGCGGTTTGGTGCGGTTTGAAGTCGAAACCGCACCCGAAACCGCTTAGGTGCGGTTTGAAAAATTCAAAACCGCACCCGAAATCGTTTGTGATTGGTGCGGTGCGGTTTTAAAGTGTGCGGTGCGGTTTTAATTGGTGCAGTTTCGGTTCTAAAACCAATTGAAACAACAAAAACGTTTAAGCCTTCAATAAAATTTAACATAAAACTTACATCGAGCAATTAACTTAGTGACAAAGTCGACAATGAGAATTATATCAAGCATGCTTTAAAACTAAAATATGCTCTATATAAAACAATGGAGACCATATTTCCGATAACAAGCAAGAATGTTTATCAATTCCCCAAAAATTAAAAGTATATCCTGAAGATAGAATAAAATATATTGCAGGGAGGACTAAAAATAATCTATTAGACTATTACAATTATAGCATTGACATTAACCAATGCATCAAGTGCTCGAGCCCCTCAACTATAAGCCCCTCCAATAACGCATCAAACAAATTCAAAATTCCAAAATCCAATTGCTTAATTTTTGACTCTATAACCTCTAACATCTTCTTTCAATTGGTGAAAAAATGACAATGCAAGACTGGGGTTTTCTCTGAGCGTGTTCAAGTGAAAAGTAACTTTAGAATTTACTAGAGATAATACATACACACACATGGTGCGATTTCGGTTTTATGCAAATCAAAACCGTAAATTTGGTTATTCAACCCACCTAAAATCGTCACATACGCCGGAACCGTTGGTGCAGTTTTAATTGGTGCAGTTCGTGCGATTTTGGTACGGTTTTGGTTCCAATTTGGTTACTTGCTCAGCCCTACTTCCACCCCCCTTTGGTCTTTTCTCATATTGTCATGGTCTCTTAAAACTTGAATCAGTTTACCTTTTTTCTTGATGATGTGATTCTTTTTTCTCAATTATGAAAGACAATATGTTTCAAGTATTATTCTTCCCAAAATGTTATCAACTCTTTCTACTCATGGATGCATACTGGATGATGGTAACCAAGTTGAGCATGAAGATTCAGGCGGTGGATATGAATACTGGATGATGGTAACCAAACCTTCATACCAAGGTAACCAAACTATCATGTCATAGTAACCAATTAACCTCCATACTTAAATTTTTTCTTAGTACAGTTGGTTACCAAACCTTCAGATCAAGGTAAGCAAACATTCGTATTAAGGTAACAAAACCTTCATACCAAAGTAACTAATTCACATCCACACCTGCAGTTTTTTCATAGTGCAGTTGGTAGCCAAACCTTCAGACCAAGGTAACCAATTCAATTTTATTAAGTTACCAATTTTGTTTGAATGTGATGCAGTTGGTAGCCAACCATAAATACAAAGGTAACCATTTTATTATTTATGAGTAACAAAATAGTTATAAAAAAAATTCAGAACAATAAAAGTAATATGCTTTATTAATCTTCTTCATTGCTTTCTTTTGTGGCGTTATTGTAATTGTCTTAATGTTTTCTTTTGTATTCAACATTTCAACATATGTAAAAATGTTTACCCTCCAAAGAATATTCACACATCTTTTAGAGGCAGTTGGTGTACGTGTTGTCTAACTTATTTTTGATTGACAAGGTTGGTGTGCGAGACATCTCTGGAGGCTAGGAGACTATCCCCATTCCGGACATAGTCTCTTCACTAACGCCACAAAAGTAATATGTTTTACTAATCTTCTTCAGAACAGTAAAAGTAACGGAGATTTGCGGCGGTAGTAGCGGTGTAGTGGCAGACTATTATTTCATAGTGTATGTGAGGGAGATGAAAGTTTGAATTTGAATTATTATTTTGAATTTATTTTTGTTGTTAGATCCAAATATTTGAATTTGAATTATTAATTATGGAAGTTATTTGTCCTTGATTTTAGGTTTCCTTATTAATGTGAATTGAACTATTTTTGTAATAATTATATTCTTTTTGTAATTATTTGGTTGATGCACTTTTCTTATAATTACTTTCTATTTGTTGTATATTTATGTAAAGGACCCTCAATTAAATCATATAAAGTTATGCCACACGATATAATGGGCCGCCACAAAATCATTTTGGGTACATTACTTAATTTTCTTTTGTTTGGTTGGCACTTAACAAACTAAAATCATGACACAAAAAATAATAATTTTTGGAAAGGATTGTGAATAAGTTGAAAATGAAATATTGGAGTAACTTAGTTTTTGTCCATTCCAATGGTTAGTGTTTAGTTGGTACTTGGTTGTTATTATTGGTTTATTCAGACGTGATTGTAAAGCTACTCGAAAGGTATTTTAACTTATTTTTGGAGCGGAAGACGAGTAGAGTCGGCGAATTAGGGTTTCTATGATGCATTATGTATTTGTATTATTCCCTGTAAATGTATACTTAATAACACTACTATTGTTAACTAAAACATTCTCTATTAACAACTCATGAGAGTTTGTAAGTATAAATAAAAACTACAAAAGACATTCTCTAACCAAAATATGTGGAATCTCTCTCAAAAAAAACTAAAATATGTGGAAAGCTAGTTTTCCTGTTTGTAGTGGAATTAGTTAGAGAAATTGGTATATGATGGGAAATATAAATGTTGGGATGTGATTATTTGGGTCTAGCCATGGTGCAATCCAGTCTATTTAATGGTCCAGATCTGGTGATGATCCATATGTATTTATTAGGACAGAGGAAGAGTTCTTATTAAAATAGGATTGTATTCCCTTATTTGGAGGGATAAGGAATCCTTTTCCTAGTTGGATGCAGGTGGAGGTTACTTCTATATATATGGCTACAAGCTAGGGTTTAAGAGGACAACAACACAAATATACAGCTTATACTCTCAATATTATTATAGTGGATTACTCTCTCTCTCCGTGGTTTTTCCCCAATTGGGTTTCCACGTAAATTCTTGTGTTCATAATTTATATTTCTTTATTTATGTTTATGTGAGTGTATTTTGTGAGTTTGATTTCACAACAATTACTCTATCAACCGTTGGTGCTATTTTGGCATGTCCTTTTGAGTGATTTCGTCAGGCGTACAAAATCAGGCGTTAACATTGGCGCCGTCTGTGGGAAGGAGACACTTGTTTTAGTGTCGATTTAAAATCACCGATTCACCGAAGGAGATAAGTGATTCTTTCTTATTTTTAGAATATATATTATATATATATATATATATATATATATATATATATATATATATATATATATATATATCGCATGATAAGCAGAAACTCTAATAATTTAATTATTTGGAAATGGGTGTATCTTGTAGAATATTTATTTATTTTTTCTAGTGCAAGCCTTAGTTGCAGTTACTTTAGCTAGGCACCATAGTCATCATGATCACATAAGCAGTGATATTTTAACGGAACAGGAAGCAGACCGGATTATCAGGCTTCCGGGTCAGCCCCGGGTGAATTTCAAACATTATGCAGGATATGTTACCGTGAATAAAAGCCATGAAAGGGCACTCTTCTATTGGTTTTTCGAAGCTACCCATACACCCTAGAGAAAGCCTTTTCTGCTTTGGCTCAATGGAGCAACAACATCTTCTATATGCTTCTCGAAGCCAACCAAGGCAATCCAAGCCCATCAGCTTCAGTAAAATAAAACTAGCACCTGGATTCAACACTGATCGTCAGGAGAATTACAAGCCTCATATAAAATATGTGTGGCTCTTAACTGACACAAATGGAGGGGAGTGCGCAATCACCTCTACATATTACATAAAAGGTTTCGTTGTCCTTCGTCACTATCAACATCTACCGACCACATGGGAACAGATGAAGTTAGGTTCGGACCACTTCGGCAATCTCTTTGGCGATTCCTCTTCGGGCCACACCTGTTTCATCATATCTTTGGCTGTTCACTTTCGACAGATATAAAGTCTGATCGAAGTCTCCCACAAGGGTCGGGACGGATATTATGGCGGCATAAGGTTGCAGGGGTTATAAGGAAGAACAATATCTGTGACGCCCCCAAAATTAGGTATACATCACCCATCTTGGGTCATCAGATACATGGTATCTAATTCAAATACAACTTACTAATACGACTGTCGTGTACAATACGACAAAACATAACTGTGAGTTTGAATACAAATATTGTCTACTAGAGATTATACAAACTCAAAAAGAGTCCTCATTACAATTATTAATACACTATTTCACAGAATAGTGAGGACTACTAATGCTATCCTCTGGACCGTCACTCCGTTCCCCGACTAGTCCCTGCTATGTTCTCATTTCCTGAAGAGAACAGTGAAAGAAAGGGTGAGCTCAACTAGCCCAGTAAGAAATATTATGATTAAGATAATGCAGAATAAATTATCGTTAGCCTTCAACAATATTAAACTGATAAGATATAATAGACATCAAGTTTAACTGCAGCGGAATAAGCAATCCATTAAAAGAGTCAAGTTGAGAATAGAATCTACTATTTTTTATGATTTAACAAGTTTTTCATCACTTTTATCGTTAAGACTCAGCTCAATAAAGAATCCACATCATCCCTGCATTACGGCCAAGGATACTCATTAGGGTCACGACCACAAATTCCATGCACTACGGGCCAAGGATATTTGTGTATTCATCAATGGTCATGATCATGCCAAAAAACAATTCATCTTTGCACTACGGCCAAAGAAAATCCATAGCCATAATCATACCAAAAACTATCCATCAATGCACTACGGGCCAATGAGGACTTTTTCCACATCATTTGTAATATTACGGTCATGATTATACCGAATAATCCCTGGTCATAATCATACCAAGTCCATCTATGCACTACAGGCCACAGATGACTTTCAACATAATATAAGCATGAGGATGATGACAATGATATAAGAATTCAATAAAACAAGTTCAAGAATTAATTTATCCAGGAACTAATAACGTCCAAATTGTCAACATGATACTGCTTTGTAGAGTAAAATTCAAGAATGCTCAGAAGAATATTTTCATAAAAAGATACCGGATGAAGCGCAAATATCAAGGATATTCCACAAATTTCATGGAGTATAGAAGTCAAAACTTTAACCAACTAGGTATAATAAAGAATAGAATAACAAAAGAAATCACCATGCATGCGGTACTTCGCATCGACAGGTTATTCCAACAGAATAATAATAACGGAACCAGGTCAGGTGAAATTCACACCGACAGGATGTTTCAACAGAATAATAAATACGGAATAATAAATGATGGAACCAGGTCCGGCGTATAGCACAGACAGGATATTCCGACAGAATAATAAAGACGGAATAATAAAAATGGAACCAGGTCCGGCGTATAGCACAGACAGGATATTCCGACAGAATAATAATAAAGACGGAATCAGGTCCGGTGTAAAACACACAGACAGGATGTTCCAACAGAATAATAAAAGAATGTCACCAAGTATAGGGTAGACCGCGTATACAGGTTATTCCAACAAAATAATAAGAAATGGAATAACAACAGTTTTCTTCATGAATAAGAAAGAATAACACCCCTTACCGTAACAGAAACTGGATATAGGAGAAGAAAAGTTAAGTAGCAAAAGCTTTTCTTCTATCTCTCTATAGTTTCTCTCTCTAGAGTTCAGTGAATTCGTAAGAAAATAATGAAGGAATGAGCTTCTATTTATAGGAAAATGGAATGCATAGTAACTAATCCATGAACGGTCCAGATTGATTTACTTTAATCTTACGGTCCATATTTAAAGAAAAATCTTTTAAATAAAATATAATATATTCTATTTATATAAAAAGATTTTTACTATGCAACACTATGCAAAACACTATGCAACACTATGCATAATAAAATATAATATATTCTATTTATAGAATAACTTTAATAAAGTATTCTGTTTTATATAAAAAGATTTTTCTGCTTTATTACGTTAATAATACGAATAAAACAAAACGTCATCATCGCTATAATAATTCATATTATTAATCGACAATAATTGAATCAAACTGAGCGACTTCTCAAATAAATATCAATAATCAATACCGTGTGCTGCTATACAACAACGCGTATTACTGTACTTTTACTACCCAGTAGTTCAACAGTATCAACGGTAAAACTTTCACCGTTATTTTCAATAAAATATTTTTGTCGTTTTCTCAATCCGACAATAATTCCGTTGTGGGGTCCACCAATAATTATATCGTCGTATGAATTCGACACAAAGAATATTTCCTGACCAATCGAATATAATATAACAACTTGCATACTTTGCAAAATTTATAAATACTACCCACAACTATAATATTATCTCAAATTCACACAATAATATAAAAAAATTATTTTGAGAAAAGTAATTCTTTATTCATAAAATATGGGGTTTCACAATCTCCCCTCCTTATGGAATTTCGCCCTCGAAATTTACGTACGTACCTGGTATGCCAAACAGGTGAGGATACATTGACTTCACTTCAAATTCTAACTCTTGAGATATAACATTTGAGTGTTGAATACGATTCTTCTTATCCAAGATTATAACACGTATCTCTTCAAACGTTAAATCATCCGCTATCTCGTTCGGTTCTAAATTAATAATGTGGTTCGGGTCGTCCACATATTTACGTAACATCGATACGAAAAAAAAAACGTTATGAACACGCAATATATTTGGCGGTAAAACGAGTCTATAAGCCACAGTTCCTACTCAATCGAGGATTTCAAATGGGCCAATTAAATCGAGGGTTGAGATTTCCTCTCTTCAGCAACTCTTGCTTCTAAAATAACACCCTCTTGAACCTTCTTCTTCACATTCATCAGATTCGGGTATGTAGCTTGAGCGTCTTTAACTTTATCGATTAAAGTCAATTTTACTCGTATATTCGTTATCTTCACGTGGGTCCCTAGAGTCTTTAACTCTATCTTCATCATTTGCAAGTTATACGAAATGAGTCTTTATGTTAACAACATCGCACTTGTAAACGCATACGATCTTCTACTCAACACGTCAGCTACCACGTTCGCTCTTCCACGATGATATTGAATAGTACGATCGTAATCTTCAACAGCTCGAGTCAACGTCTTTGGTGCATGTTACTTTCGTTTTAGTTAAAAAAATTATTTTGAGGGTTTAAGAAATGGGTTTTCTACTGGTGTCAATACAAAATTCGATTTCACGCTCTGGGATAGGCTAAGAAGTCTTCAGGAATACGTCAAGAGATTTATTAATGATAAAAATATCATTCAAAACTGTTACTCACATCCAAGACTTGGATAATACGTCACATTGATACTAACTGTGACTTCTATCCCTTAACCTAGATAGCACCTCACAATGATACCTATCAACTTTTTAGCGTCATTCACGACGTCGCCTACAGAAAGTCTGGCATCGGTGCATTCCACACAAGGAAGTCATCAACAAAAGGATCGGGGCTCTTTACTTATGGCTTGATATGACAATGATTGAATTTAGTGGTTTGGTTGCTTGAATTCGCATAATAGGTTGGTTAGGAATATGAAAGCTAACAACCTTACGAAAAACATGAT